>VBSM01000656.1:4173671-4185102 GCA_008086735.1 Cheirogaleus medius | reverse complement strand
GCAATATACATAACCATAATATTTGTACCCCTATAATATGCTGAAATAAAAAACAATTATCAACACACACACAAAAAAAAGAATTTTGACTATGCTCCAATATGCATGCATTAATATTTTTATTTACTGGGTAAAAAAAATAAATTCTATGGGACCTATTTTTCCATTGATGCATGAAGAAATTATACATGGAATAACTCTCAAACAAATCAATGAAAGAGCAAGCCATTTAGCATTTCACAATTCTCTTTATTCATTCATTCCATTTCCCAAATGAATAAGTCCCAAACCTCAGAACCAGAATCTATAAAATTATAACCTACAGTAACATGTATTTTCCAGGAAAGTGCTATGTGCTAGCACTTTGTGTACCTAGATATGCTTATCTTTGAGATTGGAGTATTTAAAATGCATTATGCTTTAAAGTATCCTTTTTGAGATACTCACATTGAAAACATTATTTTAAGAAAATACTTGCACCGCACTCTACTTTTCTTCCGTTATAGGCCACACTCTTCCCCATAGTATTTCGCAGAGCTTTTACTGGCAAAGAATTTCTCATTGCTTTCGTATTTCAGATATTGGTTTACAGGAAATTCATACACCCTTGGAAAGTTCTGGGAAAGGGCAGTACACATTTGTGCAAACCTTTTTTTTTTAATTAAAAATGTGTGCAGGCTATAGAGAAGTTAATAGTGTTGCACACAAAACACTGCTCCAAGTTGCAAATTATTTGAAGGATATGGGAATCCAGCTAATAAACACATTTATAAAGTCAAAAGTATCAGGTGAACTATTAGGATCTTCTTATAGATCCTTTGCATAGCAAAGGAAATGAAAACATTTAGGTAAATCAATAACCAAAAATTCTAACACTACTTCACCAGGTGTCAGTAGCAAAAAATAAAAGATCCTCAGATATTCCTGATGGAGATAAAAATTAGTGACACAGAATCAGGAAGTGGGAAGAGGTTGAAGAGATTAGGAGGGTACCTTAGCCCACAGACTCCTTAAAGAAATTCTGTCTCCACTGAGATAGAACTTTCACACCATTACCCTTATCAGAAAGATTAACACCTCATTCATCTATCTAGAAATGGCTAATTCAGAATTTCTGATGATCAAGACGGAGATGGGATTGAGGTTTGCCTTTGTAATAACTATAAAAGAAAGATTTTCTATATAATTAAGGGTTTGAATCAGATAGCAGAGGAAATGTTCAATGCTATAAGTATGCACACTTTTCAAGCCCTTTTTAAAAGTCATTTTGTTTGTATTTCCCTCATTATAAAAGCACTATGGAAAACTTTGCAAAAACACAAAAGAAGAAAGAGGAAAATAAAAATCTCCCATAATCGAATAACCCAGAGATAACCACCACTAATATTTTAGACAACAGGGGTTGGCAAACTTTTTCTATAAAGAGCCATATAATAAATATTTCAGTCTCTGTGAGTCACATAAGTTCTCTGTCACTTATACTTCTTCCTTCTTGTTTTGTTTTGTTTTTAACAATCCTTTTGAAATGTAAAAACAATTCTTAGTTCAAAGGCAAACAGATGCTGGACTTGGACTTGGCCAATGGGCTGTAGTTTGCCAACCCCTGTTTAGTCTATATACCTAACTATAATTTCTCTTTTAAAGATTGTTATTTTAGAAAAAAGTATCTTAAATACTCAAAAATATTTACAATATTAGTATTTTATATTAGTGATTTTCGATATTAAACATTGCTATATTTTAACTCTTCCTTCAAAAAGAACTCAATATTACAGATACATCTAAACCCCTACACCCTTCCCAGCAATCCAATTTCTAGAGGTTCCATTATCTCAAATTTATATATATATATATTTTCTGCATATGATTTTTAAGCTTTTCTATTTATATATGTACCTATAACTATGTTACTTTGTGTGATTTTTAAATTTACAAAAAATAATTATATTATATGTACCTTATGTTTCTCATTCAACATTTTGTTTTTGAGATGTCTCCAAATGTTTTCACCCTAACATCCCTTAGTAATGCTACATTGAAATGTATAAGTTGTTGTTAACCATTCTGACCTATTTTAGAGAGCTTGTATTTGGTGATACTCTGTTAACAATTAGTCTGTTACTGAATGCATTAATCTCAAATCTTATATATTATAGTTTACAGCTGAGGGAACTCAGAGATCATGTAGTCCAAATTCCTCATCTTAAAAATGAGTAATTTGGCCTAACAATAGTAACTGGCATGTCCAAGATCATGCAACAAATTAATATAATATACAGAACTAAAAACTAATTTTTGTGCTTACCACTGCTGAAAACTAATAAACCTATTACAGCCCATGTGTTCCCAGGCCATACCAAGCTTGCATTATAATTAGGGCAGAATAACAATAACAAAACAGTATTTCTCTGGCCTTGCTAGTACTTATAGAATTGCTGGAACTACTGCTCCCTTCAACTTGCTCCAATTTAGTGAGTTGCTGAATATCTAAAATGAATTTGAGCATGCATATTGTTGATTACCACACAATGTCAACTATGCTTCTTCTCAGATGCACTCTGGCTCATAGTCTTCGAGAACATAATCTTCTTGGATATATTCTGCCATTTTTATCCTCAGGCTACTATAATTGATAGCTCTCTCCAACCATTACAAGTGCTTAAGTGGGAGATGTCCTCTTTCGCTTCTTCTTTATGCCCTCTATAGGTTGGTTTGATTTGTCATTCAATGTGTTATGCACATTTTATATTCTAACAGTGACCACAAATGGAGAAATATATATTTCTCCTTACTCATGCTACCTAAGTCCTACAGAGATTAAATGAAGCAGATTTTTAAAACTTTATTGCAGGTCCTCTACCTAGGACTCTGGCCAGGGAAATTGAGGACTGGACAATGGGATAATGAAAGTGACAAAATCACTTTCCTCATATACAACTGACTGTGGTACTTGGACAAGGTTTATTTTCCAAAAATTTCTCTTTGCCAATGATGAGCCCCACCTGCCACTCCCAATCCAGGTTGCTCCACATGAAAATTGTTTCCTTGCAAATCTACTCCACCAACCCTTCAGAAATGCCCTGATATTATAGTTCCTGGGATAATCAGTTTATTTCTCAAGTAGATATTTCCTGAAACACCACATTTTAAAATTCTAAAGAATATATTTTTAACTAACTTGGTCCAGCTTTTCCTACATCCTTCTTATTCTGGTATTAAAGATTTATAAGAGCATATCTTCCTCTTCTAATCCAAGCATTACATTTTTGATCCATAGGAAATACCATGTGAGATTTCAGTATTTAACTACAATTACTATGAATGAAAATTTAACTATCTCTTGTCAAAACTTTTTTTCCCCTTAAGAACTAGTGGGGGTTAACATGGAAGGCATAATAATGGCTCCCCAAAGATATCCACATCCTATTCCCTGGAATCTGTGAATATGTTACCTCATATGGCATGAGGGATTTTGCAGATGTAACTAAGGTTAAGAGAAGGGACCATGAGCCAAGAAATACAGGCAGCCTCCAGAATCTGGAAAAGGCAAGGAAAGAGATAGAGCCCTAGAGCCTCCAGAAAGGAACACATGCCCTGCTGATTAGCTTGAGTTTAGGTCAGGGAGACCTGTGTTGGACTTCTGACCTATGGAACTGTAAGACAATACATTTTTTGCTGTCTAAGTCATTAAATAAACTTATTATGGCATCTGTTTTGGCAGCAATAGAAAACTAATCCAGGTAACAACCCATTTTCAGACTATGTTAATTTTTTTAATTTATAATCTGCTTTGTTACAAAAAGGCTAAAGCAGCATAGAAGGATGCAAACCATAAAACAAGACAGTATAAATTAAATGTAGCCACCAAAAAGGGGAAAAAAAGCAAATTAAGAATTGGAAATTAAAATAAAACCTAAGAATGAAGCTAACACAAAAATGCAGCCCATAAATGTGCATATATAAGTGGGCTCTAAGCTCTTTGGAAACCAATGCAAAGAGGGAAATGTTATCAGTTCCATAATTCATGCTATTATAGTATCCATTATATAACAATGGACTACTTGCTCAGAAGAAATTTAATTTCACTTGAGACTCAGACCAGATAAGAATTTCTCTTGAAAGAGTTAATAATATATAGTCATGTGTCACTTAACGATGGAAATACGTTCTGAGAAATGCATCATTAGGAAATTTCCTCATTGTGGAAATATCATAGAGTGTACTTACATAAACTAGATGGTTTAGTCTACTCCATGGCTCTATTATGAATATCTTATGGGACCACCATTGTGTATGTGCCCTGGCATTGATCAAAATGTCCTTATGCAGTGCATGACAGTCTTATGCAATGATAAGTTTCCCAACAAATTTCATATGTCAACAAATCTATACTAAATTATGCCATCAGTGTTATATTTCAATAAAAAATTGGTTTAAGATTTGTCAAATCAGTGTAACAGTGATCTAAGTTACATATCCTCACAAGCATTCTTGATCCATTAGCAACTCACAAATCTTACCTTTGTTCCTTTCGAAACTGGCAGAAATACCTGAGGAATAAAATCTGTTCTTTTAGTAGACTTATGGTCCTTCCATCATTAGATTTCTTTCTTCTCCATGGAACAGAATTTTTTTCTTTCTGCAAACTTTTAAAGGTAGAAAATTCAGTATAGTACGGGTAGAAGAAACTCTTGGTAGGGGAAAAAAATCAGGTCAACATTAAAGAAATATTAACTACTTCTGGTTTATGAAAAAATGATTTTTAGGTCAGAGGAATCACAGTGTGGTTTCATTTAGTCACAAAATTCTGTCTCAAATTCTCTTAGTAAAATAGTGATAATAATAGATTGGCTTCAACCAGAATTCAGAAAGATCTTTGATCTTATCTCCTGCATTATCCCCCTTCTGAATACACAAATCCCTTTAAAGACAAGAGTTTAATACATGGTAGAAGAGAAATGAGTGACAGAGCAACAGAAAATATTTAAAGGTTTGCTATTAATGTATATCACTGGATGTCATTCCTTTTGTTTTGACTTTCATATTTGATGCATGAAAATTCATCATTTTTATTGAATACTTAAATTCTGATGGTACATTTTTTATTTCAGTACTGTATGCCATTGAGATATTTAAATTATAGGAATTGATAAATGAAAGTTAGGAGTTATTATATTTTAAAATGTGTAGCTACATTTTAATACTTAGGGAATTTCTATTCTTTCTAACTAAAACAATATGTTCCATTGTTTAACATTCTAGAATCAAAAATATTGCATCAGCCATGCAGATGGAGAAACCACTAGACTTACAATAAGATTTAAAAAGAAAAAGTAGTTACCAAAGAGCCGTAGGGATGAATGCACACAGAAGGGGCAGAACATGCCAGATCAGAACTGACAGATTGTTAGGAATAAAACTGAGCAATAACAATAAAGCAATATTCTTTTCAATAGTTTTTAAAGTCATATTTGTACTTATCGACTGACATGTTTTACATATATACTTAGTCAATTTCTAAGCATGTGTCAGGTGCCAAAGAACATAGACTCTAGAGTCCCTTTAGGGTGAGGTGACTGCCACAAAACAGCCAAATAAACCCTTAGAAGAGAAGGACACTTGGCAAAGTTTACAGGTGCCCCAGGCTTTTTCAGGGGAAAAAAATACAAAAAAACAAAACAACAACAACAACAAAATACCAATGAAGATTCTTTCCAGCCACCTGGCCTGTGCCCATGCAGTTGGCTTTATTTTCTACCAGATACTAAAGCACTCTTCTACTCTTCTTAGTATTTTGGCCAGTGGCCCTCGGTAGTGCCCTGAAGGACCCACCTCCTTTTTGTTTTCTTAGTTTGTTAGAAGCTCTGCATTGAGTCTATGGACCCTACAGGCGTCCATGAATGACTTCAGAGGTATGGTTCTTAAATTTCCTGAAACTGTCTGCAAAAGGTATGAGAATGTACATTTCTCTGGGAAAAGGGTATATAACTTTTATCAGATTCTTGAAGGAATATGTTACCTCAAAACTTTAAGTACCATTGATTAATTGACTGTCCATATATATGCTGTGACTTGTACTTGATTTTGGGAATACAAAGGCATAGAATAATGATGATTATAGTATTTGCAGCACCTTAAATACTATAACACATTACATGACTTACAAACAACTTTCATACAAATGTCTATTTTTGAAGTGCTTACATCTCAGTTGGGACAAAAATACATACCCTTCAATTATGTACTAAATATTTATTAAGTTTCTAAAGACTATACTTTCAGGGATCATTTCTATAGTCCGTTACTAGAGAAGTTTCTCTGAACGTATAGAGTGCTGAAAACCACGAGGAGGAGGCGCAATGTTCTCTCCTGAGCGTGAAGCTGGCTCTTGGTGTTGCTTTGCAATATTAAGTTTCTACTATGTGCTAGACTCCATTGTAAGCACATGAGATACATCAGTAAACAAAACGAAGATCTCTGCCCTAGAAGATAATCTTACATTCTGCATTTAACAAATGTAAACCATAAGAAGAGTTTGCAAACAACATATATTCATATAAAGTGAATAGCAAAATGCTTACAGGCTGCTGAGTAAAAATCTTCAATTTAAAGCTCTACTCTTAAAAAGAGCACTGTTATCTATCAGAAATACCTTGACTTGAACACTGCTTCCTACTTTCAAATAATGTTATGGAATGAAGTTTGAAACTTGTCTGGGCTTGAATCCTGGACTAGGCTTAAGAAGCTTTATTTTTGACTACGGGTTTACTGTAGAAACATCTGGTCTATTTCAACACAAAAACCTAGAGGTGAAATTGATGAGGATTTAATTTTTCTTACCCTTTTCTAGAATAATACATTATTTCATAGTGGTACAAACTTAGACCCTGTATATTATGATCTATTTTCTTCTGTTTGGGTTTTATGCCCTGTTGGCATCATGCCTAATACAAGTGGCAAACGACAAAGTATCATTTTTCCTTTCCAATTAACAAGAAGGTAGCAATTTACTTTTAGGAGCAAAGAAAATACAATTTCTATATTTTTATTTACATTGTGAATAATCCCAAGAAAAAAGTATTAGCCGGCAAAGCCTAAGAAATTTGGATGATGATGTATATTAAACCATGCAGATGAAAGAAGTTCTAGTTAAACGGTAATTATTCAACATGTAGTTTCAGTGTTCTTAACAGAAAGTCATACTAGAGAAGGGAAAGCTGATATGTTAGTATATTATGATAATGTTTAATTATAAATATTATGTTACTAAATATTCGTACTAGTGAACTTTCTCTTAGTCTGGACTATTCTGCCTAATGTAAACTCAAGTATGGAATTGCCAATTTGTTCCTTTTGTAGAATGTTTGGTAATCAGAGAGAAAATCTCTTTTCGCGTTTCACAGGAAACACCCCTTATCAACCACTGTTCAAATGTATGTACTTAGGGGAATGTAGAGGGCTCAGAACATAATATCCCCTTGTCAAGGAAAGAAACAACACTTCTTTTAATAAATGAGCCAGAGATGCCATCTTCATATACAAAAGGCAGTACTTTTGAGTCATGCTCATGACTTTAAGATTGCCAGAACCTTACTATTTTTATTCTTCCCGCCCACCCCTCTTCTACATAGAATATGTATTCATTTATCCCTGAATTCTCAATTCCTGATATCACAGAAGGTGTTAATCTTTTCTTTAAGGGTCAGAATGGATTCTGGTAAATCATAAAACTGATGTTCGGGAAAGAAATGCTGTAATTGCTGTTCTAATTGAGTCTTTGTGCCTTTGTATCTATAGAGGGAAGAAAATTTTTCCCTTTACTAATTGTCTTTCCTTCCCCTTAGAGTGCCAATTTCATTTAGTGGGACTATTTTAAAACTATTCTTTAGCAATGATTTCTGTCATTCTTTATAATATCTAATTCTTGTGGGGTTCATTTTACAGGTTTTCCATTGCCACTTTCTATCCATGTAACACAAACAATATTTTCTATTCTTCATTTTCACATTCTTAATATGCCTATACTCCTACTACAAAAATACATCTACTTTTTCATTAATCCTCATTCCTTTATCTGTTGTCACCTTTAGGTCTATCATGAAACCACTTTAAATCCAGTAAAGAAAAACTTATTTTAAAAATATTCAATGCTCAGAGTCAGAAGAATGCTATTACTGAGGAAGTGGCTATCAGAACCCACCTAACTTGACCTTGAGGTACCTCAGCCCTAATAAACCAGAAGAGCCAGAGGTAAGAGCCCCCCCAGCTCAGCACTTCAGATGAGCTCACCATCAGAATCAATTACCTCTTTGGCTCCTCTCCAGCTGCTCAGGTTCATGGATTATGTACTTACATTAGTCTACTGGGGCAGCCATAACAATTTGCCACAGACTGGATGGCTTAAGCAATCAAAATTTATTTTCCTATGGTTCTGGATGCTGGAAGCCCAAGATCAAGGTGCCAGGGTTGGTTTCTGAGGAGAGCTCTGTTCCTAGATTGCAAATGGATGCCTTTCTGCTGTGTTCTCACATGGCCCTTCCTCCTTAAGTATTGGGGGGCGGGGGGGGCGAAAGAGTTGAGGGGAGAGAGAGGGAGAGAGAGATCAATATGGTGTCTGTTCCTCTTCTTAGAAGGATATCAATCCTATCAGATTAGGACTCTACCCTAATTACTTCATTTAACCTTAATTATGTCTTTAAGGGCCCTATCTCCAAATGCATTCACCTTGGGGATTAGAGCTTCAACATATGAATTCTGGAGGGGGACACAATTTAGTCCATAATAGCGCTGTTCCACCCTATCCTTGCATCTCTATTCTGAGGATTCAGCTCCCATCCTGCCCCCACAGTCTAACTTACCTTAGCATGCCTTTTCAGTGACCTTAATTGTACTTGACTTTTTATCCCGTTGTCTCTGTGTTCCTGGTTCTTTGTTTCTTTGCCTCCCTATTTCAAGTAACACTTCTGTAGATCAGACCACATACTTAGACCATCCAATGAGTTGTCTCCGCAGCTCTTTCTTCAAAGGGCGGCTTTTCTGAGAAATGATAAAATGATTTTCCATTTGACGTCAATGCTCTAGTTGAAGTCCCTTAGAGATTGGTGAACCTCACCTATTACCTACCCACTACATACCCACCCACCCCTACACAGGCAGTCACATGGCCTATTCTTCCCTGTGCTGACTACAGCCGGCTGTTGTAGCACTAAACTCCAGTTAGCAGGACCTACCCTGTCCTGCTAAATTCTTTGAATCTCATATAAATGTCAAGCAAACCATATACCCTATAGTTTAGTTTGATTGATTTTAATAATAACCAACATACCGTTGTCATTTAGTGGTTACCCACAAAAATTTCAAGTTCAGGTTTTTGAAAGATAAAATAAAGTCCTTTTTAACACTGAACCTGAACCTGACGAGCTGAAGTCAGTGACAACACTCTCATGAGATTTTTTACAAAGTATCTTTGTATGTCTTTCACTAAATTTTAATATAACATTCTGCCCACCCTCATCAATATTATTTTTTAATTGAGCCATATATATCAGATGGTACATCTCTACACTCTAAAATATTATATAATAAAATAAATATCTACATGGTTTTAAGATATAGTTTCTTCCATGTCAGTTTTTGGACTCTTTTCACCATGGGGTTTTATGAAAATTCCAGGTAAACGGCTTAGATTTTTGAAAGATAGAAGGTGGGCTGAGTAAAGAAGAGAAAGTATTTCTAGTGAGAAAAAGAATCCTCTGAAGAACTTTGTATACCAGTGAATCCCAAAGAGAGAATTGAAATTGATTCTCTGGGGTAAAACAGCTCATATAGCCATAGGCAAAATTCTACCAACCTATCTGAACACATCTAGCTGATGAGAGACTATGTTGCTTGCGATTCTTCTGTACTCCCAAATGTGCTTAACTTAGATTTCTATATCCTTTGTGCTTTCAGTGGAAATGCTCCAGGAAGAATTGCAGTGATTTAAAAATAGATACTTGCTACACTTTACTTTTCATATTTCCTGGCAACTGACTGCATATTATTTGAAGAATTCAAATCTGCATTAGAAACAAACAAACAAAAACCAACAAGTTTTGTGTGCTCTTTGCTAATGTACAGCTCCTGAAATCCAGAATTTCATATAGGGTCTGTCACAAAATCCAGAAAAATCATCAGTGCTTAATGTTTCAGTGTCTAAATGACTGCCTAATGCTGAAGGATGAATAAAAGGATGAATAAAATTTATCTACAGATTTATTGTTTCTTTATAGTATATTATTTCTTTAAGTGAAATAATTTTTATAGATTTAGGGGGTACAAGTGCAGTTTTGTCACATAGATATATTGTGTAGTGGTGAAGTCTTTCTGTGTAACCATCACCTGATCAGTATACAGTACAAGAAAATTGCTGTGCCAAATGTTTTGTGTATGGATCATTTTCTTTTTAACGTTTTCCACATTGATCATAAAAATAAAACATACCCATTTTGTATATTTTGTAGAAATGTATAAAGAAATAGAAATACTCTTTTCATAATCCTAGCATTTTGAGATGATCATTGGTCACATTTCAACAAACATTTTTTTCAAATATTTCTATAAATATGTAGTTGAAATAATATTTATATGATTTTTGTGTTATTTTGACTTAAGATTATACCATAAACACCTTCCTATGTTATTAAAAAGGTTTTAAAATATAATATTAAGTGGCTATGGTTCTATCATGGACATTCCATAAATCTTTCAATATTACCCTAATATTAAGAATGTACTTTGCTCTTAATTTGTCATTATTTTAAATAACACTATGATAAACATCTTGCCACTTAAATTTCTGGGTAAATCTTTTGTTATTTATTCAGGGTAAATTCCCAGAAGTGGAACTGTTGAATCAATAAATAATTATTTTTAAAATAAGATAACCTGGTTTCAAACAAAGTGAAGAATTATTCTTTCTAGATCTGTAAAGAATGCTGGTGGTACTTTGGTGGGGATTGCATTAATTCTGTAGCTCATTTTAGGTAATTTGACATTTTAATGATATTGATTCTACCAGTCCATGAACAAGGTAGATTTTTCCATCTGTTTACATCATCTGCAATTTCTTTTTTTAGTGTTTCGTAGTTCTCCTTGTATAAATCTTTTGTATCTTTCATTAAATATACTCCTAGATATTTAATTTTCTTTGGGGCTATAGTGAAGGGTATTGCATTTTTTATTTGAGTTTCTACTTGATGGTTCTTGGCATATAGAAAAAACCTCATATAGCCAAAGCAATCTTAAGTAAAATAAACAAACTGGGAGGCATCAGTCTTCCTGACTTCAAGCTGTACTATAAAGCAATAATAGTTCAATCAGCCTGACAATGGCACAGGAACAGAAGTATCGATGTTTGGAATAGAACTGAGATACCAGAGATAAAACCATC
>VBSM01000656.1:4142750-4170459 GCA_008086735.1 Cheirogaleus medius | reverse complement strand
TGTAACCCTAACAATATCTGTACCCCCATAATATAATGAAATTTAAAAAAAAGAAAAAAAATTTAAAAAGAAAGTAGTCTTTGCCAATTTAGCTTGGTTGTGACCACATATGTATATCAAGGACTTAAAATACCTCCAATCCCCAGGCACTACTCCTCCATCTCTGCCGCAGCTACTGTTGTTTATCTTAATAGGCAAAACTGCTTATAGAACTATTGTCTACCTTTGATGCTGATGTAGAAAGCTTTGTTCTTCACGAAAATGGAAAACTAGATGTGTGGCCAAGCACTGCAGGTACTCCAATTGTATAAAAGAGTACCAAGCCTTTTTCCCCATTAAAGTTTTGCTTGGCAAATAATTTTCCATTTTAAAGACATCAAGAACATCAAAGCTTCTAAAAGGGGCTCAAAAAAACCCTGTAAATTATTTTATGGCATTAGCACACATACAACATATAAATACTAGAAGCATTCTACACTAAGAGATGGGAGTGTTGCTATCCAGTTCCAGTTCTTGCTAGAGGCAACATTTTAGCTATTTCTTCATGTCTTATTTTAAAATATTAGAATAAAAATAATCAATGTGGAGTGGATAGATTTGACAGAAACACTACCTGTACTTTGTTTTCTCTAAGTAACAACCCAGTTCAACAATTTCCAGGACACATGGCTTCACAAATCCATCAAAGTATATGTGACTTCTTTTGGTTGGCAGTGTGACTAGAAATCTTGTAGGAACATACTAGAAAAGGCTTTCATGTTGAGGCAAATTTAAGTGCTGGTTATTTCCTTGTCTTTTCAAATTGAGCTATCTTTTTAAAAAATCTACATTGTTAGCTTCATGCTTCCATTGACAAAATCTTTAATACACAGTAAGCATTGCAACTTTGTGTTACATCATATTCAGTGAGACTAAAGTATACCTTAAATATTTTAGCACATCATTTTTTTTTCTATTTTCCAACTTAGGCTTGGGAAGATATAAACAACATGTCACTTGTTGTTTGCTAAGTTTTACTTCATTTGACCCAACATTAAACTATATGAAAAGTCATGCATTGTAATATTACCTGACAGTAACATTATAATCCATCCTATAGTTAATAACATAATTTGGATAAAATATTTTACACAATTTTCAAAATAAAGGAAAAATTCTGAAGAGGGAGATATATAATACATACACACATAAAAGTACACACATTTATTTGTGTCTTTATGTACACACATGTGTATATGCATAGACACACATATTTTCACACCACCTCATACTTAATGACATTATTTGAATATAAATTTTGTCACACAGTTTCCAAAGTGACAGGAAAACATTGAAGTTATGTAGATATATTTACACATACGTGTTTATGTGTGCATGAGTATATCTATATATAATTTAATCCTGATAACAGTTACTAATAACTACTGTATACCTTAATAGCACCTATGAGCATGACTGTATTATAGAGATCACAGAATATGAGTGTTTATGATGAGGATCAAGACTCATTATCTAAATTAGAGTTATATTCAGTGGACTCAATCTATAAAGTCAGGAGATGAGTAATGCTTTCTATAAATAGTTCCATCAAAAGTAAAGTATTTTTCAAAATGTAAAGATGTATTCCTTCAGCTTCCATTGGCTAGAACCATTTCACATTAGCAGTGTCACAGGTTTTGTATTCTATGATGTCCAGCAATGAAAGGAAATCAGTGGATAATTAGATATTAGCATGTTTTCTTTCTTTTGAAGTTTTCTAACTTAAGCTAGATTCACTGTAAACAAAAGCAATCATCTATGATTATAATAGCTAGATACATTTTCTTTTATTCCTTAGAAGGGGAATAATTCTAGATGCCATAATGTGGCAATAATGAGAACCATATACTGATGTTGCTCATCTAGCATGCCTTGCCCCCTATATTAGTCAGACAAGGCTAGGCTGATATTGCAGTAACAGATATGGTGCTTAAGTTTTCATTCCATTCAATAAATTTTTAAATGACATCTGGCCAGGAAACAAATTCATTCAGGATTTTATTTTGCCCCCAAACTGTCTTTTATGTAATGTGTGCCACCCTCCATGGAAGCAAGGAGGACACGGCTAATATAATTAATAAAAATTAAAAATTTTTTTCCCAATATCTGAGTGCAAACAATCCAGATTCTCAGTTAATTGGAGTTATTGGGAGTAGTCACGCAAGCAGTCACAGGTCCCAGTTCTCCACTGGGGAAGGAGTGCATATTTGCTTGGAAAAACAGAAGAGGTAAAAATCAAGGTCTGATGTTAATATGCATACATTATTTGGACTCCTCTCAATTGACAGATATATTTGGTCTTATTAATAGCTTTGTTTCCATTATATTCAGCTTAGTATAAAGTAAAACAGTGACTTTTTCAAAAATATAAGGCTATATGAATATTTATCCTCCTCCTTGTTATCAAAAATCTCCACTCCACAGACTAATGAAATGGGGGAATTTGGAAAAGCACCAGTGAGGCACAGATTAGCATATGTGACCAAGATTAACTCAAAATTCCTAGAAGGGAGACAGGAAAGAAGTAAATTAAACCATACCCCCTGCAAGGGATAAAAAAAATAAGTCAAAAGCTTGATTAAAAAAACTCCAAGTCAAAAAGACTATCTGAACAAAAGCAGCACTTGAACAAGATGAAACAGAATACCCCAGGCAGAACAGAAATGGTTTCCACTGGAAAGCTGATGTTCTCCAAAGACGGAAACTCCCCAGAAATTCAGAACAAAGATAAAGGCATAAAGAATCAAAGTGCACATTAAGAATATTAAATTCTACTAAGTGAACAAAGTGATTGATTCATAAACAAGCACAGTAAGGAAGCTCTCTCTCTCAAGTAGCATATGTTGCCTGAAAACATAGGCAACGAGTGCATTCAAACAGGCACACATGGCCACCCAGAGACCAACACCTTATTATCATGTTGTCTTTGGGTTTCATGGCATGGGACTATATTGTAAATGAAATGGTGTCACAGTAGGATTCTTTTAATACTCTCAGAAATAACATCCCCTCCTCCAAAAAAGATCAGGGTGTATCAAAATAAAACTAACTAAAGCTGCTTTTTTAACAGTTTTGTTGAATATCAGTAATTTTTATGTTTGCTTCAATTCATCAAATATTCATTGATCACCTACTATCTACCAGGTTCTGTCCTTCAAAGTCTTTTTTCTCTTTTTAAAATTTTTATTTAGTTAGTTATTTCAAAGTGTTACAGAGGTAAATATGTTTTTGGTTACACCGATCTCTTTTGTAATGCTTCAGTCAGAGTTAAAAGTGGGCCCATCACCCAGATAGTGTTCATTGTACCTGTTAGGCGGGTTTTCACCCATTTCATCCTCCTCACACCCCACTGGTTGATTTCTATTGAGTTTTACTACCCTCTATGCACATGACCGTGTGGGAAGATAACACTTTCCTTTACTCTTTTTTTTTTCTTTTTTTGAGACAGAGTCTCACTCTGTTGCCCAGGCTAGAGTGCTATGGCTTCAGCCTTGCTCACAGCAACCTCAAACTCCTGGGCTTAAGCGATCCTTCTGCCTCAGCCTCCCGAGTAGCTGGGACTACAGGCATGCACCACCACGCTCGGCTAATTTTTTCTATATATTTTTAGTTGGCCAATTAATTTCTTTCTATTTTTAGTAGAGATGGGGTCTCGCTCTTGCTCAGGCTGGTTTCGAACTCCTGACCTAGAGCGATCCGCCTGCCTCGGCCTCCCAGAGAACTAGGATTACAGGTGTCAGCCACCGCGCCTGGCTTTTCCTTTACTCTTAACATTAACACAGTGATAATTTGTTTATAGACTCAGCATCATATAGAGTTAAGGACAAGCCTTTGAAGAAAAACTCCTTCACAGGGTGTCTGCATTTCAAAAAACAACATTGGAGAATGCAAACCAGTCATTCAAAAGAAATGATTCTCTAATAGTGGAATTGCTAGCACTAACAGGGAATGGGTAGGCACAATTTTTAAGCATATGGAACTTTTCACTGTACAGTACTTAGAAAATCATATTGGGTATGTGATTTTAAGCACTTTTCTCTACCTGTATAGTGTCTGATGTCCAGTTCTCTATCCATCACATCTTTTTGCCATAACGTCCACAATTTCTAGTATGATATAGTTATTATTTATTTACGCATTCATTCACTTATTTAGCCATTCATGCATTCAAAAAATATTAAGAGCTTGACACTGTGTTAGGCACTAGAAATGCAATGGTAAACAAGATTGATGCTGTCATTGCCCTCAGGGTTATAAGATATTAGGTAGTTAGCCAGGGATTCTGGGTCTCCTAGGGACAAAAGTGAGTGCTGCCTTGATTCCCGGCCCCCATCAGTGGGCTTTCAGAGAGGCTCATGGGAGATCTGCATGCACAGTAAGACTCAGGTCATATATCTCCCAATTATCCAATCAAAGAGGTTCCATAGTGATGTTTGAACCACGAGGGAGGTCCCAATCCAGCACTATAAAACAAGACAGAGAGCATAACCAGCCCTTTTTGTGTGTCCTTCGTTTTGCTCTCCCTTTGCTGTGACAATGGGTCTCGTCATCATTTGTGGCATATTTATCACCCTCTGTAAATCTATATCTGGCTCTTGCTCTATTATCCCATCTTTCTCTCCTCAATAAACCTCATTTTTGTGTTTGCCTTACTTTGGTGCATCTGGTCATTCTTTGACCATGGGCATACCAAAAACCGACATTTCAGACTGAAACCTGACAGAGATGTTTTCTCTAAGTCTAAGATATTATCTAGAACATACAACAATTACTATTTATGTCTGCATATATATTATAGGTAAAGCTATTCATATTGCTTGGTTGCAAAATAATTTAAATCACACTTGAGGTTTAATAATAATCTCAATAATTTAAGTCAAACACAAGAGACATGCTTTGTTTCATGAAGAGGTAGAAATTGATGAACAATTCTACAAGAAAGTATTGTAAATTAGAAAGTGTTCTTCTGCAATGTGTTAACTTTTTGAATTGGCAACTTTAGAGAACGTTCATATCAATATGGTTTATTGGGTTCTCTAAATTTGGAAAGGAAAATTGGCTAGATTATGTTAAAAAATTAAGGGCACTACTTCCCCACTCCTTGATAAACTCTGAAATACACATCTTTTTATTTAAAGATGAGCCAAAGGACAGGTATTTTCCAAGCCATACAGCCTTTAAAGGGATCAATCTCACTGACTATCGAGATTCAAAGATATTAAATGTTAAAACAAGGATATTGTTGAATGCAGAGAGTGTAGAGTAACAGATCTGAAGCAACACATTAAGATTTCTTTGACATATCACTTTTAGTAGATGCCCTTTTCAAAAGACCACTTAACTCTGCCCATTTAACAATCCATTCCTTGCCTTTGCTTTTGAAAGAGCATTGACATTTGCCCTTCTTATTTCTTTAAGCAATGTCATAAAGCTTAATTTCAATCATAAGGTTCAGCAGCTCAGAAAATTTGTACCCTTCCATTCCTCTTGTGATGAAAAGAAATGCATTTTTTTTCTAACAGGGAAAGGGGTAATGAGGTAAAAATTTAGTGCTCATGATTATTGTTGATTTCTGAGGTTAATCAACTTAAGTCTTTTTTCAAGTGTTTTTGGCTATATGTTGCAGATATAATAGATATTGATATGAAACATATTCTTGAGTTTCTGTTAGTTTCAGATGAAATTTTATGATTGGTCAATTAGCATTATCATAATATGAGTGCTA
Organism: Cheirogaleus medius; assembly: GCA_008086735.1. Taxonomy (NCBI): domain Eukaryota; kingdom Metazoa; phylum Chordata; class Mammalia; order Primates; family Cheirogaleidae; genus Cheirogaleus; species Cheirogaleus medius. The sequence goes on along the minus strand of VBSM01000656.1, from coordinate 4,164,695 downwards.
CTCATTCAACCACAGTTCATATTCATTGCAAGCATAAATTGACATTTTTTTGCTTTCTTTAAATATTGTAAATGGACCATTATTCCATCAAGGTTCATTATCTTACCATACCATTAATTTTTCTTTTTAAATACAAATGGAAGAATGTATTTAAGGAATGAACAAATTGAAATCAAAGTTGAATGCCCTTTGTAATAGTTTCTTTTGGCTGCTACTACAAATTAGGTGGCTTAAAACAACACATATGTATTCTCTTACAGTTCTGGAGGCCAGAATTCTGAAAACCGTTTAACTGGGCTGAAACAAGGGTTCTGGCAGGTCCTGCTTCCTCCAGAGGCTCTAGAGAAAAATCCATTTTTTGGGCGCTTCCAGTGTCTGTTCCAGCATTCCTTAGTTTATGCCGCATCACTCCAATCTCTGCCTCCATGTTCACATTGCTTTCTTCTCTTCTATGTGTCAAATTTTCCTGTCTCCCTCTTATAAGAATGCATCTGATTGCATTTAGGTCCTACCCAGATAATCCAGGATGGTCTCCCATATCTGCAAAATCCTTTTTTTTTTTTTTTTTTTGCCATATAAGATAACATTCACAGGTTCCAGGGATTAGGACATAAATATCTTTTGACTCCATTATTCAGCCTACCATGCCCTCCTGAAGTACATATAGAGCTGCATTATGACTTCCATAGGCCATAGGCACTTTTGCCTTTGTGGCCCTTTCCTCCATAAAAATAAATTGAAAATTTTATTTTATGATTGCATTAGTATAAAGATTAATATTTATATATCACTGTTATCATGAATGTATATGCATTATATGATTTTTCTTCTGATTTTAAAAGAGATTAAAATAACATTTTTATTTCAAAATATTAGGGGGTACAAATGTTTCAGGTTATATGGATCACTTTTGTAATGCTTGAGTCCCAGCTATAGATGTGCCCATCACCGAAATAGTGTTCACTGTATCCATTAGGTAGGTTTTTGTCCCCCATTTCCCCCACAGTTGATTTCCACTGAGTTTTACTTCCCTCTGTGCACATGTGTGCTCATCAGTTAGCTCCAATTTAATAGTGAGTACAGGTGGTGTTTGTTTTTCCATTCTTGACACACTTCACTTAGGAGAATGGTCTCCAGTTTCATCCAGATTGTTGCAAAAGGTATTTGATTCATCTTTTTTATGGCTGAGTCATATTCCATGGTACACATATACCACATTTTATTAATCTGCTCATGAATCGATGGTCACTTGGGTTGATTCCACATCTTTGCAATTGTGAATTGTGTTGCAATAAACATTCGAGTGCAGGTGTCTTTTTGATAAAAAGTCTTCTTTTCCTTTGGGTGGATACCTAATAGTGGGATTGTGGATCAAATGGTAGGTCTACTTTTAGTCCTTTGAGGAATCTCCATACTGTTTTCCATAGGGGTTGTACTAATTTGCAGTCCCATCCACAGAATAAGATATCACCTTACCACAATTAGAATGGCTTTTCTTAAAAGGTCCAAAAACCATAAATGCTGGCATGGATGCAGGGAGAAAGGAATGCTTATAAGATAAGATTTTTGTGAACCACTAAATGTATCATGGGCCCCAGGAGCTGTGCCTAGCGGAAAATTCAACCCTGCACACAGAAAACACATAAGGAGTCTGGATCTCAGCAGCTGATAAGAATTTCGAAAGTACACAAGCTCAGGAAAAAATTTGAATATATACATAGGTTTAATTACACTTTGGTTTTCAAATTCACAAGGTTTCTATTTCAATTTAGATAAGTATTCCATTCTCTAAGCTCTATCATTTTTCTGTCATGTGACCTAAAAAGGGGGAACAAAAAACAATTTTAAGGTCTATTTATTCCATACCCCATTGATGGAAAAATAATGTGCAAGATTTCATAAATGTATTAAAATGGTTTCATTGTATGTTTTCTCACTGTAGACTCTGTAACAACACACAGCCCTTCGTGTATGTTTTATTTTTAAATTTTAAAGGTTTGGGGTAATAAAGAAGTAACAATAATAACGTTGAACTAAATCACACAGCTTCAGTGTGACCTGGTTGGACGTCATCCAATTTATTCCTCTTCCAAATTAGGTTTCTCAACAATAGTGTTGTTGTACTGTCAAATGGTTCATAATTGTTAACACAGTTCATTTGTGGCTTGCAGAACTACATTTCCTTTGGCAATACAAGGAGTGAGAAATCATACAAATTTTTATTTTCAGTGTGTTATGAAAGATTATGTTAATCATAGAAATCACAGCTTGGGTAGCTAACAGCAAATCAAAGTTTGGTTTTCTTCTTTAGTAGAAATATGCTATTATTATTGTGCATTGCTTTTCAACAAGAAATTCTACAATCGTACATTTTCCAACAAGTAAACTTTGTTTTACAAACTCAGTTCATTAATTTTGATAAACTGCTTATGATTTAGATGATGTAACAAATGATATTTTATATTAAATTTTATGACCTCCAGGACAATTTTAGCTATACCTGCAGTAAAATGTACAATTCCTGTATTCATTAATTGCTTTGGAAGAACAGAATGAATAATTTTTATATATGAATTAGAATAAATGAAAATATTTTAAAATATATTTATTAAATATATTAAATATATTTATTAAAGATTTATTCCTATGTTTATTTTCAAATTGGTTAAATGTTTCATGTTATCATACAGTATAAATTTTCAGTTTTACATGTTTATGAAATTTTACCAAAAATAACAGTAGTTAAAGTTTTTTGGCTTTACATGTAGTATTATCTCATTCGTTGTTCATGACAAAAAATTGAGACAAGTACTTTTATTATTTCATTTTATAAGTGAGTACACTAGGTCACTGAGCATTTAAACAATTTGTCCAAAACTACAGAGCTAGTAAGTAATGAAGTTTAGATTTAAACCTAAGCTAGGTCTATCTTACTACAGAGCCTGTAAGTGTAACCACCACATTATACTGTCTCCACATAGAATATCTTTCCATGTTTATATATTTTAATATTTTGTTTATTGTGGGAAATGCTGATGTTCATAAAAAGCTTTTGATGACTGAAAGGTATTAACCAAATTCAATTAATAACACACATGTATACTATGAATCAAATACAGAATATGCTCAGAAAATTAACTGGAGTTTGCATTGAATAGTGTGTGTCCAGTTTAGTTGACTGGAGAATGAAATTTAAAATGTCAGTTTTAATAACTTTGTGGATAAAGCTGTTAATTTTACTATGTTACAAAGCTACAGACTTGACCAGTAACCCTCATCAGTTTCACAAATGTATGGAAGACATAAAGAGGTCTTGGGCAAAGAGAATGAAAATCTGTTGTTTCTACTACGAAGGAAACCAATCAAAGACTATGCTCCACTGATGAAGGGAATATAGTGCCACATGATATTCAAAGGACAACATTAAAACATAAAGGATCTATAGGCTTTAATTGAAAGTATTGTGTGTTGTGCATTGCTTTTAAAGATGGGGGTGTCTTTATTACTATACCATGCCAGAAGCAAAATGCTACTACTGTAATAACAGCAATAATAATATATGAGTGGATATTTGCAAAATACCAAAGCACACTTTGGCTCACCCCCTCAACCCTGCCCAAATTTATCAGTCATTTTGGTACTACAGAATCTAAGAGTTGGAAGGGACTGTAAGAGTTACTAAGCACAGCATATGAGCAATGCAGAGTTTCCCTCTACACTACACCTGGCAGTTGGACATCCAGTCTTTGCTTCACTGTGCCAGTGATGAGGAACCCACAGAGTAGCATGAAAAGTAGTCCATTCAATCATTGTATAGTAATAATTTTTAGATTTTGTTGTCCTACCAGACTGTCTTTATTCTTTATTTGCATTTATTAGGCCTGTTTGGGTTTTTGAAAAGGACGGAAATATGCTAATCTCTTCTTCCCATGGTGGTATTTTAAGGTAGCAAATGTGCTACTTTTTTTGACTAATAACTCCAGGTTCTGTGAACCATTCTTCATACGAAATATTTTCTAGAAAGAACACAAAACTCTTATGTTACTATCTAATTTGTTATTGGCCAAAAATCACATGAGCCTTGTAAAATTGTAAGTGGAAAGGGAGTAACCAGTTTTATCATTGCCTTATCATTTATCATAAGCTTTTCCTTAATTCTGAAGGTATTATCTATTCTTTTCCTGAAGCAAATCTCATTAGAAAAACATCTTCCTCTGATACTTCACTATGCCTGTTCTTAAGCAATTTGAAGAAAGAACACCTTTGCCAAAATTGTTGCTTGATACAGATGCATTTGAATTTATTGTATATGATCATGCATCCATGCATTTAAAAGTTTTTACACTTCATGTAACAGCCCAGCATGTTTTCTTTTGATAATTACATTGGCCTTGTGTCTACCCTATTAGTTTTATCCACATACTTGCATCAGTCATAGTCCTCAGGATATCATAAACACAAGGCTTGGTTTTCATTATGTAACTTATTTCTAGACAAGGTGGGGAGAAAGCTTGAAATTCAAGCACTCGAAAGTTAATGATATCCTATATATTTTCCCCTTCTATCTTTCTCATAGATACATTAACAATGAGGCTACCTGAGACCAATGTTCTATTTAGAAACCTGAAGCCATTTAATCTTAACTTGTCTGTAATATTTGCACCAAATGTTTTTTCAAACTCTCAAGCCTCTATTGCCTTGAACTTCCTCCTTCCCCTCATTCTTCCAGTGAGGGTAGGTTTCTCTTCTCCATCCCTCCAACATCTCCCTCCTTTACAGTGATTTCCACTAGGCCAATCTGTTTCATGGTAAAAAATCTAATTCCTCTTGTCACAAAGCACTCCATCCACGTCCCCAACTTAACTCAAACCTTTGCTCTCTGCCAAGGACAGCTTCCCCAAGAAGTCCCCAGGAGGAAAAGCTATTCATCATTGTGCCTTGAGTGCCCTCACTCACTTGGGAGGAGGGTGTTCCTGGGAAGCAGTATTTTCTAGCTCCCCTTTACCACTTTCTAACCATTACTTCTCTATTTGCTTGTTAAAATATCTTGTCCTTCAAGAAAGCTTTACCATTATCTAACCCATCTTATTACTGATATCTATAGATCTATTGGTCAGTTAATCATTAGTGTTTAGAAACCAAATCAGCTTATAGATGTCTTTTCTGGGATAGAAGACAGTTATGAAGCCAGTATGAAACAAACAAAAATTTCTGAGACTGAGGTCAGAGTCTATTGCCATCTGCCACTGCCTCTCCTGTTATCTAGAGTATTAATATATTTACCCATTGTGTCCATTTCTGCTTCCTTGACTCCTTTTGGTAAACTATCCTAGACTACAATCAGGCTTTTTCCCTACCACTACAAGTAAAGTATTCTCACCAAGATTCCCAATGACTCTCAGTTGACATATCTATTTGACATAACATTCAAAGAATGTAAGCCATTTTTCACACTTAAATGATCTCTTACTTTGCCTCTCATTATACTATTTTTCTCTAGTTTCTCCTCTTATATCCCCTGACCATCCCTTACATGCTGGTGTTCCTCAGAATTCTTTCCTAGACTTTCTTCTCTTCTTACTTTATACTTTCTTTTTGAGAACAGAATTTTTTCTTCTTATCTCAATCCATTCACCACTATTACCCCTGATTCTGGACCTGTCTATTTCTGTCTGGTCCTTCAAGGTTTAGCCCAGGAATTCTTTCCTCTGAGTGTAATTGGCTCCATGAACAAACACAAAATGACAGCACCCATATATGCTTTCTCTGTAGCTTTCTCATGCTTTGGATTCCCAGACCAATAGGGCTCAATGACAAGAATATTATAATCTTTCTGTTTAACTAACCCTTTTACCTATTGAATTACCTCCCAGAAATGGCAGATTCTTCGCAGGATAACAACAATGTCAAAACTCACCATCCATCACTAACCTGTGGTTTCTAAATAAGACCCCCTGCAGGCATTGCTTTCAATACAAGCTGCCTCAATATGTATAGCCACCTTCCCAAACCTCTTATAAAAAATCCCTAGCTTCAGTTGGTTGAGGAGATGGATTTGAGGCAGTTCTCCCAACTCCCAGATGATGTCATCTGTAATAAATTCCCTTTCTTCCTTGGCAATCTTCCTTGTCTCAGTAATTGGCTTTCTGTGTGGTAAGTAACTAGACCTAGGCCAGAACCCCCCTGTTGGTTTGGAACATGAAGAGTCTTTCTTGACTAATTTCCCTACTACTTTAAGAGCTTCCCATACTTCTTTCCTTTTAGAATACACATTCTTTAGGTCTTGACTTTATTTTGTTTCAACTTTTTAAATGTCACTTTCCTTAAGGCCTATAGTGTACTGACTGTGTGTACAGTTTTTTTCTTGGCTATTTCAAGTTTAAAAAGGGCCACCCTCTCTGAATGCCTCCATCACTATCATTTCCTCAATCAGTTCTACATTGTTAGTAAAAATAAAGTCCAAAGTACCATTTCCCCTTGGTGTATTCTCCTTTGTTCCTCCAGAGAAATTAAATTTTCAGCAACATTAAGGCAAGAATGTTTAATATTTCTATTTTTAGCAGAAATAATTCTAAAAATATGTATACAGTTGGCAGTCCTATCACTGTGATGTCTTGCCTATGTAAGAATTGGGGTATCAATATGGATATCTATCATTTTCTATCTCGGGAGTATATATACTTAAAAAGTCATATCATTTCTCTCTCTTTACCTTTAACTTTATGAAATATCCTCAGTACCTTTTTACACTAAGATTCCTAGATTTTCTTATGGGTGCTCATTTCGATGAGCTATGCCATTCTGTGATCTCTGTTTTTTATTTCCATTATCATAGTCCATTATGAATCATATTTGTAGTAGACAGGATTCTAAGATGCCCCCCCAAATTCCCTCTCCCTGATGTTCAGACCAAGTATAAACCTTCCTCTTAAATGTTATCAAGACTGGGACTAGGATAAGATATAATTCCTGTGATTAACTTACTAATGGGTTGACATTTAGTTAATAAAAAGGGAGATTACCTTGAGTGGGCCTGACATAGTCAGGTAAACCTTTTATTAAAAAAAGAAGGTGGAGTGTCAGAGAGGCACTTCTGCTAGCCTGAAAGAAAGCAAACAAAACATCCTGTAGGGGTCACATGGCAAGAAACTGGGCAGCCTCAAGGAGCTAGGAGAGGTCCCGAACAAAAAGCCATCAAGGAAATGGGGACCTCAGGCATACACTGCAAGAAACTGAATTCTGCCAACAGCCAGTGAGGTTTTATTTCAATTCCTAGGAAATTCACTTTCTCCACTGATCTGAGCCTATTACTAATACAGTTTAACAGTGTTTTCCAAATTTTCCCCATAATAAAAATCACCTGGGGTGCTTGATAAAAACAAATTCCCAGACCTCACTCCACACCCTCTGAATAAGAACCTTCAAGAGGAAGGGCTTGGTTATTTGTGTTATCAGTAATTCCTCTTAGTGAATCTTATCCAGGAAATGCTGGCTTATACCATAGTGCAGAAAAACAGCTCATTCTATTTGACACCAGCTATAGAACAACTTGATAGATCACCATATTCTTTTATTGCTTCCAAAATCATCATATTTAAATTGAAAAAAATGAAAATTCCACCTGTGTCCCAACTACCTCCATTTCTGCTCAGGATTTCAAAATGACTAGTGATTTATTATTGTTTAGGTCTGGTAATAAAACATATTCTCTAGTGCAGCTGTCCCCAACCTTTTTGGCAACAGGGATCAGTTTCATGGAAGACAATTTTTCCATGGACAATTAGGGGTGAGGCAGGGGGTGGGGGTGGGGAAGGTGGAGCTCAGGTAGTGATGCATGGCCCTGTTTTCCTTACAGGCCTCGGACCGGTACCAGGCTGTGGCCCGGGGGTTAGCAACTGCAGCTCTAGTGCATCACTATGTTTTGATGGCCTCCTCTTTGCCCCATTGGTGAGGGTTCTGGGCATGGCTGAACACATGATACTAGACACTGGACAGATGAGATTGGTTATAGTTAATTAATTACATATACTCACTGCTTGGAGGAGGAGGAAACCACAAAGTCACACAGGAGTTTGCTCCCTGGAACAGACTGAGCAACCAGGGGCCTTAGGAAGCAGAGTTTGTAGTATTAGGAGAGTGGTCACTAGAGTGATCCCTAGTTCACACAGGAGTATGTGATTGGCTTCTTTGTATAGTTCTGAAGGCTGACAGAGAATTATAACCCACTACTGAGGGATAAGCAATAGCTGTGCCTGGTCTCCTTGATGAGGAGGATTGTTAGATTAGGGGACCTCATCAGTGGGAACAGAGGGAGGAGGAAAACTTGTAGTTAGGCCATTTGAAGCCCTCTTGGTTTCACTAGATGTCAAGACAGCACATAATATAGGGCCTTATTTTTAGGCTTTACACCCCTTGATAAACAGTGGCAGGAAGGAACCTAAACATATCCTGAATATGTGTACCTGGAAGATAGCTTATGCCCCAATTAATGATACTAGATGAAAGAATTTTTGTTGTATATTTACATGTAATCACTTTCTATGTGCAATATTTATGACAAAAAATCAGGTTCCGGCATTCCCAGTTGAACACACATCATGCATTTATTTTTAATTAAAATATCAAAATTTCAAAATTATCAAAGGGGGAGGGATACTAAACTATGTTATGGAGTTAACATCTGCTTTTGAGGTAATTCATTTCAATTGTGCCTATTACTTGGAAAACTTTTTCAAACTTCACACACATCCCCCCTTCCTTTCTTCCCTTTCTGTTCCACTATATATTGCTCCCTGAGGGAGTGTTTCTTGGGAGATAATCATTGCTATAGCCTTCAGTATAGCCACAAGTATGCCTGGAAGCAGGGAAGTTGATAACCACTGTCCAACAGTTTAGTATTTCCCTCTCTTTCCCTCTCTTTTCTTTCCTCTTCCCTCCTTTTTCCTTTCTCCTCTTTCTACCTTACCACTGGTGAAAGTTAACTGGAACTTATAAAAAGGACTTCAGCTGCAGGTTATGAAAGAAGGTAGTGATAAAAATGTGTCTTTAAGCCAAAATTCTCATGGCCTTGAGTTGCAAGAGTCCAAAAGACTGAAGTATTAGAGTTGCATAACCTCTCTGTGGTGGATATAATTCTAAGACATCATTCAGGGTGATAGAGGGAGTAGTCTAATCAAAACAATCAAAGAGAGAATTAAAAACAGGATTAAAGTGTCACTTCTGTTATGGAATTCTGGGATGTTCCAGGATTTTCTTCCTAAAAAGCTTACTTCATAAGCATAATTTTTAAATATTATATGTTTAAAGTATATCTACACATAGCTTGTATATAAGGAAAAAAAATATCTATTTGAGACTCAGTGGATACTATTATTGTTTGGTCCATGTATTCCTGTTCATAACTTTGCCAACAGAGAGTAGTATATCATATTTGTAATAAAAGCGTCTAAATGAAAAAATCTTAACTCTAGTGAGTTGAACTTACAAACCTCAAGTTATGCAGTCATGGCAAACATCATGTATGTCACTGTAATTGTTGCAAATGTGAAACATGATTTAGTCTAAATCATGTTTAATCAGAGATAAGCAATGTTTCAGAAATGTAATGTTTCCATTTTAAAGATGTTAAAATTCATTACTATATTAGCTTCATGTTTTTAAAACTTTTCGGACATTGGACTTAGGCCCAGAGGAATTTCAAAAATCAAAATTGACACTACATATTTAACTATCATAAGCACTCAGCAATTATGCTTAGCTGCTATATTCTCATCCAATAACTCCACAATCTAGGAACTCCTGTGCATATTGAGATTCCTATGGAAGTTATAGCATTAATGAAATTGAGTTTTAAATTTCCCTAGGCTCAACCTAGACATTAAGAATATAAATGTAAATTAACAGAGAAGAAGCAGCAGCCATGAATACTAACACTCAAATCACATTCATTTTCATTTAAATTTTACGGAGACATCAGGGTAACAATTTCTCCTCCTTTCCTCCAAAGAAATTATATTAATAATTTTGGCAGTCTTCCTGTGGTGGAACAACACAGAAGGCAATGTGGAATGCAACACCTTTACATTACTTAGAAAACAGTCATATTGAAAACTAAGGCTTGATAGATCATGTTTGCTTTATTTGTAGGACAATTTTAGAGATTGAACCTAGTGTACTCCTGAGTTTAAGAAGATTCTAACGATTAAAAGTATTAATTGAACATACTTACTAACCAATATCCTGTTAATAGTATAAAGTACCACCAAGTATAACAAAAGAAAGCATAAAGTAAATAGCTAAAACCACAACTATGCATAATGATGTAACTAGTACAGTAGTCACCCTTATTTGCAGTTTTCCTTTCTGCAGTTTCTCTTACATATGGTCAACTGTGCTCTGGAAATATTACATGGAAAACTCTAGAAATTACAATTAATGTTTTAAATTGCATGTCATTCTTGCCATCCTGTTCTGTCCCACCCAGGATGTCCCCTAGTAGCTGTCTCGGTTATCAGATCGACTGTCACAGTATCTGGTATCTTGGTGCTTGTTTTCTAGTAACCCTTATTTTACTTAAAGGGCTCAAAGTGCCAGAGGAGTTATGCTGGCATATTGTTGTAATAGTTCTATTTTATTATTAGTTATTGTTATTAATGTCTTACTGTACCTAATTTACAAAGTAAACTTTATCATAGGTATGTACATATAGGAAAAAACATAGCATATAGAGGGTTGGGGTACTATCTGGTTTTGAGTATCCACTGAGGGTGTTGGAAAGTATCTCCCACAGATAAGGTGAGGACTACTGTAGTTCCCCCCATCTTTCTAGATGATTCTGCCAAGACCAGAGAGGGTTCTGTGTCTCTTATGTGGCTGTAGTGTTCCCTCTTTTTTCCCTCCCTTTCTTCATATTTGAAGAACAAAAAGAAAGGAAGAAAGAACTACAAACTGCCAATTATTTAGTGTTTGGTTTACTTGAAATTTGGTAAAGGAAGGGGTCTCCTACATGTAGAAGGACAGGTGCAACTAGTTTGCAGCTCCTGGGTGGATAAGTAGATCACAAGGTCAATCTCTGCTAAGAGCAAAAGTGAAAGTTGTCCAGTGACAGGTTCCATTCCAAGGTTGTTTTCTTGAAATATATATTTATTCAATTGGCAGGGTTGAGTAGGGCAACGAGAGCAAGAAGTATTCTGTGTCTAGCTCTTGGGAACTTTATTCAAAATAAGGATTTGATCCTCTTCATTTGCCCCTTGGGGCATTCCCACCCAATTTCTCTGTAGATTTCTCTTATGGACTCTTTCCTCTGACAGAAGGTTATTCCTTGGTATTACAGATGATTTTCCTTTGGAAAATACAAATACACTCCTAAAGTTTAATTCTCATGTAACAATAGTCCAAATTCATAATCAATTTTCCACAGCATTCCTGAAAGAGAGGTAGGGTCATTGTAAAAAATTCTGGGTGGTAGAAAGATTTTCTTTAAAGTTGATATATGTGGAAAAGATTCAAAAATACTTTTTTTAACCAAAAATTTTTTTAAAAGGAGATAAAAAGAGGAATGTTTTACCTGAAAGACGTCAAAACATACTATAAAACAATAATAATACAGCATAGTATTTAGTTCAGGGAAAGTCACTCAAATCGTTGGAACAGAATTGAGAATTAACAAAAATAGATGTACAAAGGTATGCTAATTTGGCTAATGATAAACTTCAGATCACTGAGAAAATTATAGACCTGTCATAAAAGGACAAGTGGCCATTCAAATAAAGGAAAGCATAGGCTGTACCATTCATTGGAACCATGAACACAAATAAATGTTAGAGTTAGGAATTTTTTAAATATTAAAAATAATAGAAAAAAATAATTGGTGATTTTGAAACTTACGGGATGGTAAGGTCTTCCTAAGTAAAGTATGAAACCCAGCCTCCATAAAGGAGAAGACTGACATATTTGGCAGCATCAAGTGATAGACTGAGAGAAAATATCTGCAACATATATTAATAAAACAAAAGAGTAATGGCCCAAATATATCAGGATTCCAACAAATCCATGAGAAAAATGATATATGAGGCACTTCACAGAAGAAAAAAGTAACAACCACATGAAAAAATCTCAACATTACTATTAATACCAATCAAGCAAATATATATTAAAACATCACTAAGATATTTTTCCATCAAATTTTAAATGTTTGATGAGGTAAAATGTTGAGCATAGGGGATATGGACACTTTCATAACTCTTGTTAAAGCCTTTTTGAAGGACTGTTTGGCAGTATCTAGCTCACAGTATTTGATCCATCAAATCTACTCTAGAAATCTATTCTAAGGAAATTCTCATAGAAGTGCACAAAAATTTATGATGAAAAAAGGAATAAATTTGAAAATATTTATCATAGCATTATTTGTAATAGGAAATAATTGAAAACAACTGAGTGTTCATCAATAAAGTAGCAATTAAATAAGTCAAAGTACATCCACATAGTTGAATACTATACAGCTGTTTAAAAAAAATAAGGTACCTCTATAGGTACTAATATATAGCCTTGCTATATTTTTAAGCAGAAAAAGCAAGTTTCAGAATCTTGCATATAATGTGATACAATTTAGATAAGGAAATGCATATGAACATATTTTATACATAAATGTATAGAACTAAGATCAAAGAAATACATACCAAATTGTTGACAGATTATGCAGAAATGCACACCAAACTGTTGTGGGAGCAAGACTAAGGAGAGCTTTAGCAGAGCATATACTCTGGAGCCAGAGAACTTAGTAACTTTGCCACTTACTAGCTATGTGACCTTTGGTAAGTTAATTACCCTCTCTATGCCTCAGTTTCTTCATCTACAAAATGATGGTGACATTATTCCCTACTTCAAAGGTTAGATGTGAGGATCAAATGAGACAGTGCATGTAAAGCAATTAAAATGAAGCCTGGAACAAAGTGTGAACTTACTATGTAAGAGTTTGCTATAATTTTATTCCTTAAATATTTTGCAATGAGAATGTATTCATGAATTACCTATGTAATAAAAATAAAATGCTTCTAAATACAAAAATAAGAATAAAGGAAAAAAATAATATCACCTACACTGAATTTAACTATTTTGCCACCACCTAGTAGAACATGGAATTCATAATAATACATATCTTATATATTGTGCCTTTGATAGGAAAAAAGTCAGGGCCACAATATTTTTCAGTTCCTCTTATCAAGAAGTGAAGTCTATTTCTCTACCCGTTGAGACTAAGCTGGTCCTGTGATTTTATGTGACCAATAGAATAATGGAAGAAGTAACACTATGGGTGTTTTGAGCTTAGGTATCTTAAGGCCTTGCAGCGTCTACCTTAGCCATTGCGGGACCCTGCCCTGATACTGCAATATAAGGCAGTTGGTGTAGCCTACTGGAGAATGAGACATCATGGAAAGGAGAGCTAAAAACAGACATTCAGGCAAAACTCAGCACCTATGGCCAGAAATATATGAGGCCACCTTGTACCTTCCAGCCCAGCCAACCCTCGAGTTGAATGCAGCATCACAAATTTGTTGAGGAAAAACCAGTTGAGCAAATGTGCAGTTAACACACAGAATCATGAGAAATGATAAAGTGCTATGGTTTTAAGCCACTAAGTGTTAGGGTTGTTTGTTATGTAACAATAGTCAACTGATACAGAGGACATGAGATCTCATGGAGAGAGACGACACAGAGAGAGAGGCCCAGAAACCTCAGCTGTTTCAGCCACCCCAGCTGAAGCACCAGACATGTGAATGAGACCACTTGGGAAGAACCCAGCCCCAGGTGACCTGCCAGCTGAATACAGTTACTTTCATGAACCCAGACAAGGCCAGAAGAAAAAATTACCATCTAAATCACAGATTTGTGAGAAATGGTAAATAGTTGTTTTAAAGTACTGAGTTTTGTGGTAATTTGTCATGCAGCAATAGATAATTGACACTGAATCCAAGAAGCCTAATTTACTAGGTACATTGAAAGAATCTCTTTCAAACTCAATAATTACCTCTTAGACATTGCCATGGTATGGACTAAGGATGGTGTTAAAATCAGGGCACCAGACTTTAAAGAAAATTTCCTATATTGGGTAGGAAACTTGGTAATTCTAATTATTTAAACTTGATTGTTCAATTAGAACATATTATATATTTCTGTTAATTCTTCTCATTATTAATTTAATCCTTTGTTTTAGAAATAAAGTTGTTAAATTCCAAACTTGTCTCCAATTATTTTTAGAAAATCTACTATGTATAATCAAGATATATAGAAAGGCATGTCTTTGTTCTCAATGAAATAAAATTACAATAGGAGAAATAAGCACCTAAATAACTACAATACAAAGGAAAATAGGATTAGGGCCAAGAAAGAAAATGTGCTTTAGCAGTTCAGAGAGAGAGCATTTCAGGATGGAAGTTCAGGGAGGGCATCTTGGAAAAGGTAGCAATGAATGTGAGTCTCACAAATATGGGTAGATAGCCAGAAATAGAGAAAGAAGGGCTTTCCAAGCAGATGAAAGAGTGTTTTGAACTATAGAATTTAGAGGCTTATTCACAGTAGTATTTGAACAAAATAGATGGTTTCACTGTACCCAAGTGTCCATCTGATGGCCTGTGGGATAACTGTACTTCACACACTTTCAAGACAGACAGAGAGAGCAGCAGTAACCTGCAGCATCTAGAACTTCAACCAAGGCATCAAATATCCTATAAAACTGACGAACCTACTTTTTGGTGGTAGGTAACTCCTGCCTATGCCCATCTTGTGATTTAAACTTCTTTGGTGATAAAACAAAATGGTCCGGGAGGATTATGCATTATTATAATGATATTAATGAAAAAGTATGTTTATAGCAAATTTTGAGATAAATAGAATTAGATCTTTAAAATGAAAGGCAAGGATAGGTATAGGATTGGTAAGGAAGAATAGTTCTTTTTTTATTCTTTTAATAATAGTTTTCTCATTATGAAGTAATACATATTTATTATGGAAAATACAATAGAGAACAATACAAAAAAGAAAATTAAAATTGCCAGAAATCTCATGAATCACTATTAATACTGTGATTTGCTTTTCCTAGTCCTTTCACCATGCCTCTATTTATAAATATTTTTGTTTTAGTCTATTCATACAAAGATGGGTTTATATACTTTTGTAATGTCCCATTTTTTCCTATTTAAAAATATATAGGAGATCAGTTAAGTTTTAAACAAGTTGAGTTTGAGGTAATTATGAAATGTTAATGAGGAAATGTGCAGCCAGTTGCTAGAGACGGAGCCTAGGAGGAATGTTGGGACAAAGGACATAGCCTGGAAGATGTCAATCTAGATGTAATTATTGAAACCTGGAAATGGGATGAGATCATCCACACTTTTTCAAAGGATGAATTACTGGGTTAAGCAAGCAATTGATTCAGTTACAATAGAATAGATAATTTCAGAATGCATAACATAGTAGTTGTAAGTATTCATACTGGATTGTAATGTAAAGATCAATTTCTTCTTGTGAGTCTATAGGAACTGAACCTTTAGCAACAGTAGAAGACACTGACAGGAAAGAAATCACTAGTTTTCAGAAAAGAAGAAGACCAACGGTTAATATTGGTCTCTAGACCCCTTTACACTCTTAAAAATTATTGAAGACCCCAAAGTACTGTTATCTTTGTGGATAATACCTATTGACATTTATGTATAAGTCATTTTGCTTAAGGCCAGGCTCGGTGGCTCACGCCTGTAATCCTAGCGCTCTGGGAGGCCCAGGTGGGAGGACAGCTTGAGCTCAGGAGTCTGAGACCAGCCTGAGTAAGAGTGAGACCCAGTCTCTATTAAAAATAGAAAAATTAGCAGAGCGTGATGGCGCATGCCTATAGTTCCCGTTACTCGGGAGGCTGAGGTAGGAGGATTGCTTGAGCCCAGGAGTTTGAGGCTGCTGTGAGCTAGGCTGATGCCATGGCACTCTAGCCCGGGCAACAGAGTGAGACTCTGTCTCAAAAAAAAAAGAAGTTTTGCTTAATATAAAAGTAATAAACTAATTACATGTTAATATAAATAACATTCAGGAAAATTTGCGATATTTTCCAAAACAAAAAATTACTAAGAGTGCCATTGTTATCTTTAATGCCTGGCTCAATAAAACACAGCTGAAATCTCATATCCACTTCTGCATTTAATTAATTGATGTACGTATGTAAGAAAATGTAAGTGAAAGGCAAATAATATCTTAGTATTATTATGAAAATTAGCTTGGCTGCACAGACACCCTAAAAGTCTCTAGCCCCCAAGAGACTCTGAACTACACTTTGAGAACAGCTGGCATATGATATAGAGAGGTCAGGAAGAATAAAAATAGAAAACATTTTATTGAGAGTTAGTATAAGGATTTGTTTGACAGCGGTAAAGATCCTTTGAACTGTATATCAGATCATCACACACTTTCCCTGAGTTCCCATTGTCTTTAGGGAAAAATTCAAAATCTTCATCCAGGCCCCTAAGGTCTTGGATGATTTGTCTCCTATCTGTTTCTCCTGCCTTATCCTATGTCACTTCCTCCCCTAAACCATTATGCTGATTACACTCCAGATACACAGGCTGACCTTGTATTCCTTGACATGTCAAGATATTTCTCACATCGTATACCATAGTTTCTGTTCTCTCTGCCTGGGATGCCAACTACTGTGCATTCTCCATGCTTCACATGAATAACCCATAGCCTCAAGGAAACCTAGCTAACCATCCCCACCCCAATCTAAACTGAGCCTCGCATTTTGTTCTCTTGCAGATACCTTGTTCACTTCCTTCAGAACACTCATCAGTTTATAACTATGTGTTTCATTATAGGATTGGTTATGTTGGTCTCCTGCCGGGCTGCCACGTCCACAAGGGCAGGAATAGGTATGTTTTGTTTCCCACTCTCTTCCCAGCACTTAGCACTGAATAGACACACAGTAGGTGTTCTGTAAATCTTTGATTAGTGAAAGTATGAATGACAGAATAAAGATACACAGGGGGAGCCTGCTTTCTTAGTCTGAGAAGAAATTATTCATTTTCATTGTGTTATATAGAAAATGATACATTCTAGTTCCCAATTTTCCTATAAAATGAATTTTAAAATCTATTTATGATACGCTGTCTTAATAATTGTTAGCATCTGATAGCAATTTTTAATGCACATAACCATAAAAGTGTTCTTATGGCCATTATTAAGCATGTGTTTTAGAAGCACTAAATGCTTTAGTTATCTCAATATAAATTAATAGTTACCTGCAAGTCAATCATAATAATAATTCACTTAAAAGATTATGCTGATGAGGTCACAAAGTTAGAGAGAAGTTCAAGTGCATTTAAGTGCCAACAGAACAATCCTAATTGTTCTATACTCTTTTCAAATTCTTTTTCTAGAGTGTAATTTCATCTCTCAAAAATCATTGTACATTTTGAAATCAATTTCTCCCTTTTTCAACAACTGTGATAGTTAAAGAGTGCCAAAAAGTAATATTCTTAAAAGTATTTCCAATAAAAAGACAAACACTAGCATAAAGCCAGCTTTCAGTTCTGTAAGGGAAGACACTATGTTATCTTTATGAGGGTACAAATTACTGTTATTGCCATATTTATTTATGTGTATGAATAGCAAATATAAGTGAATTTTATATAAATTAAGGACCAAGGTATCATTCTTTTAACTGTCTATAATTTTAAATTTAGGCAGTTGTTTGAATCCATTATAGCAATAACACAAATGAATTGCCACTGCACCCTATTGAGAAGCCTTGGATTCTGAAGGTTATGATTAATCTATTTTAGAGATACATTTTATTTTGAGAATAAGGTGTAGCAGCATTGATGGAGACTTTCTAGTAAGGGATATTCTATATGAATGTACACTTCCACAAGCAGGGTTTGTCATGTGAAATACAAAGTGACTTGATAAAGCCCAAAGTTAAAGAAAAACAATTTTTTTTTTTTTTTGCTTCTCCTTGGCAGTCTAGCCAGAGAGGTGGCTTCACAGGGTCCATTTGGACACTAAATAGGAATAGGTAAAGAGAAGACTTTAATTGGCTTGTCAGTTGTTTTCCTGAGCCTTACTTGGGTGTGTGAAAAATAATGCATCTGACTCTGTTCTGAACAGATGGATGCAGAATCCTGGCCACCAACTGTTCACATCCAGGCTCAAGTGAGTTTCCTCCAATGTGGCTACTTTCCCCAGAGGGGCCCACAGCGGGCCAGAAATGGGCACTCCCTAGCAGCAAGCTGGTGACTGAAATTTTACAGCCCTGTTTATGGAAGCTGTTTGGGTAAAAAATCATTAAACTACCTTTCCTGCTTCCAATCATTGTAGCCAAAAGTTAAGGTGCCAGCACTGTTCATAATCCGGTAGCTGATCTCTGGATGGTGTTGTTATTAGTTGCCATAGGAAATAATGGTTCACCACAAGTATATATTGAAAGTATGCCTTTGGAAACATCTTCCCATTAGACAAGGAACCAAACAAAACTCCTTCATTTCAGATGATGCACATTGATTTTCTTTATGTAATTGTTATTGACTTTAGTCTTCTAATATTATTGTACTTACACTCTTACTTATGAGGGTACTTAGAAACAAGATTGAAATTAGCAATATTTTCCGTTATGCATTCTTCTCACATAATGCAATCTATAGATTAAACAAACATATAAATACACTTTAAAAAGTCAAGGCCAGAACATCTACATATTGTTCTCTAGGACTGAATTGTTCCAGGTACATGTTAATAGCCTCTCAATATATGCTTGTTGATTAGTGGATTGTTCACAAATCTTTGAACTTCTCTTAGCTTCTTTAAGTCTCAATTTCTCTGCCTATTCCCAGTGTTGGCACAGTTCCTGGAATATAGTAGATGTTCCATAATCACTTGCTGAATTGAATTTATGTAATTACATTAGTTCCAGGAATAAAGGTAGAAGGGTGTATGAGTGTATGTGTGTGTGTGTCTTTGTTAACGCAAAGGCATATATCTCTTTTAAAATTCCTAGCAAATTATTTGAATAATATAAATTAGGTAACAGATAACTGTCTTATAGAGACTGCATGCTCCATTACAATCAGTTATATCACCCTTTAAATTGGCTATTCTGAAACTAGCTATTTAGTGTGACTTCTTCCTGATACCCATGTTTGAAATAGAAATTCTCCCATGAGCAAATCTACTTGAAAATTCTGCAATTTCCTGTTGCTTAAATGTGTCTGGGGAATCTCTAAATTGGAATAAATGCTTTAGGAAATCCACCTACAATATCAGGATATGGACCCCTAGAAGCAGCAAATCAGTTCTTAGGAAACAGAAAAGTGACAGAGCCCTCTGTACTTTGGAATGAGGATGGGAAACAATGTTTTGAAGGAACTGAAGGGAGACAGGTGCAGAGCAAATGAATTAAGGACACCAGGGAGTTGAGGGAGACCAGTAAGGAAAATGAGAACGAACGCGAAAGCAAATACAGTATAAAGAGGAGGCAGTAGAGAAGAGGTTATTTAAAAAAAAAAAAAATATTACATGGACTGCCGAATTGCCAGGAGAGAAACAAGCTGAGTCTCTTTCATAAAATCCCTAGGTATCAACTGTCCTTTTCTCCCAGTGTCTTCAAAAAGAGTAACAAAGAGACAGTGAGAGAGTGAGATGATCATGGTTTTAAATCCTATATTCCATTTCCACGGCTGTTATGGTTTGTCCATGTCTCATTTAACCAGAATTCCCTTTTTGTTAATGGGGAACTCTTTCCTTAATCACTGGTTACATAATTATCTTAGAGTGTTTTGAGTCACTGGAGAGGTGACTGGCCAGATGTTTCTTTTTCCTTCTTCCAGAACTCTTAGGTAGGGATTGAGAAGGTATCCTGAAAGTATTTTTCCTCTACAGTTCAGGGCTTGGTCAGCTATTAAGGTGGAATCTTTTTTTATTTAGGATATATAAAAATTTATATGTTTATATAAAGAGCTTGCTTTGTTTTGTTTCCTAGGAGGGTGGTATGGGAAGATTCATTTACATACCGGTGGCAAGACACAGGTTTTATAGCTATCCCTTCCCCACTGCTTTTTCAACAACCCAACAGAGATAGGGATAGATGCAGTTGCTATGCCCATACAGAGTCTGGTTGTCATCTTTTGTTTCTTTGTTGGCAGGGCGGTGGGGCGGGACAGGGCCAGGGATGTCGGGTGGGGTGTGGGTGGGTAGTGTTGAGAGGCAGGGATTCATCCAAAGGATTTCCGCCTGAAGCTAAAGGTGCTGTTGGCAAAGGGACGATGGAAATAAATGTGCTCTTGATTCCCTGATTCTTCCCCCCAACCCCGCTCCCAAGCGTTCAGCTCCCCTTGGTCGTGTGACAGGTTTACAATGTTCCCTCTTTGCAAATACCTGTATCAAAAGCTGGGAAGATGGGAGCACAGGGTTCCTAGATCTCCCCCTGGCGTCACCCTAAACTACCTCTTTTTTGGAATCCTAACCCGGTCCCTCTGCTCAGAAGTGCGGAGACCATCCAGCCCGGAAGCCATCCTCTGGCAGCTGAGCCACCCAGGGAGGGGAACAGCTGGAAGCTTTGGTGTTGGCTTACCGCATCCAGAACAACTCTTCCCTGTAACTAGCGCCAGCCAAGGCTCCAAACGTACCTTATTGTAACCCCTAGTGGGCTCCCAACTCGGCAATAGCTTCTCCCTTTCCTGTCCCTGTTGTTGGGGAGGAAAATTAAAAATGTGCGTGCACACATACACATTCACACACGCCGTTCTTTCTTCACTCAAGAAAACCATCAATAAACGTCCTTCGCCCAAAGAAGGTTCAACTCTTCACGCTCTTTTTTTTACCTAAAGATTAGCAGTCCCTGGGAACACACGCGGGGATCTCTTGCTGCTCTGCGCGCCCCCTACCTGCCTATGGCTTGGGTGGCGCAGGGGGGCAGGAAGTCTGGGAATCCGCTAGCCTCCTGTTTCTCCAGTTGGTGCGGCTCCCCTGGCTCAGCACTTGGTATCTCCCACGGTCTTGCTCTCTTTGGGAAGCCGGGAAGGAGAAGGTGCTGTGGGCGTCGCCGCCGCCCTTCCCGGAACCGGAGCCTGCTCCAAGTGGGCGCCAATGACTCCCAGTTCAGACTCACATCAGGCCCAGCCGTGCAGATGTTAGCCACTGGAGAGTGCCTCCATGCGAGGCGCCCCAAGTCCTGAGCATGCCCAGTCACACTCCTAAGGCTCCTGAAGCGAGTTTCTGGGCGTGCAGATTCCGTTTCTCCGCTTTTTCGAGGAAGCTGAGGAGGGTGGGAAGGGAGAGATCCAGGGATTGGGGCAGAGCACTGGATTCTCCGGGGTATGTGCCCTAGTGCCTGGCAGGGTGAGGAGCGGGGATGTTTAGGGAGCCCAGGGACTAGGGGAGCCAGGCCGGGCAGAATCCCGAGCACTTCCTTCTTCCCCCAGCCCCCTTCAGGGGGATGCTGTTAGTGATGATCTGATGCGCCGCCAGGAGGCTGCGTGTGGCCGGCCTTGGTGCGCTGGGGTCATGCTGTCAGCGGGAGGCTGTGGGCGGTGCTCTCTCACCGATCCACGCTGGAGGGCTTGTGGGGTCGCTATGCACCGCATTCACCCGCTTGGCTTTTCTGGAAGGCGGGGGAAAGGAGAATAAGGGAAAGAATGCAAACAATTTCTCTCCGTTTTTATTTTTTTTCGGCAAAGTTACACTGGCAAGAGACTTCGCATTCTTTCTAAGTCAGCCCTGAGGCTTTGCACGTAGAGGCACTGATCGCGCTCCTGTGTGTGTGTGTGTGTGTGTGTGCGCGCGCGCGCGTGTGTGAGAACGCGCGTGTTTTTGTATGTCATGACTACGAAACACTGTCCCAGGTTGATTCTGGGGTTGACAAATACTCGTCCGAAACACCCCCCACCCCGCACCTCACCCTCAGGAGAAAGTAAT
>VBSM01000656.1:4072528-4142650 GCA_008086735.1 Cheirogaleus medius | reverse complement strand
TCGGCTGTGGAGCTGTCAAACCGGGCATGCTCAGTAGACAGGGCAGGTTTTTTGGTCTCGAGTAGCGGAGAAACATTTTTTGCACCACCGCGACCAGCCTTAGAGCGCGGCGGCGGCGGCCACGGCAACATCAGCACAGCCATCAGCCGTGCAGACGCCCCGCACTCGGGAGCGCGGCGAGCTCCGGCTCAGCCCGGAGTTCACCTCCGAGTGCCCCGGGGGCTGAGCTCACCCCTTCTGCTCTCACACACACAAACACACTCTCTCTTTCACAGACACACACACGTACACACACTCTCTCACACACACATACAACCCCGGGCTCAAGCACCCTCCTGGCAGCGGTTGTCCGCTGGCGCGGTAGTAGCCAGGTTCGGTTCCTGCCCTGGCTGCCGCCAGCTAAGAGCACCGCCGCCGCCAGCCGGAGGAGAGCGATGCGGGGGCCCGAGCGGCAGCTAGAACAGTAATGTGGATTTACAGTCGCTTCCCGCAGGAATCCGCCTAGACGCCCGAAGTCCCTAGCACTGGCAGCGCCCAGCGGAACTGAGCACCTGGAGAGGGGGCGGGGGAACCGCACCTGGGGACGCCACCGAAACTTGCGTCTGGAATAGGTAGGTGCATTTCTCCCGGCTCCCACCTCCTTCCTTCTTGCTCTCGCACGCCCGCCAGCCCCACCTTCCACCCCAAGGACTACTGGCGAACTTCGCCCCAAGGCTGCGGGCGGCGGATGGCGGCTTCTGGCAGTGAGCGGCGGTTGCGTCCGCTCTGGGACTCCTGCCCGAAATGGCAGAGCCTCCGCATCCTACTCGCGGTCTCCGCTGGCCCCGGGGGCTCTGGACCAACGGGGCAGAAGGGAGGTCGGCCTGCTGCACAGTACAAGCTTTCAGCGTGCCCGGGGGCGCTGCCCTTCGAGGGCTTGCTGAGCTTACCAGGCGGCACTTTTGCAAACCAACTCATCCAGTTCTGAGAGGGAGCCCGCTTGTCTTGGCTCTCGCGCAGAGCCCAGGCGCTCTAACAAGTGGACTGAGCGCTTGGCGTGGGGGTGGGGGGATAGGTCCAAAAAGAAAGAAGAGGGAGCTTCTCTGGCATCCCTCCCACCTGGAGTGTCCGCCTGGGGCTCTGCCACTGGGTCCAGCTCCTGCCATCTCCCTGAGAGAAGATGCCCAGGGGCTAGGACGCACTTTAGTACCTGTTTGCTTCTAAATTTATATTTGAATACCTCACTCAGGGAGCCCAGGTTCAGGGGGGAACCCGAGGACCTTCTCTAACCCATGCCATCTAGGGCCTCTCCTAATGCATCCTCCCTATACCCCAATCTTTGTCTCTAGAGACGGTCATTACACCGCACTAGGTGCTCCAGGAGCCGTCGGTGGTCGGTGCTGGCTTTAACCACACGCTCAATGTGCAGGTTCGTGTTTTCTCATTTCATCCCGAGTCCCCAGGATCCAGCAGCGGCCAGCATATCTGCCGAGCGCCAAGCACCCGCTAGGCATACCTGGGGAAATGTAACCTCACTTTCTTCCACTCCACAACGGGCGGATTGCCAATTCAGTTTTAAGATGCTTTGCCTAGGGGTGAAGGGGAGACTGTTAGCGCTACTTGGTGAGTGGATGTGTTTGTAGTCAGGAGTGTATTTAAACATTTCATCGAACCGGGTTGTTTACAATTGTGAAGACAGACGACTACACTAGTAGATGTCGTCTGTTTCGCCACTGGGAGAGTAGGGGCGGGGGCGGGGGCTGGTTTGCAGCTTGTACTTGCCGTCGGCAGCTTTGGGTTTAGCAGATCTGCATCACTGCTACTGGAGATATGCTAATATGAGTAGAAAAGCTCTACATTTTCAATATGAAATAATTGGACAGGAAACGCCCTGAACTTTCCTGTTTTATCCTTGGATGCCAATCCAGAGGTGTACTTTAGGTGGCCCAAAGAAATAAAAAGAGAAGTTCTAGTGCCATAGAAGGAAAATTAGGAGCCATTTGGTTTTAGAGACCAAAAGGAAACGAAACACCCCTGTGGACTCTAATAGGTACTGTTAGATTAGCATTTAATTGATCGCATTTGTAGTAAGTGTCATAGAGAGCTTCCATGAATTTTAGATTGTTGTTTTATGATTATAATTAACAAGCCAGGTACACTGTACTGTGGCAATCAATTGCTACTCTTAACCTGGTTGAAGAAGACATTGCAAATGTCTGCTCTATTATATCTTTTGGCTGAAATATCCCGATCCACCTTCTTAGTCTGAAGTCTTCCAATCTGGAACAGAGGATACTCCTGTGTTACCAAGAAAGGGTGCAGCTAAGAGGGAAGGGCTTTTTGTTTATTTGTTTGTTTATGAAAAGGCGATCCACAGCTTTAACTTCTGCTCCATGATTACCCAGCATTTGCTTGCTTACCCCCGCCCCTGGCTCTTCATATCTGCAATGTGAGGAAAAATGAATTTTCATAAGGCACAGTAAGACCCTGAAAGTAAATAACTGGAGAAGCAGAATCCCAGTTTTGCCATTTTTGTCCAAGTTCATAAGATTTTCTTTTGTGATGTGTTAAATAATTTACTGTTGCAAAGTTGGTTTTTTTCTTAAGGGTAGTTAATAGCTTTCAGGTATGCCAAAGTAATGTTGGAAACTTTTAATGATAAAAGAAAGTCACCATATGCATTTGAAAAGAGGTTAGGTAATTCCAAAAATAAATCCATGCTCTAAATTTTATTCAGAAGTTTTCAGGTTGTCCCCAGAATGTCTTTGAAAAACAGGTGTTTCTGGAAAACAGCTCTATTAAGAAATCTTAACATTTTCATAATAAAACTAATAAGAGTCTAGTCCTGAGTATAATGTCACACATAATCAAAAAAGAATAAATATTTTTGAATACATGAGGTAGTATTTACCATTAGTTCTAGGTCACAATTATGAATTAGGAACAGTCATGTCATTTGACAAAATATATAGTGGAGCTGAAGGAAAGAATGCTTTGTAGAATCATTGTGCTCTAAGGGTGATTGAGATTCCAAAATTTCAAACATATAGGTGTATTAGAAAATAAATCATATTATACGTAACTATCATCTCATTCAAAGGCCTAATTCAAAGTCTGAATACCCTCAAGGTCTCAGTGTTTCAATTCAGCTATCATATGAACACTGACATGATCATAGTCATTGTACCTTTCTGATGCCTTTAATGCAAAGATTCTTGCTGAAGCAGAATAGTATAGCATTCAAGTTTATTCTGTACAATATAATTTTAAACTGTCAAACTGCAAAATACTCCTTGATATGTTGTTTCTGGAAACAGAAGGCTTAGTGGAAATTTATTTTCCATGGCAGCCCTAAAAACTACGAAGTGGTAAGAAATTTCAGTGTCAATTAACAAGACATTTTTTTTTTGCATTCTATGTTTGATATAGGCATTTAGAATTCATGTAATTTTTGCTTTAAGCTTGCTTTCCCCAAAAGTCCATCGGTTTCAGATTTAAGTATAGTTATCAGGTTCTTCGTATAGATTATGGTTAATGAATTCCCCAAGGTTTTCCAAACAAGTTAATTTATTATTTATGCATTTATTTATTTATTTACCTATTTACTTATTAATGACCTGAGGTCAACAGAAGACCACTACTTTGAATACCTTACTCAATGATTAATTTTTTAATGAAAACAAATTTTCTTAAAGTATTCATATTTTTCCCTCTCTCTATCTCACACACACATACACACACACACAAAAGCAATCACATATGAATGTTACACATCAGATATAAAACATGCATGATAATTTTATTAAAATTATATACATTTCTTAAATTGCTGTTGATCTTAAGCTCAAAAGTAATAATCCCTGCATACTTAAAACATCTTCCCATCACTTAACATTTGGAAGAAAGGCTTAAACTAGATTGCTAGCACAACTACAGGCAAATAAAATGATGAAAAATATTGTAAGATACAGAATTTAGCAATTTTTTTCAGCAGCATATATCCATAAGTAGAAATGTGGCTGCTGATTATAAAATTAAAAGAAATCATATTTCAGAAATGTTCACATATACCATAATTGCTTTCAATTATCTGCAGATTCTGAGTATTAGATTAGATCACTATTTGAATGGAGATTACTATTATTTTTTCTTCCCCTAAAAGGTAAAATATTCTGAATCCTGGCTTAATATATTACTTCTATTCCATTCTGTTTTCTATTGATTTTTTTTTAGAACAGAGGAAAGTAAATATCAAATAGAACCAGCTAGAACCACGCTTAGTTTGAGCAGGTGAATGCTATAAAAGGCTTCACACAGCTTTTGATTATTCTTAACAACCTTGATGGCCCAGCCAGAGGTGTCTCGTCACTATTCGGTGCTCTGTTATGGCAATTTATATAATGTATAGAGATTTTGTAGTTTGCTAGACGTGCTGTGGTACAATTTAGCAAGACCAAAAAATGGCTTACATTTGGAACCCATAAAAAATAGGGCTGAGGAAATTGGAATATGATGGCATAGACTGAAAATTATTATATAACAATATTTGTATTAATCTCACTGCTAACATTTATGTATATAATTTAAGTAAACTAGTTTTAATTGGAGACAGTAAATGTTTTTACAGTTGATATAGATCCCCAATATTTAAAAAATAATAATATAGAATCTAATAAATGAAGCCTATTAAATTCTTAATTCTTATGTAACTTCAGGACTCATTTCTAGACCTGGAAGTATAATCTTGGATAATTTACAACTTAAAAAATTATTCTGAATTGTACTTCCTGTCCGAGCCTCCACTTTAGGTAAACAATAGCATATGGTGAAACATGCATATATGCCAACTAACCACAACCTCTTGGATGATGTTTTTAATGTGATGTAATGATTCTGAAATATTGGGTTCTCCACCTCCGCTCTACTCTAACTGTAAGAGTAGAAAAGCTAATTGGAAAATAGACACATTAAAATGTGTTTAAAATCTCTTTTCATATCAGTGGATCACCCCCTGTGAAGCTCTTACTTGGAGCCTTTATAGCTCTGTTTATGGTAGGTCTGTGCCAAGATTAATATTTTTTCTAGGTACTTATGACAGGTACTTACTGACTGTATATAGGTGATACCCAAATATGTGAGTACAAAGTTCCATCAACCATCCAGCTGTTTGGGGCAACACAAACAAACATTTACTTGGTTGAGATAATTTTATACGTAGTTTCTGGATGTTTTAGAGTCACTTAACAGGGTGATGACCCGTAATAATATCTATGTCAAAAAAGAAAACAATGAAATAAACACTTTAAAATACATGTAAAGTGTCTTAAACAGTCTTGGGTTACTAAAAAATACATAATGAACTAAATGCTATCCTGAATCTACAGCCTTCTATGAAATATATAAGATGTTCCTTGCATCCTCCAACAATTACAAAAACAGAGAAATGCGGGCCTTTTCAACAAGCCAGGAAATTAAAAACTTTAACTTCAATTCTACACTCCTCCCACCCCTACCACTTGTACCGATTCATCCGTTTAACGAAATCTACTTAAAGGGTTTGATATGTTGGCTTCTTACAATTTCCTGTACCTACCAATTCTTCTACTGCCATGGAAACTAGATGGGACAGACAGCTGGGAGTCACTAATTCAGGATGGGAACCTGCTCGTTAATTTAATTTCATGCCAGCCTGTTGGTCCCTGAAAGTAACTGTAAAAGGCTAGGGAATTGAATTTGCTAGAAATAAATGATTAAACAGAACAAAAATCAGTGCCATCTCTGTCATTTTCCTGAAGATTTCATTACAACCCTCTTTATCCTACTCAAGCAGTTTTTTAAAAATAATCACAGAAATAGAAGTTTGGTGCATTCCAGTTGGTATTTATGTATTCTACAGCGTGTTTTTGTTGTAATAGGACATTCACAGCTGTAAAATAGTTTCATAATAGCTATTCCATTGAAAAAATATGTTCTTTCAAATTATGATTTTGTAGACTTTTGAAGAAGCCTAGTTAGGTGATCACGGTAAAACTAAATATGAATGATGCTTGAATTTCCTGGTAGGATTGGTTATTTTTCCTTTTCAAATAGAAAAAACAATTTTATTAAAATATCTATGCCCCACTTTTTTATTACAAAGATCAAATGGATGTGAATACATTTATTTGAAATCTGTAAAACAGTCATTTTACTCCTCACCATAAAGCATACTGATTGTTTTAATTTTAATCAACTAAGTTTTAAGTTGATAAGTAGTGAACAATGAGGAAATTGCCTTTTAATGTTTCTCATATTCTGTTGTAACATTTTTGTGGCTGATTATGACTTATGAAATTGAATTTTAGAATCACAATTTCTAATATGAGCTACATTGCAATCCATGTTAAGTCTTTTGCAATATTAGCTAAGGTCCTGAGAAACTAATATTTTTTCTGTGAATTTATAGCTGTAAACAAATTTCTGCATTGTGACTAAGAAAAGGATTTTGGTAATGAAAAAATAATGGAGAGATAGATAGATATATAAAGGTCTTTTTCTGTTTTTTTAGAAGGTATTTTTCTAAAACACCTTCTGTCTTTTTCAGAAGGTATTTTTTCTGTCTTTTTCAGAAGGTATTTTTCTGTTTTAAAGTGACTATAATTTAAAAATATAAATATCCCAAGCAAAATTATTAATGATAGAATAAAATAGTTATTTTAAAGTTTAGGTAAAATAAAATGTACATTTTTACAGTTTAGGGAATATTGGGAAATATCACATCCAGTTGTTGGATGTTGAATGGCTCATATTTTATTAATTGATTTATATTTGTTACTTGTGCTATATCTGTGTGATACCAAAATATCTGATTAAAACATAAAAATTTGAGTCAATCATCACTGTTGATCATGTAGATTTTCTAATATCTGTATCTTCTGTGTTATGTCGATTTCCTTTAACCTTTCAGCAGATGCTTGGCATTTGGATGAACAATGAAAAAAGTCAATCAATCATCTGGATAGTTCCAAATATCTGATCAATGAGTTTTCATTGTTTATCCAAATCCTCAGTTTTTATGGAGTTATCTCCACAGTTTCTCTTTTGAAATCATCATATATTTACTTTTTGTTTTTCTATTTAGATAAAAAGTATTATAAATATTCAGGATACTGCTACATATTATATATATGTAACTTTCAGTAGAATTCCTATATGGTTATATTAAAGGAAATCCATTTTCATTTTAATGTTTAGAATCAATTTAATGTTTTTAACTGCCTTATGAATGAGGGTTTTTAACCAGCCAGGATAAAAGTACATGGCTATCAGTTTGCATACTTCAGGGAAAATCTGATTGCTGGCTAAGGTCAAAGAGAAAATTTCCCAGTTGCATGGTTTTGCATAATTGGTGGATTCTAAGTGTGTATATTACCTCTAATGCCTCTATCTGGTTTAGACACCTGTCAAAGAGAAGGTGCCAGATTAGATGGACAATTGGTTTATTAGATATTGCAATCCTTGTGTCCCAGCTGCATAGAGACATTTTAAGAAAATTCTTCAGTTGTTCAGAGAAATTAGAAAAAGATACTGCAGATGGCGTATCTCAATAATCCAGGTTTTTTCAGGTACATTTAAAATTAAATGTCCTAAGAGATGATTAATTCAGGAAAGTTATTGATAATGAACTCATCTTATGCTACACATCCTTTGCACCTATGATGATGCCTTATTAAAGGTGTCTCAATCTTGCTAATTACCACCTGTGTTTAAATATAGAGGTGTATAAATACACTACAACCACTCAGTGGCTGGAAGCCTTCTAAACCTGAAATTTCGGCTCTGTTCCTAGCTAACTCAATTCCTATCAACAAAATGTTTCTGATCAACATTTTCAATTTATACTCTGTGCCTCACTCCCCTTACCTTTAACATTAATGATTTTCTTTTTTAAAACTGCTCTGCTTAATTACAAGCATTTGAATGATATTGATGTATGATCTCCTGCTCTATTAACTACCCCAAAATGTGTTTGTGTTTGTGTAGGAGGAGGATGGAATTTTTTCTAAAGGAATATTTATAAAATGTGTGTGTACATTTTTGACATGGATTTTACAAGCATTATTTACAGAAGCATATAAGTACATCACCTATTTGCTTACTCTATACTTCAAATGAATATGTTTCTGTAGCTGTGACTCATATGTTTAAAGCTTTAAGCAGTGTAGGAAAACATTTTCACAATTGTGAAGCAAGTCAAATAAAGAAACTTCTTTTTAGAAGATAGTATTAATTTCACTAATGAGATCTAGTGACCTCTAAGGGACAATTCTGTGCAGTTGATTGTCTAATTGATACTTATTACTTAGACTTGAGAGTACTCTTGTATCTTGAAATATCAGTAAAATAACTCTAATTTTTTCCCTCCTCCCTTCCGTTCTCTTCCTTTCTTTTTCTTTCTTTTTTCAACTATTTTCAAGGGATGAGATGGTTATACAGGTTTACAAAAAAGGAAATAAGCTGTTAGGACATTCACTAAAATATTGTGAGCAATTACTCTTTTTATTTTTTCTGATTCTGACCAATTGTTTATCTATCTCCTAGAGAATTATAAGTATAATGTGAAATATTATTCTTTATATTGTTTTTGGTTCATATATTCTTTTGCTTATCTTGGGTAGAAGCTAAAATGACACATCAATTAACTGGGTTCGTATTCTTTATTACAGATTTATTCTGTGCATGTATTCATATGTTGTTAGTGCATTTGTGATTCATCTTTCATGTTTAGTCTAATAAAATCTCAACACTTAGGTGTGACACAGTTTATTTTTGGTTTGGATTTCATGAAGTGTTAGCACAAGGGTGCTACATTTTTTTCATTGTTTTGTTCTTTTCTCCTATTTGAGATATTGCTTTGATGAAACATTGGACAACTTGTGAAAGTGAGGTAATTTTAATGTAAACAATTAGAATTCAGTGCAAGGGGAATATTTTAACGGGTAATTTAACATGGAAGAAAGAATATTTTAACAATATATTTCTGTAAAACAGGGAATAAAACATGCTTAAGAAAATGTGTAAAATAGCAATAGACATAGTGAGAGAACACTGGTCTCAGACATTTAGCAATATGCTTGGGGCTGCTTTGTTGTTGATAAGACAGGAAAAGAATTGATGTTTACATAGAACTCTGGGACAATAGGTCTTGAAGTCTCAAGTGTTTTCCACAGAGGTTCTTCAGGTCTCATGTATTGCTCTCTCATTTTACTGAAGCTTCAGTATTACACGATTTTGGTTATACATCATAGAACAATCTTCATGAAAGAAAATCTTCATCTACTCATTCTTCCATTCATTCATTCACTCATTTATCAAACATTTTTGAATGCCTCCATTTACCTGGTGATGCAGAGACATTCAAAAAACTTACCATCTTGTGGGGGAGACAAACATAAGCATATTCTGATCATGTAACAAATTCTCTCATAGAGGAATAACTAGAATAGTCTGGAAGGTCGAAGGTTGATATAGTTTTATAAATAATTGATCGTTTGAATTGTTTCTTAAAGAGTGGCTAGGAATTTCTTTAGTCAGAGAATATGGAGAACCACATTCCACATGGCATAAAGATTGTGAAAGGACACAAGGCTAAATTAGCAATGGAGAATACCAACCCAGAACAAAAAAGTGCCCTTTTGTTTCCTACCCAGGTCTGGGGTACAGAAGTCAGGGATAATGTCTTATGTGTTTGACACAGAGAAGGTGCTTAGTACATATTTGTTGAATCAATGAATGTGTTAGTATTTTCCTACATGGAGAAAATGGTAGTTTTCCTGAGGCTTTACCAAAATTATGCAATGTGCTATGTTGTAGTAGAGTCTACTAAATTAGATAAGGGGGCTTAAAGTGAGGGTGGGATGACCAACTTTGAGTTTTAGAAAGCACCAGTATGAAGGATGGGTGAAGTGGGTTAAGAGTAGTAGCAGTGAGACCAATAAAGAGGGTGTACTGCAACTGTGAGCAATTATAGGGGTATAAAGAGGGAGAGAGTGACTCTAAGGCTTTTTGCTTAGGAAACTAGGTAATTCCATTAAGCAATATAGGGAACACAGAAGAAAAAGTTGGTTTTAGTGGAGATTAATGAGGTAAGGTTTGGACTTATTCAATGTGAGACATTACTTAGACATCCAGATGAAGATGGATTGTGACAGATGGAAATTACAGAACTGAGGATGATAGGTAGGTGAGCTCATCTAGGAAGTATATACAGTTGTGAGGAATTGGTTCTGGGACCCTCTGTGGATAGCAAAATCCATGGATACTCAAGTGCCTGATATAAAATGGCATAGTATTTGCATATAACTCATGTATATTCTCCAGGACACCTTAAATCATCTCTAGATTACTTATAATACCTAATACCATGGGTGTGGTGGCACATGCCTATAGTCCCAGCTACTCAGGAGGCCAAGACAGGGAGGCTGAGGTAGGAGGATCTCTTGAGGAGTTCGAGTTCAGCATGGGTAACATAGCGAGACCCCCATCTCTTTAAAAAAAACTAATACAATCAATGCCTACACATCACTTCATTCACATTGATTCAACATACTACTTGGCATCCGGCAAATTCAGGTTTTGCATTTTGGAAATTGGTGGAATTTTTTTCTGAATATTTTCAATCCACAGCTGGTTGAATCCATGGATGTGGAGCCCATGGATATGGAAGGTTGACTGTGTAGAGTAAAAAAGAAAACAACGAGGAAAACTTGAGAAACTCTGCACTTAAGGGGTTAGTTAAATAAGAGGAACCTTCAAGAGAGAGGAAGTCAGAATAAGATCAGAGCGGTAGGAGGCAAACAAGAAAATAATGAAATAGAAGCTGAGGGAGGAAAGAATTTTATAAATGCCATCTGGGCAAAGACATGAAAAGATAATTCACAAGAGATGAAATAGAAATGGCCAATAAATGTGAAAAAACTCAATCTAAAGTAAGTAAAATAAATGATATTCAACAGGTATAAAGTTTCAGTTTTGCAAGATGAATAAGTTCTAGAGATCTACTGTACAACATAGTGTCTATCGATAACAATACTGCATTGTACCCTTCAAAATTTTTTAAGAAGGTAGATCTCATGTTAAATGTTTCTTGTCACAATAAAGTACATACACACATGCAAATTAAAAACAATAAATATGAGGATTTTTTATAAATAAGATAATGCTCTGTGCAATTGTTCAAGCACCAAACTCTAGAGTCATTCTTGATTCCTCTTTTGTCATGCCTGACACCCAACCAATTAACAAATGTTGCCTCTACCTTCAAACAATGTCCTTTATCTGAATCATTTTCTTTTCATTCATATTAACACCCCAGACCAAACCACCATCACTTCTCACCTGGGCTACTGAAATAACCTTCTAACTGATGTCCCAACAGCTGTGTTTGTTTCCATATAGTTTTCCACACAGCAACTAGGGTGATCCTTTTAAAACTTAAACAAGATCTTATAATTCCCTACTCTCTGCCCTCCAATGGCTGGCTTCACTTAATTTTTTTTTTAAAAAAATTAAAACAATCTTTATCAGGCCTGAAAGGCTTTATATGATTTAATCTCTGACTATTTTTTGGACTTCATGTCTTACTATTCTGCCCCTCAAACCTTGCTCATAACATTCTAGCCATACTGCCCTTCGGGTTGTTCCTTAAACATGCCATGTATTTTTTTCTTTTTCTCTCAGGGCCTTTGTACTTGCTTTTTCCTCCCTGAAATGAATTTTCTCCCAGATTTCTATAGGCTTACTTTCTTTTTATTTTTTAATAAAGAATAGAAATGTATTTTCTCACACTTCTGGAGGCTGGGAAGTCCAAGATCAAGGGACTGGCATTCAGTGATTGTGAGGATTTCTCTCTCTGCTTAAAGATGGAACCTGTTGCTATGTCCTCTAGAGGAAATGGATGCTGTGTTCTCACATGGCAGAAGGTGAAAGGGCAAAAAATGGCCTAGCTAATTCCCAAAAGGTCCCATCTCTTAATACTGTTGCATTGAGCAGTAAGTTTCAACATGAATTTTGGAGGGGACACAAACATTCAAACAATAGCAGTATATGATAGATTCTTTTGGCTTTTATAAGATCACACACTATGATAATATCACCAAACAGGGAGGAGTGGAACATTCTAGCATTACAAGTGATAACAAAATCTAATGCTTACAGAATGCTTCCTAGGCACAAGCACTGTCCTAAAGACTTTATATGTATTAATGCATTTAGTTCTCATTCAGACCTCTACAAGCTTACTTTCTCACTTCATTCAGATCTATGATCAAATATTCCTTCATCATAGAGGCCTACCATCCTACATAATGTGTCCAATTGTCCTCCTTCATTTACTATGCCTTTATCAGCTTCTGCTTTTCTCATAGTACTCATCATTGCCTGGAATCACAATGTATTTTTGTTTATTTATAATTTATCAACTCTTCTAGAATATTAGCTCCATGAAAACATGAACTTTGTGTTTTGTTCACTACTATATCCATATTACCTAGGACAATGCCTGATACATAGTAGGTGCTTAATATATACTTGTTGAGTAAATGAATGACTAATAAAAACATGAAATGTTAGTTAGTGTAGTTTTGGCAGTTTGCAGTGAAAACCTTAAAAATGTTCAAACCATTTGACCCAGTAATTCTACTTCTGGGAATTTGTCTTAAAGAAATAATATGAAATACAGAAGAAACCTCATTTGCGAAGCTTTTCACCAAGCATTATATTTAATAGAGGAAAAAATGAAGGAATCTAAATGATCAACAAGGGAATTGCTAAGTGATTTATGGTACATCTAGGCAATGCAATATTTTATGGGCATTAAATATGATGTTTTCAAATATTTTATGATAAAAGGAAAATGTTTACATTGTACTATCAAGTGATGAAGTAGGATATAAAATTATATGTATTGGAGATGTAAGAAAGAAAAAAAGACTGGGAAAAGATGCACAAAATGCTAAAAAAGTATTATTTCTGTTTGGGGAAAGTGAGTAATAGGTGAGTTTTCCTTTATACTTTCTGTATTTTCCAGATTTTCTATAATGAGACTTTATAAATTTCTTTATTATAGTGTAAATATACAAAACAAACAAACAAAAACATAAAATAAATACTGTCACAATAAAAGTGAAGTTTTGGTAATAAATAACAAAAAGAATAAACCCATTCTCCTTAAGAAATGGAGGGAGAGTCATATACCAGTATTAACTAGGACCAACTGTTTTCTACCTATTTTGTTTTGAAAAGGTCTACAGACAGGGAAATAATTGAGCCTCCACTGAGCCAATCTAGTCTTCACTCACTAGAGAACCAAGGAAGGCTGAACTTACTCTGTTAGTATTTGAACAGGATGTTCAAGGGTGATTAGACAAGTTAAGTCTTCATATTGCTGTGGAAAGCACTAGAAATTTGCTTCATGTAAAACAGAAGTGATTACTCACTATATTTTTTCATGTCATGTAGTAAAAACAATTAAGTAAAGTTAGACTATAGATTACTTGGCTATTCAGCCACAGTCACCTCTAATGGAAAAGAAGAAAAATAGCATTGACAAGTTTTGGCAGGTATCATCATTAGAAATGCCCATATTGCCAGAAAGAAAAGAAGCTGCCGCCAATAACAAAAACCTAGAAGTTCTCCAGGTCCTGAGGAAGAATGTGACAATACAGAGTGTTACAGCATTAATTGTTTAAGAGCACTGATCATTGTAATAGGGAAACTGTCTCTTTTATTAACACAGTTATTTTCTACATGGTCTTTGGTAAATGCTGCATTAGAAAAATAGCATTAGGAGTTTCAAAGCACATGTAGGAATATGTAGAAATATACTCATTAGCAAAATAAAGTGTGACCTATATGTAGCCCAAGGTCCCTTGGGCTAGAAATAGCGTTAATATAGCTGTTACAGTTATAATTAGTATAAAATTTGGTAATTACTGAAAACCAAGTAAGTTTCCTAAACTAATAGAAATTATAGTTTTGAGAAAGATATCTATCCATATACATATATATGCAGATTCACACATATATGCATATTCATATATACATATATTTTTTACGTCAAATTCTTGATTGAGACTTTTAGATCCTTCTTCTGCTCACCTCCAATTTATGCATTTAATCTCCATAGCCAATCTCAGCTGATAGTTTTGTTTGAAGAGGCTGAGAACTGAAGGAAGTAGAATATTATTCTCTATGTGAGAAGAAACAAGAGGCAGTGGCACTAATTATAATCTGGGCCAGATGATCTCTTAATAAGCTGTCCAGATTTGGATTTAGTACTCTGCTTGCAGGATTTAGCCTATCTCCAAAACCAATAGTCAGTTCTGTGAGATGCATTTCTAACATTTGTGGCTCCTGCTGTTTTTGCCTCTGGTAGGCATTATTTGGTTGAGTCCAGTGATTATCCTGTCAAACATTCTAATTTCTTTTTATTAAAGGGTGTTTAGTCCACATGCAGTATTAAGGCAGTCAACAGTTTGTTTTTTGGAAATGAACTCTTGAGTGGACTAGAGAGGTAAAGGGTGAGGGAAGTGGTACATGTTGGGAACAGGTAAGTGATGGCAGGTAGCCTGGAGTATCTGATATAGATCAATGTATGAACTGGCCGCCTCTAATCATAAACTGGGTGACATACTCCTAAAGGTTCCAGTTTGAAGGAAATTGAGAAATGAGCAGAGAACATCTATATCATTTTAAAGCCCTTTTGCTTCCCAGTCTTCTGGGTATCTCACCAAGGCAAAATGCTACATATAGGGCAGTTTATTTTTTAAAGCATTTTTTGCTAGCCTCCTTGAAGAATCAGCCTGGTGGGTATGAAGCCAATTTCTACAGACTTGCTCTGGTGTATGTGGCACAAGAGCCAAAAATACTTCTTAGTCTGAATCTAAGTACTTTCTGAAATGTCTTCCTTTGAAAGATTCTAACTTAGCACTATTATGGAACTACATGAACACTTAAGCAGGACTATGTCTTTTTTGTGAAACATTAACAGTGATGAAAAATGCACATTGAGCAATTAGATTGCAACTAATCAAGAGCACCACTTCAGTGTATTATGAATGATTTATATATAGTGCACTGGATATGGATATCATTAGTAATAATATGATACTCTGTTGTCATTATAAGGTCACCTCGGTGATCTTTGTCAAAGGTGACAATGATGTTATTGACCTACATTTTAAAAATTGAATTTAAGTATTGTCTTCTGTTTTGACTTACTGGTAGAAATTTTAAATTGTTTGCTCTTACTACTGAGATTTTTCCTTAAATATAAAAATAATAGGTTTTGCGATTACTTGATTGATAAATTAAGGCCATAAGGTTAATTAACTGCCAATCATAAAATACTGCAATGTTAAAGTTTAAAGCTTCTTTTTCCCTTTTTCTTTTGCTATAACTCACCACACTGCCTTTTCTAAAATGGATTTTTGAAGATTTTAAAACATATTAACTTTCTATATATGAGTAATATATGCTCATTATAGAAAAGTTAGGAAATACAGCAACCCAGAAAGAAGAAAATCATATATATTTTGCATACATATATATCTTTTTTTAAGCTGGACTCACATTGAATTACTTTATAATATGCTTTTTGTTCTTTATAAATATTTTATAAACATGTTTCTATCCCAATAAAATATACATATGCATATACACAGACATATATATACACACATAAACACATATTTGTATATACACACACACATACATACATAAAGACCAAGAAAAAGAGACAGAGTTAAAAAAATAAAGAAAAATTTAATAAAAAATTTAACGTCTCCCCTCCCCCAGCAATTCCAGAGTATGATTTAGAAGCAGCAAATTAAAGCCATAGGTAGAAATTGTATGAAGTGACCATTAACATCTCTTAACAGTTCACATATCACATTTAATGACTGCTTAGTAATCATATTGTTGTTCCTTGATTTATTTAACCAAAATCTAATTATCATGAAAAAATTCTTATACGTACCTCTTTGTATATATCTCTGATAATTCCATTTTACATGAACAAGTGTAAAATAACTGGATCAAAGGGAGTACATATTTCTAAGCATTTTGGTACCTCCTGACAAGTTGCCCTCATTAAATATTGTAACAATTTACGTTACTGATGAAGGACTTTTTAAAGTTCATGTAATTAAACCTCCATGTGACTTCATATTGGGCACCATATAAATCAAAGGAAGAAGTGTATATCTCTCAAGTGGATTAACTAGTGGTGATCATTATATAATAGCACAGCTTCTGCCCTGGTACCAAGAATAACCCATGGGAGACACATTTTTTTAAAAATTTCAGAATATTACTGGAGTACACACACTTTGGTTACATATATTGCCTTTGTACTGCCCAAGTCAGAGCTACAAGTATGCCCATCTCCCAGAAAGTATACACCGCACCCATTAGGTGTGAATTTATCCAACCTTTACTCTCCCCTCCCACCCGCCTGACACCTGATGAATGCTACTTCCATACATGCACATAAATGTTGATCAATTAGTGCCAATTTAATGGTGAGTACATGTAGTGTTTGTTTTTCCATTCTTGGGATACTTCACTTAGTAGAATGGACTCCAGCTCCATCCAGAATAATAAAAGGGGTATTTAGTTCACCATTGTTTTTTTTATAGCTGAGTAGTATTCCATGGCATACACATACCACATTTTATTAATCCACTCATGTATCGGTGGACACTTGGGTTGTTTCCACATCTTTGCAATTGTGAGTTGTCCTGCTACAAGTATTCGAGTGCAGATGTCTTTATTATAGAATGTCTTTTTTTCATTTGGGTAAATACCAAGTAGTGGGATTGCTGTATCAAATGGTAGTTCTACTTTTAGTTCTTTCAGGTAAATGCAAATCAAAACCACAATGAGATATTACTTAACTCCAGTGAGAATGGGAGACACGTTTTATAGTCAATTTTATGACTGTTAAATAAAGGATGTCATGTGGGACATTGGAAAAAGGACTGAACCAAAAATGAAGGGACATGGATTCTAATCCTGGCTCTGCCACTAACCACATATGTGACTTTGTACAAGCCATTTAACCTCTTTGAGCCTCAGTTTCCTGATCTTATAAAAGAGTTGTTTTGAGAAACAAATGATATGTGTATATGAAAGTTTTCTATAAATTTGAAAGGACTATCCTAATGTAAGAAATTATAAGTACTATAAATTGTTTACATTGGGAAAAACTTCAAGGGTGACCTCTTAAAATTGTGGGCATTTCATCTCAAAATGAGTGGTATGTTGAGTGAAAATTGAATAGTGTTAAGTTGGGAGAGTCTTTGTGGAATGGATGAGAATTCCATACTCTTCCAGGTATACTCTTCTATAATTAAGAAATTCTCTATTAGCAGCATAGTTAATGTAATTGTTTGAAGTTTCAAGCAGACCTTTTAAAAAACAAAGCCCTTCATCTTTTGTGAATTGCAAAGTTAATTGTCTTATATTTACAACCCTCATCCCCACTTCCACCCCCACTCCACATGTATCTTTTCCATTCCCTCATGTAAGGACTGCTTTAAATTTGCTTGTACATATGTTTGAAGGATAATTTGGCCTAATTTGTTTACAGGAATTACAAGGGTGACCTTTATTCAGCTGTCTCCTTTTTGATTCCCATAACTTCTGGATCTATCAAGGTATGTGCATTGTACACTGAAATTTACTTTGAGCATTGAACACATAGCTACATAATGTGAAAAGAACAAAATGTTCCAGTGATATAATCAGTTATGTTTATTGAGTGCCATGTAAATAAAATGCATTGTTTTAAACTTTTGAAAACCTATTTGTCCATTGAATAGATAAGCTTATGTCTGTACCTAATAATTGTTAGGAAGTCTTTGCAAAACCCAATATGCAGGCTGTCTTACATGTTTGAATAATTCTGTGACCTTTTCCACATACAGCTACTAAAATCAGGAGATTTTTGACTAATGGGAACATCTGCAGAATGCGTAGGAACAGCAGTGGCCAGTGAGGATGTTTGCAAAACTATTTAGTAGTTCTCACTGACTACAAATAAATATGGCATTTGTTTATATCAATGGAACAAATATTTCTGTTCAGAAATTTTTACTGGCAAAACAAACATTTGCTTCCTGAAATGAATGTTTTGATTCTTTAGGAAAGTCTTAAGTGAAATAATTGTATTCACAGGGGTATTGTGTTTATTTATCTACCTTTCCATTTTTCCTTCTCTTTATCTATCCATCTATCTATCTATATGCCCAATAAACACTTAGTGAACAACTACTGGGAGAAAGTTATTGTGCCTTTTCTTCTGGTAAATGTGCCAATGTAGATAGAATTCAAGTGGAATATTGAGAGACTGTTAGCTTCTATAGTCAGGTGGAATATGTGAGAAAATGTGGCAAGATGGGGGACTCCTTCACTGGTCTTAATTTTTATTAAAATACTGGTCAATGTTCAGTTGTTAATAACTAGGGAATAGAAAGCATTTATTTTCCCCCTTTGGTACCTATATATTACAGTGCTATGCATCATTACTTAAATATGAATTCTCATTCCAACTTGTAAAAGAGTCAAAAGGATGATCTGAATTTGTGGTAAGTCTTTGTCATCATTTGATACTTTCTTTAAAAGTACATAAAAAATTAATCCGCCAAATTTTAGAATTTGTATTGATATTTCCCTTTAAAATATATAATACAAATATCTCATTAGGATTTCATTAACTGGGTTCCAAATGGTTGAGATTAGTTTGTAATGGTAATTTAAAATGGATTTATAACTTTTGACTATACACATATTTCTATTTGCTGTTCTTCCAGAGGTACTGTCTTTAAGGGAATAACATTATCAAAAAGTTAAGATCATTATGGGGGAAAAAAGTAAGATCAGAAAATAAAATGACATTAAAAGAAACTTACTGATAAAGGAAGTCAAGATTTTCACATTGTGTGTCATTTGTGAATATAATTTTCTTAATTTGGGAATTGTCAGTCTGGCAGTTGTGTAATATTAACTGAAAGATATTTTTCATACTAAGAAGATTTAAATGTGTGAAAAATGTTAGTCATACTAAGTAAATGTGAATGAGTAGATCAGAAAGGAGGGAAAAAATGTCTGACATGCCCAAAGAATGCACACTT
The DNA here is from genome assembly GCA_008086735.1 of Cheirogaleus medius. Lineage (NCBI taxonomy): Eukaryota > Metazoa > Chordata > Mammalia > Primates > Cheirogaleidae > Cheirogaleus > Cheirogaleus medius. The sequence continues at coordinate 4,123,499 of VBSM01000656.1, read as the reverse complement.
ATAAAAATAATTGGCACTAAATATTTAAAAGGTTCAAAGAGCAGCTAATTTTCCTTCTTTAGAGAGACAGCATGATATAGTAGAAAATTCCTTGCCTGTCAGTCAGAAAACCTGGGCTCTACTCCCAGACTTATACTAGCAATATGTTCCTCTTCGGGTCACTTCTCCACTTTAAGCATTTTTTTTCATATGTATAATAAAAACTCTGGGTTGAATAGCTCCAACTTTCTTCCTGCTCAAACATTCTAGGAATTTTAGAAAATTCAGGACTCTTATCAAGTAAGCAATATGAAATCAGGATTGGCAATTAAATTGGAATACACACACGAGTTAAAAAAATTGCTGCTTGCTAAGTAGTTTAGTGAGTTGGTAATAGCATATTTATTTTTCTTTGATTTAAAGCAATTGTATATTCTAACACCATTACCACCCAGCCACCCAACCCACACACACCAATGCTGGCATACTAAATAGATTCAAGTTGAAGTTTAGCTAGTAGTCTCAAGTTTTCCTCATTAATAAAAATGCTTAACTGTGGGATGCTGTTATGCTGCTCCTCTGTCAGTCTCTTCAAGTTCAGCAAACTGTAGGTTTTCTCTCACTTGCAAGGTGGTCATTCAAGGTCAAGCATCTCTCTGTACCTTGGAACCAACCAAGTGCATAACCCGATGACTTCAGACTCCAATGCTTTCAATCTGGTACCCTTCATGAGCATTGAGTTCATATTAAAACTTTTAAAATATACTCTCCTTCATCTACATATCACAGTAATAACAACCTGGGTACAGGATAGTGCCTGGGAGCAAATAACCACTTGGAGTTAATGATCTGAGGGGCAGCTGAAGGACCATTGACTTTTCCTAGTCAGTCTTTCGTTCCTATAAAATTCTTATTCTTGAGGTGCCAAGCCTTCAGTAATTTTTCTGTCTCACATCAGATTAAGTAGTGGCCATAAATAATAGCATTTAATACATAATAATGAGATGTGGCAATGCAATAAAATATCAACAATTCTAGTACTATATAAAGATGGCTATTTTGATGAAAGCAAAGAACGAGCAGTAAATGAAGCTCATGAATCATAATATTTTAGAAGAGACATTCACCTTATTGATTTGAAATAAAATATAAGTAAGAATTCATATGGTTTAGGGGAACAGTTCCCTTTCTTTTGCTCCATATTCCACTGATGAATGATCCAATTTAGAAATAATAAAAAATTCCTCTGACATCTACTTTAAATGGATTTTTAAAATAGTGTATGTTCAGCTCCCCCCCTTTTTTAAGCACTAGATTCATTTTTTGAGATATGTACAACTCTGAACTAAGTTACAAATATAACACTACAAATATTCTTTTCCAGAAGAAGCATTTTATTACTGTGACAAACATCAATAAGTCCCTACAATGTGCTGGGCATGATGCTAGGTGCTAAGGAAATAAACATCAACATGAGACACGGTCCCCACTCTCAAGATTGTGGTAGAGAGTTGTGGACTGACATATACACAGAAAAATAAAATAATCAAATGTCATAGTTGTGGAGTGTGTATTTTTTTTTGTTCATGGTATTTATTTTTCTAAATTAAAAAGATTTATATATCAAAACTTAATAGGGCAATGATGTATATAATCTAAAATAACCCCCAAGGCTGGGCGTGGTGGTTCATGCCTGTAATCCCAGCACTTTGTGAGGCTGAGGCAGCACCATCACTGTAGGTCATGAGTTGGAGACCAGCCTGGGAACAAAAAAATTTAAAAAGTTAGCCAGGCATGGTAGCATGCGCCCATAGTCCCAACTACTCGGGAGGCTGAGGTAGGAGGATAGCTTGACCCTGGGAGTTAGAGGTTACAGTCAGCTATGATTGCATCACTGCACTCTAGCCTGGGTGACAGAGAGAGACCCTGTCTCTAAATAAAATATAAAAAATAATAGATCCCCACTCAAAATAAATCTACAGGACTCATTGGTTATGGTAGGCAGAATGGCCCCCCAAAGATGTTCCTGTCATGATCTCTGGAACCTGTGAATCTGGTGTATCACATGGTAAAGAGGAATTACAGTTACAAATGGAATTAAGACTGCTAATCAGCTGACCTTAACATAGGGAGATTATCCTGGTTATCTGGGTGGGCCCAATGTAATCACAAGAATCCTTAAAAGTAGAAGGAGAGAGAACCAGAGAGATGGATGCATGAGAACATGGTTTGACGATACTGGCTTTGAAGATGGAGGAAGGGGCCATTAGCCAAGGAATGTGGGTGGCCTCTAGAAGCAGGAAAATGCAAGAAAACAGATTCTCCACTAGAGCCTCCAGGAAGGAATTCAGTCCTGCTGACACCCTGGTTTTAGGCTCTCAAGATGCATTTTAGACTTCTGACCTCTAGAACTATGAGATAAATCTGTTTTGTTTTAGGCTGTCAAGTTGCAGTAATTTATTACAGTGGCAACAGAAAACTAGTACACTGAGTTTAATTAGTATGGAAAATTTTAGAAGTCTCTAGTTGTCAGTTGGTCAGTCATGACTGCTGAAAAGCATCGTTCATGCTGATCTTGGTGTACAAAGGTGTTTGTCTAGTGACTGTTTTCCCTGGATGTTTATATTAGGCCCCTCCTTCAGAACCACAGACATTTGCATCTGAAAAATTTGACAATTCTGTCTTGTCCACTCTCAATTTTCAGGCAAATTTAGTCTTCTCGTTCCCTTTCCTTCTATGGACCACTTGTGCTCCCTCTTCCCATCCCCTTACCCATATCCCTTTGCCTTAATGCCTAGGATACAAGGTTTGTAGATAGGTGAGGAAAAGTAGAAAATTAACTTTTTTCTTTTATGTGGCACCTATAGCATTGAGAATGACACAGGCACTACTTCTCAAATATGTTATCTTGGCAAGAGTTTTACGACAAGCTAAAAGTTGGGAATTGAGTACAGTGTGAAACAGAAGGGTTTTTTTTGTTTTTTGTTTGTTTGTTTGTTTGTTTGTTTTTGGAGACAAGAGTCTTACTCTGTTGCCCAGGCTAGAGTGCCGTGGCAGCAGCCTAGCTCACAGCAACCTCAAACTCCTGGGCTCAAGCAATCCTCCTGCCTCAGCCTCCCAAGTAGCTGGGACTACAGGCATGCGCCACCAAGCCCAGCTAATTTTTTTTCTGTATATTTTTAGTTGTCCCACTAATTTCTTTCTATTTATAGTAGAGATGGGGTCTCACTCTTGCTTAGGCTGGTCTCGAACTCCTGACCTCAAGCGATCCTCCTGCCTCGGCCTCCCAGAGGTGTGAGGCCACGGCACCCAGCCTGAAACAGAAATTCTACTGGCATACTACTGCCCACTGAGCCTCTGTCTTGCTTAAGGGAAACTCCTGAAACAAGTCCACGTAGGAACACAGTTTAAAAGCCACTGCTATAGGCAAGGAGGAACTAGGGAAGGATTTTAATAATCATATTTGTGATATAGAGGGTTTACCCTGGTGGCAGTATGGAGGTTGGATTGGAGGGGTTAAGACTGAAGACCAGGAAACCAGTTAGGAGACTATCGCTATAGTCCAGATGACAGATGATGAGGGCCAGATGGCAATGAGCAATGGGGATAGCCATAAAGAGATTTGAGCAGTGGTTCTCAAACTTGAGTGTGCATCAGAATTACTTGGAGGCTTGTTAAGACACAAATTTCTGGATCCTAAACCTGAGTTTCTGTTTCAGTTGGTTTGAGTGAGCCCAAGAATTTACATTTCTAAGTTCCCAGGAGATGCTGATACCACTGGTCCAGGCACTACACTTTGAAAACCATGGGATTTGAGATATGCTGTGGAGAACTGACAGGTGTGGGTCACTCATTAGACATGGTGGGTAAGGGAAAGGTTTCTGCCTTGAAAGTCCAGATAGATAGGGATACCATTCAGTGTTACTAAGAGCAAGTTTAGGCTGAGGTGAAAAAAATGTTCATGACCCTAGTAAGGGCAGAACAGCTAAAAAAACTTTAAACAGTACTTATGGTCAGACCCTGGGCCTTGTTCTGGACAGCTTGACCCTGTACTTTTGTATGATCAGCTTCTCCCGCTCTCACCTCGCCCCCATTTATCTGCCTTGGAGCCATTCACATTCAGTAAGTGAAAGTACAGATGGGGAGGGGTAGGATAGTGGATTCCATTTTATACCTGTTGAGTTTGGGGAGCCTATGGAACATCTAAATGAGAGAACTTGAAATAATAATTTAGGCTTTAGATTTTGTTTGTTTGTTTTTAACTTAAAATAAGCTCATCTCCTTATTTTAATATGGACATTAATTCCTCTTTATGCAAAATTGGAATAATCAAGATATAGGTCTAAATGTAGTTAGATTGAGCTTTAATCTAGTGACTGTATATTTGCAGTCAATTCTGTAAGGATTTCTGAGTGTTAAATTTGCTCACAGCTGACAATCATCCTTTCTATAGTATAGATGAGTGAATACAAAACATGTTCATTTTTAAATTCCCCTTGAACACCTCTTGTGACCTACCTTTCTCTACATTACTGCTTCACCAAAAAGAAAAATCAAAGTATGACACAATATCCATGCTGTTAAGTAGGGGAGAGTAAGAGAGTAACATAGAGGTTGACCTTTTTTCTTCTTTCCTTTTCTTTCTTTCTTTCTTCCTTTTTTTTGTGTGTGTGTGTGTGTCTGGCCTATTTCAGTAATGGTCATATTTTTCACCAAAACTATAAGCTATGTCTCTAAGGTTGAGAGTAGGCAGAGAAAAGATCTTAGAACAGGATAAAATACCAACATGCAATGGCACAATGAGGAATAAGACAGAGCCTGTTAGAATTTAGAGGAGCAACAGAAATGAATACTAAGTAAGAAGGATTAAATTGATAGACTTGATTTTGTTGCAAGGGAGCAGCTGTACTGGTAAGTCAGTCTTTTTTGGCACACAGTATATCCTTACAGATATATATGCTAGCATATTAAAATTCTCAATTTACTTGTCAGCTTGCAGTTCCATGAAGCTATAGAATCATCTTAATATGGAGGGCAGAAATATGGTAAGATGGTCAATTATAGTCATTCACTGCCAAAAACTTCCTTGGAAAGATATGCTTAACTGTGTCATTCATTCTCCTTTGGAAGCTGCTCATCTTACAGACTGATTACATACTTGTAATTTGTGGATACGACAGCCACTCATACACTTCCATCTGCAAGGCTCATAAAGAACCTTAACTTGTGGATTCAATTCAGTTTCTTATAACATTTAGCTCTGATCTTCTAAGGGAATTAGAAGCATTGCTCAATTGGTACTTAGTCCTCTACCCCAGAAAAAATATACAGGAAAAACAACCAAAAAACTGAAAACAAAGCCTTGGGGCTTTGCTAAGTGTTTATGGATAAGTCATGATCTGAAATGCACCCACGGTATTCCAACAAAAAGTCCAACATTGGATGCTTAGGAAATTGGAACAGAGTTAATAGAAATGGCTCCTGTGGTTTCATGGAAATCTCTCTGAGAAGAAGTTCTTCCTTAGGAGTGTTATTTCAGCCCCATGATATTGCTAACCTGACAGATGAAGGCAGCAATGTGTCTTTTGGGTGAGGCAAAGTCCAGCTTTTTCATGGACCTCCATCTCACCTTAATAAATTTGAAATCACTATTTCTTCAGCCTAACACACTTCCAAAGTATAACAAGAATCACTATATATTCTTTTTTAAAAAAGATAAGGAAAAATAAAAAACCAATGACAAAAATCTGAAATAAGTACAAAGGAGCAACATAATTCCATGCCATGTGGCACCCTATCTGAAGTAGCGAGAGTCTTTTTTATAGAATAGATGTTGAATTGGTGACCTTCAAATATTGTCCTATTTTTGCTAGATGTCTGACAAATGTCAGATGAAACTGTTCAACTTATATGACTATAAATGGCTGTTTTCTGAGAACACATGAGCTACCTATTTTGTTCTAGACTCATTTGTACTACTACATGCAAACTTTAATTTCAAAAAATAGAGTTTAAGTGATATAGCTGACTGTCGCTGTGTGTAATAGATAACTGCTTTTGTTCTCTTCTTATTTGCAAAATGCTCACTAGTTAAATGAGATGAGTATAATACATAGTGTATGATGTAAACATTCAATGATAAGTTAATATCAAGAATAAAAGTTTTAAATGCTTTTCTAAATTTTATCTAATTTTATACCTTGCTGTGTTCAAAAGCACCCTGATTGATGCTTTAATACATGCTTTAATACATCTTGATTGATGCTTTGTATACAGTATATGAACACAAAATGAAAGATGCACTGTGTACATACCTGATCCAAGCTTACATCTACATACTGTAGAATGTAAATGCCAGCTATGAGTACTAATTTGCACCAGGTTTATAGTTTTAATCATAAAAGAGCACATGAAGTTACTATTCATTTTATTGCTGACAGTAGTTTGAGGAGGCGGAGGAAGGAGCTCTAAGAAGACCCTCTGGTAATTCTAAGAAAGCCTGATTTTCAGTTAAGTACATTTTTATAAGTCATTTTGTCATTTGGTAAACACACAATGATTATTCCTTCAGACGGATGAAATATTCATTAGAAAGAGAAGTGAGGAAATCACAGTACTATTGAAGAATAGCAAGGGAGTGGGAGGCCTGTCAAGAATGTTCTGACCCCAGGAAAAAGAAATCAGAATTGCCATAGAGAGGGACTATAGAATGCAAACTTTTTAAAAGGTTATTTCCATAAAGTCTGAGGAAATCTTGGCCTCCATTAAAATTTTTGTCCCTGGGAGCCTAAACTGTAAGTATGGTATCTGCTTTGTCTGCAGAATAAAAAAGGAGATCTTCGCTTAATCATTATCCTGGGAGCTGAACATCCTGCTACATTTGAATAAAAATGCCTATTTCATTACTGATGGGAACACAGAGTTCCATGTACCAAATGATTTACAGTAGAGCTTACTAACAGGGCTATCTTATAAATGAGCGGGCTGTTTAAAGAATAATACTAGTTGTTAATGTCTTTAGTATCACATGAAATACATAATGCCCACAAATTCTAAGAAATCTACCAAAGAAGTGCTGGATATATTTTTTTAAAGTACTATTATACCTTTAAGTTAAAATGAAAAGTGATGACGTAGAAAATAGAATTCTGATGTGTTGATAATACCATCAGGTTTTTTTTCCTCTAGTAAAATATTTTAAAATGATAGAAAACTAAAACTATGCAATAACCAAGCTGCAGAGGACCTTGAAAATCATTTGCCCTGGGCTTCTGCTTTCAAGCATAAGAATGTCTATGCAAAGGGTAAGCTAGTCAAGTTGTTAGCATTATGTGTACATAATTCTTTATTTAGCAAATATATATAGCATTTAACTATGTCCCAGGCACTGTGCTAAGCACTTTATAAATAAAAACTGGGCACATTTGTCATGGTACTGCTTTTTTCTTCCGTCTACTCCTTTTTTCCCCTTCCTCTTATTTTTTTCTCTACACGTCTTTTTCTGTTTCCTTTTTCCACTATTTGGTCCTCCTTAGTACTGTTTCAGGCTTGTTGGGGCCCTCCAGTATAAAGAGGTTACTGAACTCTAGTGTAAGCCTTTCTTTTTCTCATTGCTTTGGAGAATTTAGTGGAATTCATGTTCAATTTCTTATAGAAATCATTTTGCCTTCTTCATCTCTGTGACTTGTCATTTGATCATGGAAAGAAATAAAATTGGCATGGAATAATTTGGTATTCACACAGCATTCATTTATGGTTTCTTCCATTGTCGTAATATTACTTATTTAATGATAATATTTTTGGATAAGAAATATTTTAAAGAGGATTGCATACAGAACATTCTTTTTGAATCAGGGTCTTACTCTGTCACCGAGGTGCAGTGGTGTCATCACAGGTCACTGCAACCTCAAGCTCCTGGGCTCAGATGATACTTTTGCCTTAACCTTCCAAGTAGCTAGGACTACAGGCATTGCCACCACTCCCAGCTATTTTTTTTGTAGAGATAAGGATCTTGCTATGTTACCCAGGCAGGTCTTGAACTCCTGGACTCAAGCAATCTTCCTGCCTTGGCCTCCCAAAGTGCTGGGATTATAGACATGAGCTGTGCCCAGCCTAGAGTATTTTTTTAAATAATCATTTCCCGTATTAAATTTCCAGTTTGCCAAACCACATGAGAATCTTCTTTGTTGTCTCATTCTTGAAAGAGTGAATATACTTTATTCATTTTGTATTTCTCTTCTGATTCTTGAGTTTATGTTTTTTATCTTATAAACTTAGTAGGACTTTAGAAAAGACTACTAACTTTGCTTTTTTGCACTTCTCTCTTGAGTATACAGATAGTCCTATGTGACTGACATAGTTTTATTTTAAATAATAGTAGAAAATTCCGTTTTCAACCCTCCTTGTTTTTCCTTATGTAGGTTTCTCTGTGTGTTGCTCACTGACTTGGGTGTGTGCGCGCCTATATTTGTGTGTGATCTAGCAAGTTATGAACAATTACTCTGTGCCAAGTACTGTGCTATTCATTTTATGTGTTATCTCACTTAATTTTGCAACAATTTTATGAAGTTTGTACAGTTATCATCTCCAGTTTTCAAGTCTAGAAGACGGAGGCCAAGGGACGTTAAGTAATTTAGGTAAGGTTACACAGTAAGTAAGTGGTATGGCCAGTATTCAAACAGTGTTTTCAGCTACCATTCCCTTGGGTCTCCACTTATTAAATCCATTAATCATTCTGGTTTCTTTTAATCTGATTTGTTTTTCTTGTATGGGTGCTTAAATTTAGGAATTCCTAAGGTGAGGTTGTCAACTGAAGAATGACGTGAGGTTCATAAAATTGGAAAGGAGAGCTTTTTCTCCTAAAGGGTTGCAGCCTGCACGTGGCGGTTCTGACAGGCTGGGAAGCAATAACCTTTGATCAAGAAGCCAGAAACATGCACTTTTAGGGGAAGGCCACAAGAGGAGGAATTTATGCTGAGCGGGATGACTAAATATACATATTTAACAAATTATAGGAGGAATCATGAATATTTATGAAAGGAGAAATTTGCACATGTGCCATTGAGCTTTATGCCCCTTCATAGGTCACATGCACAGAAAATGGCAGCAATAAATAGCATGATCCAAAGGTGGAGTTTTTGGCCTTCTGATATCAAAAGGTGAAGCAGAGGACATGAAAATCCTCACTGCAAATCCTCCGTAGACTGGTGAGAACTACTCCATGCTCAGTGATCCCTTATCAGGAAGGAATGCTGGTCAGTTGTGCCAAAACTGTGAAAAGGGAGGAGCAGCATTAGGTGCATTGAAGTCAGTGGTGGAGCAATTCTTTCAGAAATTCTGGTTCTGGCCGGGCGCGGTGGCTCAGGCATGTAATCCTAGCATTCTGGGAGGCCGACGCAGGAGGATCATTTGAGCTCAGGAGTTCAAGACCAGCCTCAGCAAGAGCGAGATCCCGTCTTTACTACAAATAGAAAGAAATCAGCGGGACAACTAAAAATATATAGAAAAAAATTAGCCGGGCATGGTGGCACAAGCCTGTAGTCCCAGCTATTCGGGAGACTGAGGCAGAAGGATTGCTTGAGCCCAGGAGTTTGAGGTTGCTGTGAGCTAGGCTGACGCCAAGGCACTCTAGCCCGGGAAACAGAGTGAGACTCTGTCCCAAAAAAAAGGAAAAGAAAAAATTCTGGTTCTGTTTAACCCTTAGGGAAGAACACCTAATGGTTGGTTAAGGAGGCAAGAGAGTATAATGGGGCGTGTCTGACCTCCTGTCCTGTCAGGCTGGGAACTCAATTTTAAGGTTTCTCTCAGGTCCCTCTTTGGCCAAGAGGGTGTCTGTTCAGTTGGTTGAGGGGCTTTGGATTTTATTTTCATTTCTCAAGGTGTCTGAATTTTGAATTGGGCCTTTAGATATGGCAGATGAATTTTAGACTCTTGAACAGAGAGTGCGCTTATTGTGTAATACCTCAACCAAAAGATCCTAATGTGACCCCACTAAAGTATGAGTCTAGCAGGTATATTTTGCAGTAGCAAAGACCACGATAAAGTGAATCAGAGTAACTTGATTTTCTGGTATACCCTAATCCTTTTTCAACGGTCCCCAAACTTTTTGGCACCAGGGACTGGTTTCATGGAAGAAAATTTTTCCACGGACCAGAAGGCAGGGGGTGGAGTGCGGGGCGGGGCGGGGGCAAGGAGGGGATGCGGAGATCAGGTGGTGATGCTCCCTTTCGTAACAGGCCACATCAGTATGGGGCCACGGCTAGGGGATTGGGAAGTGCAGCTTTGCTTACCCATATCACCATTCTGAGATGAACCTGTTTGTCTTTTCTTTGTCTGATATCAGTGCTATTTATCTGTCATAAAGCTTCCTTGGGTAAAGAACATGGAGATTTCTTCCTGGCTTATTTTCTATTTCCTATACTCAAACTGTGGATGTACTCAAGATCCATTATTTGTCTTTCTCTTTCTACCTTTTTATCCTTGGGGATTTCATCTACTTTTATGACTCTAACTACTATTTCTTATATAAATGATTTTTAAAAACATATTTCTTACACTGTGGTCCCATATCTCCAACCTCCTGCCACACATACACTTGGATGTTTTACTGATAACTGAAACTCATTGTATTTCTAAAGGTGAGCACATCATATTTCCAAGGTTGGATCCCCTGTCCACCTTCCCAGTTTCTGTCAGTTATAGCATCATTCTTCCAGCTACCCAGGCTTAAGACGTTGAGGCTTTCTCTGCCACCTTCTTGTACTTTGCTTTTCATATATAATCAGCCATTATGTTCCTGATCAGTGCTTCATAATGTCCTTTATTTCCCTCTTTTATTTTTTGTAGCCCTGCCATGAGTTTGCCTCTGGTTGCTCATTAATCCCCTAAAGCTCAGTATATTGCCTTGCACATATCAGGGACTCAGTGTATTTTGGATTTGCGATTGATTGAGGTGCAGATTACCTCTGCCTCCAGCAACAATGAGCAATTCACTTTTGGGACCATATTTTTTAGAGTCCATCTTTTCCTACATGTGTGCATTAGCTCTTTGATAGCCAGGTGTACATGTTTTATATAATTTTTTCAGGTGTATATATTTTATCAGGCTCGGTGTTATATACCTGCCTTTCATGAGCTACAAGAGGAAAAGGGACCGAAGTTGATCCTGAATTAGTAAGTTCCGATGCTTTAGAAGAACAAATCAGGACATTTTATCTCGTGTGTGTGAAGACAATAAGCTCCATGACAGTGGAGACTATGTAAGGTTTATCACTGTTGGATCCCCAGCCCCTAGCACTATAATTCACACTAGTATTTAACAAATATATTTTGAATGAATTAATGAATAAATGCCAATGATAGTGACAACTGTGCTTCCCCCAAAGAGGGAAACAAAAATCTCCTGATGACTTGCCTCATTCACTCTAATATGTTAGACTGAGGGGACTGTACCTCCTCAGAGGGGACTGCTGAGATTTTTCCACATAGTCATATATTTAAGACAATAATTGAATCTTTAAGTAAAATTTATGTCCATGCTAAATTATGCTTCTTGTGGGTTAGCATGGCATGATTCTACTTGGGCACTACAAATTATATTGATAGGGTGAAATGCGTTTTCATGTCTGTTTGTAAAATGTGGAATATTATTGAATTACTTTAAGTGTCATGTTTGAGATGAGCTTAGGCAGGTTTCTTTGGGCTTGACACATTTCAGTCTGTCATCCTGTCCTTAGAGATGTTGAAAATTAAATGGGGATACTTAAATAATTTAATTTATAAGCTTGCTTACAGCTATGTGGTTTATCAAGCCAGATGTCGGTACTCTCAGTTTCTTGCAGCTGAGATGCTGCCAGAACATAAACTAAAATTGGTCTGCATGTCAAGGATTAACATGTAAAAAAGAACGAAACTTTCTTTCAGATAGCCAGTATCAGTGTAGTCTCTGCTATGCAATGCAATTTTTTTAACCATTGGCTAATTTTGAATTAAAAAGAGTATAATTCATTCATAAAATAAGCTCAGTTAAATTTCAGGGGAATTCCTATTTCTTGTGTATATGATGATGTAACTCACATCTCTATAACACAGAGTCTATAATAGATATGTTATTCTAGTTTCACGCCTCCCTCTCCCCAGAAGTCGTTTTGTCTTGTTTTTCAAATGCAGTAGACGTACTCAAGTTTTTATGGTTATACCGTCAACATTTCCAGTTTCTCTTTTAAAAATTGGTCTAGACAATATTTTAACAGGATGTTTTTCCTAGTGAGAAAATATGCATCTGAGCTCATCTTCCCCCACATAAATGGAAAACACAACATCCTGTATGTAATTTAATAGAAATTGTGAGAGACAACTTGAGGTGATAGGTGCAATGCAGGATCTCTCCCAGCACTGTACAGTGGGACCTTGGGTAAGTCAGTAGCTCTATCTAGGTTTGTTTCTTCTCTTATAAAATGAAGAGCTTAGGTTGAATCATCTCTCATTGCTTTGCATGCTCTAGAATTCTTTGAGATGTTTTAAAGTCTTAGGCAGCCTCTCTTTTCAACTCTCTTTGCATTATTAAATCCTTTTCATTCTTTAAGGCCCATGAACTATTCCAAGGTTCATGACTCAAAGGTGAATTTTTGTTTTTTAAACTTTCTATGCATTTTTATAGTCAGAATACAGCATTTTACATGTTTATACTGTATAGTAATGCTTGTCTAATTCTTTTATGGATTAAAATTGTCTCCCCAACTAGATTGCAAGAATCTTGAATACAGGAACAATATTATACCTTTCCTATTTCCTTTATGGAATCTGTTACATTATAAAGTACATAAAATTATCAGTTGATTTGGATGAGATGCTAATCACTTACCACCTGTATTGAAAGAACTTGGAGTATGAACAAAGGTAGCCTCTTTACACAAGAGGCCAATTCACTTGGTAGCCAAAAAAGGGTGTAGAGGCCTCCTGTCTTACTCTGTTTGGACTGCTATAACAAAAATACCATAAACTGTGTAACTTATAAACAATAGAAATTTATTTCTCACCGTTATGGAGGCTGGGGATTCTAAGACCAAAATGTTGGCATGTTCAGTGTCTGGTGAGAGCCTGCTTCCTAGTTCACAAAGGGCCCACTTTTTGGTTCATAGACAGTGTCTTATAACTGTATCTTCATGTAGTGGAAGGTGTGAGGGTCTTTCTGGGGCCTCTTTTATAAGGGCTTTAATCTCATTTAGGAGGGCTCTGCTTTCATGGCCTAATCAATTCCTAAAGGTCCCACCTCCTAAGGCTGTCACCTTGGATGTTAGGATTTCAACACACGAATTTGGAGGGGGAGCACAAACATTCACACCACAGCACTTCCTCTGAAAGTATTGCTTCTAGAGTCCTTAACTTGAACTAATATTATAGTCAAAAAATAATTTTTTCCTGGGTCTTTTGATCTGAGGATGCCATTTGTGAGAAGCAAGTCCTTATTTGACAGGAAAGTGTTACTTTGGTTATTTTTCTTTTCTGGACCTCTAATGTCAACTTTCTAATTCAATCCAGCAACATAAATTGAGCACACACTATGTGTCAGTTGCTATGATATGCTGTCGTGGGTTGTAGGGAGATTGGTATGTGTAAAGATTGATAGAAAATAATTTTTGCCCTCAAGGGGTTTATAGTGAAGAAGTTGGGTGTAAAAGACATAAGAACAAACAAACAAAACAATTTCTACAATACAATGTAATAAGAACGGTAATAGAGGTACATATGAAGTGATTTGGAATCACAGACAAGGAAGTATCTAACTGTATCTTCTGGTTTATATCTGGGAATATACTACCAAAAGGTGACAATTTTAGAAAATGACTAGGAACTGGGCTGGCAGAAAAGGCAGGGAAGTGCATCCAAGGTGGATATATTAGAATAAGTAAAAGCACAAAGACATGAAATCTATGGTATGTCTGAGGGACCATTCAGTACCTTATGGTTAGATCACTGGATGTTTAGGGAAAGCTGTTCAGAAAAAGGGACTAAAGTGGCAGGCCAGCTTCCTGGCTTATCATTCACCTTCCAAGTCCATTTCATTCCCTAAACGGTATATACCCTTGAGCATTTTCTCAAAGTAATGAAGTTCATGGTGTGGGAGAGATACAAGATGAACTTGTTATGGGATTATATTCCTTTCTGTCATGAAAATTTCAGAATCAACATCTTCAAATATCCTATATATTCAAGACAATAATTTTTTGTCCTTTTCTCTTGCATGTGTATTAGGAATGATTAGATTGTCTGAACTCATTTTATGACTAATTAAAATAGAAAAAAACCCTAAGTATGTATCTGAAACTGAATTTACAACTCATAACAGTAGAGAGCAATACAGACATCTGACACTACATTGCTTTCAATCTTGAATACAGGGAAGCTTACTCAGCAAATTTGGAATGGAGACCTCTTTCTTGTGCACTTTTCAAATCTCAGTGGTGGATATCTCCCATATCCCTTCAGGAAACCAGGGACTTTAAGTTTATCCTCTTCCGTTGTGTCTACTCCCTTCTCCCTTGAAAACATAAGGCCTACTCTAAGAAAAGGAACTGACAAACTTAGTCATTTGGAACTGGAACGATAAGTGACTCTTAAGGCTCAGTGGGATAGTCTGCCAGTGCTGTTTGCATTTTAAGAAGGAAATAAAGGCCCTGATTAACTTAAATCACAAGCTTTGGAATTTTCAGTATCACCTAGTGCAATGAGGGAGGCATTTACCCTCTTACTGGTAGCTACTACTACCCCAACATTAATATCATCAAGTCACTGAGAATACCTCTTGTCCTTTTATCTTGTTCAATAATATTAAGCTATTTGAAGTTTGATAGTTTTTATAATTGAAATGAGAATATATGGATCGATTTTTATAATAAAAACAGTATGAAAAATTTGAATTTCCATGCTGTTTCCCATACTTGCTGTTTCCCTTTATAGTAATGAATAAACTAACTCAGCCAAACAGAAAAAGTGTGAGAATGAAAAAAAAAAATGAATGAAGAAATGACTTTCTGGGCCTTTGGCTCTTTCCTATGGAACCTTAATTTTGGCTCCCATATCGCTGAGTTTAAGAAGCTGACTTTTGATTGGCAAGGAGATTGTTAAGGTTTTGAATAGAAACTTAGCTATTGAAAGAACTGTATTTTAGGGGAGCAAATTAGGGTGGGTTTGGATGTTTAGTTTTGAGATAAAACTAAAAGTATAACTATTGAACATATCTAAGGTCAGATATAAGCTAGATATCTCAGTTCTTTTAAAAGCAAAGCCAAAACCTGACTGCACAGCAAATTAAGAAAGAGGAAAATAACTCTGATTTATACCAGCTATGTGTGGCCACCATAGCCAGTTTGTTAGTCAGTTCATTGTAATTGGATTTCTGAATTATTTTTTTCATCCTACATTATTGCCATCTTTAAAAGGAATGTGGTCATTTTTCAGCTTCATGCATTGATAAGTAGGTACACAACTCCCGCTGTTTTTCATGCGTGTCTAATTTTTGCCACTCTTCCGAAAAATATGTGAAAAAACAGAAGTCGCTTTATTGCATTTTACTTTCTCAGTAGAAAACAGCTTCAGCAGGAGGTACAGTGTAATACCTAGTGCTCACAAGTAGAAACAATTTATTTTGGCCTGCAAATATTCCTGTGGCAAATATTACTTGGCTGGGCACTAGGCTTTGAGAAATAAGCAAAAGCAAAAGATGTGGCTTCTTCCCTCAAAATGCTTACCCTCTAGGATAACTATGATCTGCACAGATGCAGGGTGTTGTTATTGTCAGTGGGCTGGCCTACCAGGATCTTTTCTGTGGCTGTGTAACAAATTATCAAGTGGGTTGAAATGACATCAATTTATTATCTCACCCTGTTTCTGTAAATCAAAAGTCTGGGCATGACTTAGTTTTTCTGCTCAGAGTCTCATAAGGCTGCAGTTAAGGTGTCAGTTGGGCTTATTATCATCTGGAATGTTGACTAGGGAAGAATCCACTTCCAACTCCCTCAGATTGTTGGCAGAATAATTTTTTTGTGTGGCTATAGAATTCCTGGAAGCTTGTTTCTTCAAAGCCAGCAATGTAGAGCACAGAGTCTCAGCTGCTTCAAATCTCTAACTTTGGGGTGACCTTGATCCTCTTTTAAAGGGTTCTCCTGATTAGGTCAAGCCCACCCAGAAGAATCTCTCTTTTGATTAAGTCAAAGTCAATTGATTGGGGCCCTAATTATGCCTGAAAAATCCTTTTGTCTTTACCATATTCTGTTTGTTATAAATAAGTTATAAGTTCTGCCCACACTCAAGGGAAAGGTATTATACAAGCGCATGACTATGACTGTCACCCTAGGATGTGTTTGCCATACACAGAAAACACAAAATATAAGCAATGAAAATACAAGTAGCTTGATATAGACAACAAATATAAATGGAAAATGTGTACAGGGACTGAGGGAACACAAAACAAAAGGGTGATTCCCTACATGGGAATGACTCATTTATTCAGCAGAAGTTTACTGTGCACTGACTATGTATCGGGCCCTGTCCTAAGCTCTGAGGCTGAAATAAATGCTGAATGGCAAGCACACTAGCTAACTACTGAAGATATACAATGTCCAATTCCAGAAGATTACAGAATCCTATTAGATGTTCTTGTTTGAAAAAGAGATACTAAAACAGTAGATGATAATAAATATGTTTACTTATAGCTATGAGTTCCTTATATCTTGTTGTGGAGGTACAACACAGATGGGCAGACAGACACACACACATACATACACACACACAGAAGCATGTCTACAAAGCAACATAAGTGGGTTTGACTGAATAAAAATAATTCCAAAAATATCCCTTGAAATAAAATCGTGATCGCTTTATTCTGGTCTCTTTACGTTGTGTGGAAGGTGGAAAATCAAGGCCAGGGTTTGGAGATCTCACTCTTGAGTCTATTCAGGTGGTGCATGGGGCGAGCAAAGCAGTTTCACAGTTCAGTCAGTGCATTTACATATCACTTAAAGTTTGTTTGAATCTTTTTCTATTTATTACCTTATTGGATCTGAACAACAGCCCTATCACATACACAGAGCAAAATTTACCACTCCCAGTTTACAGAGGAATTTCTTGTCCAAATTTACATAGGCAAGATAGAGGAAAACAAGGACTAAACCCTAGGTTTTCTCACTCCAAATTCAGAGTTTTCTATACCATGCTTATGAATTAACAAACGATAAGGAAGTAAGATGGAAGAAAAAAACAGTATAGAAAACAAAAGTATCCAGCTTCACCAGTTACACCATATATAAGATTTCCCCTCTCATTCTGTGTTTGGTGGAACCTGTTTTCCCTTGTTCATTTTTAAGCCCCAAATCTTGGAGTCTGGAATTCCTTATATAGTCAGAGTATTTATACTCAAGAGTTTATGAAAAGAAAAGTTGTTGTCCCTAAAAAGTGCCCTCAGACTCACCTAGAGGGACCACTTCCAATGAATAGGTTCTACACGCCCCATTAGTTTCTTGATCTCTCTTCTGAGAGTGCAAACAAGCTTCCTGTTTTCACAAATGATTTTAATGATGTGAACATTTGCCCATTGGGAATGAGGCTGAAATCACCAAATCATTTCATATAGACTATTGCACAACTGACAGTTACTATAATAAATTTCAGCCCACTGCTGACTGCTTGTTCAAATCTACTTTGGGATATTTTCAGTTCATCCAATTTCCCCCCAGATTTTATGTTCTTTCTATCATTCAGGCTACTTTAGGCCAAATGTTAGTCAGTTTTTCATTTTGTAAGCTTACTGTCTGTATCCAAGGTTTTACATAGTATACTGAAGAGACTGCTTATTCACCTAAACCTATCCCATACTGTCAGTAGGAGAGCATCTTGGGCAATAAATCCTGAAAGGAATGAGCATTTGTTTCATATAGATATAAGTTAATTGCAAAGCCCCTCTCAGGAGTCTACTGCAATGTTTGTTTTCTGCAGGTGAAAATCAAAGAGAAAACAATAATGTCATATCTGACTGAAACTAACAGCCCCAAACCAAACTCCTTATCGGGATGTGATTATGGGGAAAATCGAATTTATGATTTGATAGACTTTTAGATACCACCTAATATGTGAGTTTTTTTCTGTCTTCAATTATTACTAAGTCATTTCACAAACACATTACCTTATGATATACCAACCTTCGCATCCAAAAATTTTTGGTAGCTTGTTTGTCAGAAAAAAAAAACCCTTTATAAGATTAAATTTAATTTTTTTAAGTATCTCAGTACTTAATATGATCTAACATAAACATCATGAGCCTTTCATTTTACACTTTATTAGACTAGTAATCTGGATCCTTGAATATTAGTTGCAGGCTGTGTGACAGTGAAAAAGTCACGTAATCTTTCTAGCCTTTGGTTTTCTAGTTAATTTCCCAAGGCTCTTGTGATGAATAATCAACATATTGTATAGTTTCTATGAAGTGTACAGAAAATCTTCATAGAAAATGGAAAACAATGGACAGAGTAGTTAATAACAATTGTTGGTAAGTTGAATGAGGTTGTTATTTAAATTCATTGTATGGTAAAACTTTTGTAAATAATCATTCCTTTGTGTGAACGTGGGCATTCTTAAATTGAAATTGCTTCATTTGAACTTATATGCTGTTTTCTAAGGAGGTTATGACATTTTATAGTTATCAGATGTAAATGAAAAGAAGCAAGTTTTTGAAAGATTCCTAATACTTAATATTTTTTACTTAAAGCAATGTATGTAATTAGCATTTACTCCCTAACAAGTAAGGTACACAATGGGGAACAGTTATTGATTTGTTCTGCTTGCAATACTATTGTATATGCATATGCATTTTCAGAAGATGCTTTATCTCAGTACATATCACACGTGCAAAACTCAGGAGTCATCAACACCAAATTATTTGAGTTATTCTTTTTTTTAACGAATGTGTCAGGTTTAATAACAAAAAGGGAATCGGTTACCAAGTGGCCAGATCTTTTCTGTGTCATTCATATTCCCAACACCCGTATCTTTGGGTTATAAACTGACCTTAGGAAACATCATCTCTCAAAGATGTTGATTAAGATTCAAAAAAGAGATACAAAACTCAGCATCTCTTTCATTTGAAAAAAAAAGTGGAGAAACTTGATAAAAAAAAAAAACTAAAATATTCTTATAGCTACCTGGGTTGGAGATCTTAATCCTTCCACATAAATACCCTCATATCCCCATGAGGCCATTTGGGTTCAAGGCAAACTGAGTCTATTACTCATTCCCTTTCCGGATTTTCTTGTGGCTTTTCTTCTTTGAATGGCTCCTGTGAGCCATAGTCTGTGACTATGGTGATGACCTTGGAACTTGGAGCAGGATCTGTGTCGTCGATCTCGGGAATTGTTGTGAGGATGTCTTGGACTCTTGCTTCCCCGCTTTTCTCGATGGAGGGAGAGGCTTCTCCTTGTGGGAGATGGACTCTGTCTTTTGGGAGACTGGCTCTTACTCCTCCTGTAGCTCAGCATAGGAGAGAAATGGGGCTTGTCTAAGTCTTGGTAGCTTTTCTGGCAGTGGTCAGGTGATGCCACTCTCTCATCTTCCTCTTCACTGGACTCTATGTCATCCATGTCCTCTTCTAGAGCACTAACTCGAGGCTCCAGTTGCTCAGCCTCCTCTAGCACATAGCGTTTCTGTATCGGGGCAGAATGATACCACACACTCTCTTGCTGTTCATCAATAAACTCATCTAGATGCATCAGTTCAAACTCTCCATTTCAGTTCTGGCTCTTGATCTTTTGATAGTCATTGTACAAAAGCTCCAAGTACTTGTAGTAATCAATTGCAGTGCCTGTCAGCCTCATGTAAAATGCCCCCAACACACGGACATACTTGAAATCTTCATTTCTGATGGACTCTACAATGATATCCTTCTTGGGTTGAATTTGAAGCATCTTCAAGGTTAAACACAGAAAGTGAGTTGGTTTTATGTTGCCATCATAGACGCCACTCACAAATCTTAACTTCATGGCTTTATCCACTACAAGATCAGCCGTAAGTCCAAAGCACTCATCTTTCCAGTAGTTGGACTCATAGATTCGTGTTCGAATGAGCTTCTCCACCAGATTCTGAGGGTTGATGCATGGATGCTGTGTGCATCATTCACTAGACGGTTTGCCATTTTAGAATGCCTTTGGTTCTATTTCCATCGAGTCCTTGAATGTGTCACATCCGGATTAAAAAAAAAAACAAAAAACCAAGAGGCACGGTGAAAGGCAGGAAAAGCCTCACTAAACAGTTTGGGTAACCGTCTTGAAACCAGAAGCTCTGTAGCGTAAGGAACTTACTCTGTGAACCACATCACCAGTAGAATCAATGTGAGTTATTTTTTTTTATTTCAGCATATTCTAGGGGTACAAATGTTAAGATTACGTACATTGCCCTTGCCTCCCCTCCCCCCTGGAGTCAGAACTTCAAGCATGTCCATCCTCCAGGTGGTGTGCATCGCACTCATTTTGTATGTATATACCCATCCCCTACTCCCCCCTCCCACCCACCCGATGCCCAATAGATGTTATTCCTATATGTCCAATGTGAGTTATTCTTTACTAAAATTATTTTTCTCTTTATTTGCAACAGTTGTGGTTTTTAAAGCACACAGGAAGTAACTCAGGCCAACTATGATGGCTTAAAATGGGGCTACTTTATTAGGGCAGTAATATGGTGAATGGACAGAAGATAAAATGTTTTCCAAAATAAATGTTCATGTAATTTTCACTACATGAGTTCTTCGTTGAAGCAAGGTTAAGAAGTTAGGATAATATTCTTCCTGAATTGTGAGCCTAGTGCCACCAGGCCTTCAAAAGTTGAGCAGAAAAGCAGCTAGGCTTTTGTCTTCCTGCTGTCATTAAAAGCATCTCTGCTTCTCTTCCCCTTACTTGTATCCATGGAAGTCTCATCACATCAAGGAACTTTACCTGTCATTGTAATGCATTTCAGATGCAGGTGTCTAAATTTTTCCTTTTCCACTTTTTTATTTCAGGCAGTGTAGTAAATTTAGACTTCCTATGGAGAGGACATCATATAAATAAAATTATGTCTCAGATCTTCATATACATGTCTCTTTTAGAGTCTGATGGTTTTGTTTTGAATTATTGGTATACTGGCTATTAATAGAGCCAGAGAATATGGCAAAAATCCAACTTCCTACACATATCTGTTTAATATGCAAAACCAATTCGTTTTATATCCTGTTCTTTCCCACCTTCTCCTCCTGTGTCTCTTCCATCCTCATAATGGTGTTAAGAAGTGGTATAATTTCATTAATTAGAGGTTATGCAAATTAATAGAGAAGGTTTCTTTTGATGGCCCAGATAATGTGAAGAGAATCACTTTCTCACTGTAAGCTAATCTGTAATGACAGACACTCAATGTCATTTGTGTCACCGACAGCTTTTTATGCTAGCTTTAGCAACACTTGTCCTACTGGATAGAGTTTGTTTTCTACTCATGGAAATGATATACAGTCCTAGACACCTTTTTTGATAGAAGTTGAATGGAGGAGATGATTAGTATTGGAAGTAAGCCATACTCCCTTTCCAGAACCTTCCTATGCTCAGGGCCAATGCAGATTGAGTCCACTCTGGTATGTCTTCAGTAATAGAACAGTGCCTACAACTATGGTGTACTTATACAAATTAATGAGTCAGTGAAGAATTAAAGGCACAGAGGAAAGGATCTTTTCCCTGTTATTTACTCAATGAAGTATAATTTGAAAGGTTGCTATTACGCCTTAGTTGCATTCTTAGTCCAATGGAAGAAGTCAATGAGGCAAATTTATAAGTGTTCATGAACTGTCTACTATGTGCTACGCTCTCTGCTAGGTGCTGTGCCAGGTACAAAGCAATAATTTTGACATTTCAAGTGTTAACTTCATGTGCGTTAGACTTTCAGTGTGATACAAATTCAGAGAAGAGAAATTTAGTGCAGTCTGTAGTATTTATGGATGGCTTTGTAGAGGAGGTGAGACACTGGGGCTTGAGGAAAATCTACGATCTGAAGAGATAGAGAAGAGGAATAAAACTATTCCACTTGGGCATAATGACATAATGAAAGTCTCAGACTTTATTTGATAGACAAAATGAAATTATTTGAGGATTTTAAGTAGGCATGTGACATGGTAAAATGGTATTATGGGAAGGATCGAAAGTGGCTGGAGGAGGGTGAGGGTTTGTCATTTAGAAGGGTATCATAGTAAGCTATCAATCACTTAAACAAATGGCCAGTGTGTGTTTTGTATACACACAGGGCTGAAATCAGTGAAAGAACTAGTTGTTTTGAAATTAACTGACTCGAACTGTTGTGAAAACAACCAATTTGATTGAATTCACTTGTTTTTCTCCAAATCAGCTCATTATTACAGAAGCACTACGTGTTAATTACACTCAGAAAAAATCACTTAAGCTTGTTGTATCATGGCTTAAAGGCAAACCAGCTTGTAGATTACCTAAAAATTTGGCATTTCAGCTGGAAATTTCAGTGTTGTGTCAATACAGCCTTTTAAGAGTTGCATAGATATTGGCAGGCAATACTAAGATATGTTAGAATTACTAGGTGTTAGGAAACAAACTTAAGTTATCACCCATATCAAAATAAACCCTTGAGCAAAGAAGTGACAAGACACCATATAGTATATTTTATTAAATAATTTTCAGTGGTTCAGAATTTATTAACTTATAAAATAAAAATTACAAATTAGAGAATGGATGAGAAGGAAAAAGTGACCAAAAGGCACTTTGTATATATCATGTTTAAAATAATCCACATTGAAGAACATGACTATTGTTAGGAAACAGGCTTTTCTGAAGAGAAGCAGTACATTTGTCAAAATCATATTCCAAAGGGTTACTATTAGGCTAAATATTAAGCAAAATTCATGGATATTTGATAAACCTTTATTTTTGCAGATCTGAATGTCATGGAAAACCTATATTTCCTGAAGGAACATGAGCTGCTCTATTCTTAAAAATACCCTAAAACATCTTTATATTTGTTCCTCATAGTCAACCGAAATATAAGTTACACTGATGTCTCTTGATCATTAGCTATTAATGCTTTCTAGCTAGCTATTATGATGACCTTGACAATGCTAAGTAAGTTACCTGGTTGTGACAGCGTTTGGCAAGAGTGGATTACTGGCTGATGACGCAGATCCTAGAGTGATTGGGGCAATATCAGGCAAGAAAGTCCCTTTGAGAAAAGAACCACTTCTCTGTGGCAGTTCTTGCCCAACAAGCACACACTGCCACTATTGACTATAGCTTCCAGATATTAGCTCCTAGATAATAGCTATATCAGTAATATAGCATCCAGAGAGACTCGAGGCAGGAATGCCACTCAAGAGGCCGTTGGCACAGCCCAGGAAAAAGTTGATGGTGGCCTGAATAAAGGCAGTGGCAATAGGGGCAGCAAGAGGTGGGCATATGGTCGAGACATTGTGATGATTGAATTTTCAAGTCTTGGTAACTCTAGCAAGGTGTTGTGCTAAGAGTAAGAAGAGGGAGGGTCAGAATGACTCTAATGCTTCAATTTTGGGCAACTGGGAGTGTGGGTGCTATTAAATGAAATTGGGCATTCAGGGGATACAGTAAGTTTGTGGTGGGAAAAAATGTTCTATTCTGGACATGCTGTCTTTGCAGTGTCCAAGGAGGCAACTGTTGGGATTGTGAAGTTGGGGTTGGGAAAGAGATTGGGGCTGCAGATAAAGTTATTGGAGTCACCAATATCTTCAGAATTTAGGTGCAAATTGAAGCTGTGGCAATGGATGCAAGTACCCATGGAAAGAATATAGAGAGCCAACAAAACAACATAAAATGGGCTGAGGAGAAGACCTGAGGTGCTGGTGTAGGAAGAAGAGTAGCCAATGAAAGAGTTAGAGAAGGGGCAGTCAGATAGAAGAATTATAACCAGAATAATATAATGTTTTGGTATCTAGAGGAAGAGAGACAAGAGGTGTGGGGCCGTTGGTATGGTGAAATATTGCAGAAAAGTTGAAGAGGCTGCAAATTGAAAAAAGGCACTTGGATTTTTGGCACATCGGCAAACTTTATTTAAGAAACAATTTCAGTGAAGTGGAAAGAGCACATATCAGATTGCAGCAAGTTACCGAGGAAGTAGAAGTCGGAGATACATTCTGTGTCACACATCGTCAGTGATAGGAGCTATAGTGATGAAGTAAAAAGAAATATGAAAATTGTTTTAGCTTTATGGATTTTAGTTATGAGAGTGCACAAATGCTTCATTAGGTGGCATCCCCAGTCCATATGCTTATACACAATGAATCCAGTGTAGCTCTTCCATCCACGGTATTTACAGTAGTTTGCCCCTCATAATATCAGTATGGCTGCAACAGCTTCAGGCTTCATACACCAATGCAGAAAGGGGGAGAAAAAAAGAACTATTTGTTTCTTGCGACTCTTTAAGTCCTAAGAAATCTTTTTCACTTCTATGCCCCAAGATTTCCCCTTACATCTCATTGGCCAAAATTAGGTAACATGAATCATTTTCTGCTAGCCAATCACTGGCCAAAAATCAAGCAATAACCATAATTCACTTACACTAACCAAGATTAACATTCTGTGATTGAGCCTGGATCTGAGGATGAAGCTTCAGCTGGGACTGAGGCTGGGCCTGGGGCTAGGGCTATATTTTCTTTCTTTTTTAAATAGCTTTATTGAGATACAATTCACGTACAATAAAATTCACCCATTTAAAGTGTACAATTCAATGGTGTTTGGTCTGTTCACAGAGTTGTGTATCCATCATCACCATCAATTTTGGAACCATTTCATTACCCCTAAAGGAAATCTCATACCCATTAAATATTTACCCTCCATTCCCCCTTCTCCCAACCCCTGGCAAACACTAGTATCCTTTCTATCTCTATAGATTTTCCTATTCTGGATATTTCATATAAATGGAATCACACAATGTGTGGCCAGTGATGACTGGATTCTTTCACTTAGCATAATGTTTTCAAGGTTCATCCACACTGTAGCAGGTATTAGCACTTCATCGCTTTTTATGGCTGTACAGTTGTCCCTCTGTATCCATGGGTTCTGCACTGGTGGATTCAACCAATTGCAGATCAAAAAGTTAAAAAAAATAATAAAAATTAACAACAATAAAAATAATACAAATAAAAACCAATACAGCATGATAGCTATTTATGCGGCATTTATACTCTATTAAGTAATGTAAGTAATCTAGAGATGATTTAAAGTATACAGGAGGATGTATGTAGGTTATATGAAAATACTATACCATTTTACATAAGGGACTTGAGCATCCTCAGATTTTGGTATCTGAGGGGTCCTGGAACCACCCCCATGGATACCAAGGGATGATTGTATAATATTCTATTGTATGGCTACATTTTGTTTATCTTTTTGTCAGTTGATGGGCGTTTGGGATGTTTCCACCTTTTGGCTATTATAAAAATGCTGCTATAAACATTCGTGTACAAGCATTTGTGTAAACATATGTTTTCAATTCTCCTGTGTATATACCTAGGAATGGAATTGCTAGGTCATCTGGTAACTCTGTGATTAACTTTTTGAGGAACTGCCAAATTGTTTTCCACAGTGATTGAACAATTTTACATTCCCATCAGCAATTTAGGAATGTCCCATCCCAATTTCTCCACATTCTCTATAACATTTATTATCTTTTTTATTATAGCTATCATAGTGGATGTGAAGTGGTATCTTACAATGGTGTTGTAGTCTTTCTTGAAGCATATGGACGTGTGGAAGAACCAGGATATCTGAATAAATCTGGAATGATGTTACTGATAAAGGAAGGGGAATTGGCTGTTATAGGCCAATAACAGAGTCTGATCACAAATACGTATAAAAATGTTCTTATTTAACTTGATAACCTTATTTATGTTACTTTAACTCCACACTTGACACATTCCTTGAATTCTCAGAATTTTTCAGTTATTGACTCAGGAAAGACTCAGTATAGTAAACAAGCACATCTGGATATAATAATTCTATAATTAAAGTATGGTATGGAAAATATAACTCTTCAAATTCATTTGGGCTCATCTGTTAATTACCCTGATGAATGATATGGATGGCAGAAGAGATGATTGGTGTTATTATTTCTTAGATCACAATATTTGTCAGGCCCATTTATCCCAAAACTGAAAGTTGGGTTTGGTGAAGAATAGTAAAGAATCAGATTTTTTTAGACACATAATCATGGGCATAAGAAATTGGGTGTGTGAGTCCTGCAAATCCATAGGCCAATGCTGAGTTCAGTCTGAGAGTTTCAAGGGAGCTAGCGTTAGAAGACGTTAGTTAAGGGGCTTAAAAACCAAAAATGAGAGTTTACAATTTCTTTTTTCTGATTAGCAGTCACATGCCCATAGAGATTTTGTGTGGACCTCCCTGACCATTTGTGGGCCATTGTGCCTAATTTCTTTTTTAACTGAATTCAGTTCCTTAATGGTTAGTTATGCCCCTTTTGTTTCTCAAAATCTCACTTCATCATGTGCTCATGGACTGTTCCTGGCTTTGCTCTCCTGAACGGGTTAGATCTCTGGAAATTGACTCTAATGTTCTTTATTTATTTGTATATTTTTATTGTTATTATTTGAGACAGGGTCTATCTGCGTCACCCAGGCTGGAGTGCAGTGGCACCATCATAGCTCACTGTAATATTGAACTGCTGGGCTCAAGTGATCCTCCCACCTCAGACTCCTGAGTAGCTGGGACTACAGACGTGTGCCACCATACCCAGCTAATTTTTAAATCTTTTGTAGAGATGGGATCTTGCTATGTTTCCCAGGCTGGTCTCAAACTCCTAGCCTCAAGTGATCCTCCTGCGTTGGCCCCCCAAAGTACTGGGATTACAGGCATGGGCCACCCTGCCTGGCCACATTTCTTATTTAAATAAGCATTTTTATTTCTGATCAGACACTGCTATTTGCCTATGCAATAACCATTTCCTCGTCCTTCATTGTTAACATTATATCAGATTTTTCATATATTCTAGAATTACAGATACATAGTCATACTTTATTTTGTAAATAAATGAAAGGGAAGTTGTAAGTCATTTAGTCTGTGTTTTCTAACTGTGGGTGGGTAACTTGCCTACTAATACCATATAGGTCCTTGCTCTCTCTTGGGAATCTATTAAATCAGCATCTCTAGGAGTGGAACTCAAAGACTGATACTTTACAAGCTCCCAAGAGTAATTAAAATGTGCATCTAGTGTTGAGAACCTTTGGGCTAGTCTAACTTCCCAAAATTTGCTTTGAGAAGTGTGGATGTTAATGCCATAAAGGGATATGCTTTGATATAACCCTAAATTTTTCTGGTTGATATCATGTAAACAACCATGACCCTGTATCTCTGCTCTAGAATTCTCCTTGATACCTCTATAAAGACCACCTTGACTGGGAAGGACTGTGATTGACTTTGATAGTTTGCATGATTTTTAAAACTATATTTATTATCTATATCAGGATGTAGGTAAGAGCATACACAAAAAACATTCCTTCTCCTCCATAAATTTGATGTCTCTATTTTTAGTTTAGGGATATATATCTTAGAAAGTCAAATATCTTCACATTGCTGTGATATATACTATATACATTTGGTTTAAAAGATGGGTTTTCAGAATACTGAAGCAGATCGGATATTCTTCCCTTTTACCTTTTATCAGCTAGAGAGTTTGTTCAAATGATGACACTTTTTCCCTGATTTAGTGAGATTATTGCTCAGATATGTGTTCAAGTGAAGTGTTTTGGGAAACATTTAGGAATATCCAGGTTTTCTTGCATGAATTGTATTCTAATTAGGCTCTGAATAACAAGAATGCATTTTTATACCTCAGTTTTGGATCCTTTCACTTTAGGAATGCATTCTAAACAGGGCCATCAGTGTTGAATTCATAATGCAAAGTTATTTGGAAATCGAGGCATGTAAGTTTTTCCCCACCAAATAGACTTTTTGGAAGGTCAGCCATTCTTGGAAATTACTCCCAGAGAAACCAATCATCATCAAGTTTTGTTACATGTGCATGGTGTAAAGTGCTCCAGAATATATAATGGTAACAAAAATATGGTATCAGTCAATGGATACAAAAGCATATGTAATGTATAAGTCTCTATCTGCATTCAGCATTGTGCTGAGCAGTTGGATTGTGACCTGGTGCTGACACATATTTTTAAGCTACATTGCATATTGGGGTGATTGCTATAATAATCTAGTTAAACAGAAGCAGAAAACTGTCCCAGAGCTTCTAATATAAGGCAAATAGCTTATGTCTACATATATGACCATGCAACCATTTTCTAAGTGATTAAGTAAAAATGATCAGCTAGACCAGCAATTCTCAGCTTTGGCTGAATATTAGGATCAGCTAGGGAGATTTTTTAAAAATAATGACAGCCAGTCTCTATTCTCACACATTCTGATGCAATTGGTCTGGAGTCGGGCCCAGGCATCAGACATCAGTATTTTTTTAAGTTCCCTGGGTTATTCTAATGTGCTACCAAAGTTGAGAATTACTGAACTTGACTATATGTATTGTGAGGATAGGGGCCATCATGTGTCTTGTTTACTGCTACACTCCTCGTGGCCAGGCCAGTGCCTGGCATGTTATAGTTCAGTTAAGTATTTGTTTCATGCAAAGTTACCAGCTGTAGAATTGGTAGAGAGCTCAGTTATTCAGGCATTCAAATAGCAACATTTGCTAAATGTTTAGAGTAGTTAGAGGCTGGTGGATTGTTACAAAGGATATGATCTCATAAAAGCCCTCAAGGTGTTTGTAATCAACATGTAACTACTAATTTCCCATGTTTTCCTTTTTGTGTGGTCTCCTTGCTCCTAACTCCATTCAAAAATGTGAACAAATATTACTGCAGGTGGGTCTGCTTTTTCTTTTCATAATAATATGAAGAGGAGGAAGGCAAAAATGTGTTGAGTAAACAGAGCAACAGAACTTTGTGGCATTTTAAAGGTATATGCCGAGTCTATTAGCATAGTGAGGTCTCTGGGTTATACTCTTGTTGTAACTTTCTACTTTGAGATCTAGTTTACTCTTAATTGCATCTCAGAAACTTTTCCAAACAGAAAACTCTCTAACTAGATTCCATCTCTTACTCTTTATCATGACTTCGATGACTGGTGACTTTGGAGTCTTATCCCAAACCCTGGGGTTATGACTCCAATTTAAATATGTAAATTTAAGAAATATAAAGCCAATGCCCCCCTTTTTTTTAGTGTAGATTGGCTCCAAATGCTGGCAGAGCTGAGATTTGATAATTACTTTGGCCTATAGTAAATCTTGTTGGGTAGTGAAACAAGTAACATTTAACTAATTAGTTGTATTTTCTTTTTATTAATTCCATGTTTGCAATTGAGTTGAGTTATGTATGAAGCAGTAAAAACATCCTGCTGTTCTTTGAAAATGGTGTTATATTTTATCATACAATGTCTTAAGAATACTAATGCTTAAAGAAATGACTTGAGGATTAGAATGCAGCTTTAGCTTATGGAAGAAATAGCACTCAACAATAGTTGATACAACATACATGTAGTGAAAATGACAATCAACTGGTCTATTAAGTGTGGAAACAGATGTCCTGTGTAAGAGATTTCTGTGTCATTGCTGGGAAACGTGTGCGTGCATTATTCATCTCTGCTCAGGCACTACATTCAAATTCTTTCCAAGTGTTCCCTTTTGAAGCACTTTCATGCTGAATTGCTGTCTGTGAGTTTGTGCCTTGCATTTAACACCCAATTTGACTCTTCACAGAATCACAGTAGCAAAGTAGGGTAGAAACTAAGGGTCAAAGATTAGCTTAATCTGAAAATCCCAGTTTTATACAGTTAGTCTAAGAGGACTCTAGTAAGGAAGTGCTTTGTGAAAGTGAAAGCTATACAAATGTTAGATGGGATTATTTTTACTCAAGTATGCTTGGCATTAAAATACCTCCAGTTTTGCTGATTATTAAACTTTCTCTAATTACCCATCAAGAAAAAGGAAACAGAAAGAAATAACTTCCAATTCTGTTTTAGTACTCTCACCTGAGGAATTTAAGATAGTGCCCCCCCCCAGATTAATTCAGTTTACATGTATAAGAGGAAAAGACCTTTTTCTGAAAGGGCTGAACTATTGTAGAAAGGCCTATAATTAATGCAGTAAGTGAGTCTGGAAATTGCTTTTGAATAGCATTCTCCTCCCCCACCCCCCACAGTCATATACCCCAAGGACATTCTAATGGTAGAAGCTCAAGGAAAGAACTCTTGCAGGTTTTACCTTTTCTATGTTAAAGGAGAACACTTGGTGGCAGTCCTCCTTAAGCACCAAATTTCCTTGATTTAGCTCTTTCTTGGGGGAAACAAAGTTTCCCTCAAGCTTCTCTTGGGTTCCTGACAGATTCCTATCTCCTTGAAGAGGTAACTGAATATTACCAAGACATTTCTTCCAGTGAGGAAATAGCAGTTGGGGGACTCAAGCCTTTAAATGCTTTTTCATTTGAGACTCAGCTTGCTTAGGAAGGAATTGTATCTTTGGGATTTAAAGACACACCTCTATTCTTTGCACTATCAGTGATTTAATTGTTCTCTTTCCTTTTTCTCTTCTCCTCTTTCTCAAGCAACTCTTTCAGTAAGTGTGACTTGGATCGGGCTTGTCATATTGGCCTCTTCAGTAACATCTACCAGCCTCTTGACCATATAACATATCTTGAATTCAGAAAGTATTTTTTGTGGCAATAATTTTGGTTGTCACAGGCTTCCTTCTTCACAATGTAATAGTTTGAACAAACTATTCAGGCAATTCTGGTTTTGGATGTTCCTGGAATTGTATTACTATAGCTTTCCTCTTAGAAGTTTCCCTATGGAAGGACGGCTCCTAAATTATGCTGCAATGCTTTCTCTGAAGACCATGACAAGAGAATCTAAATGCATGTGTTTTTTTTTTTGACCAAATGAACAAAAATAATCTTTTTCTGTAATTCCCGTCTTTTCCTTTGATTACAGTTAAGTAGTATTTCATATGTGTGACTTTTTTTCTCTCCAACCATATCGGCTTTGGTCAAGTCATCTCTTACCTCCTTAAATGCACATAAATTCACGTTCACATTCACACTTGTTACTTTTCACTGCCTGTCATGGAGTATAATGCCTTGCTAGATGAATACACACAGTAACTTAATTATAATGCTTTTCAGCAAAACCCATAAATTAAAAGTAAAATCAACTTATAGGTGAAAACACCTTTTAATAAGTGTGCAATGCTTGGACATGAGATTCAAAATTATATTTTTAATGACAATTTTCAGTTTATGTTAGCTAAGGTTGTTGTGAGGTTTCAGTATATTCATTTAGGCCAGGGTTTCTCCACAAAGGCACTATTGACATTTGGAGCTAGATGATTCTTATTTTTTAATTTTTTATTTTAGAATATTATGGGTGTACAAACGCTTTGGTTACTTAAATTGCCTTTGCACCGTCTGAGTCAGAGCTACAAGCATGCCCATCCCCCAGTGTGCACCCCACTCATTAGGTATGAATTTACCCATCCCCTCCTCTCCCCTTTACCTGCCCAATACACGATTCATGTTACTACTACATGTGCACATAAGTGTTGATCAATGAGTACCAACTTAACAGTGAATACATGTGGTGTTTCTTTTTCCATTCTTGTTATACTTCACTTAGAAGAATGGGCTCCAGCTCCAACCAGGATAATACAATTGGTAGTTCACCATATTTTTATGGCTGAGTAGTACTCTATGGTATACAAATACCACATTTTATCATGGAGGAGCTGACTAATTCTTTGTTGTGAGAGAGCTGTCCTGTGCATTGTAGAATGTTTAGCAACATCCACTACATGCCACTCGAAATCTGCCCCTAACCCCCACAATTTGTGATGATCAAAAATGTCTCCAGCTTTGCCAAATTTCCCCAAAGTGGGGATGGGAGAGCAAAATTGTCCCCAGATGAGAACTACTGGCTTTAAATATCTAGGGCCTGGCTTTTCATTGAAAAGATACAACCATTTTTTCAATATAAGCCATATATACAATTTTCAATTAATGCTGGTTATACTATTTGTTTGTACCATCCTCATGACCCTCCATATACTTACTATATTTGGAAAGTTAAAAATAGCCTCACCTATTTTCAATGATTGTGATATGATTATCCAAGTAATTCATAACATCCTTACCCCAGCCCCTTTCACAAGCATTTTGTTCCACAAAGCAGTAATCTACAATATACCACAAAGTGATCATCTATGTCATTTTCTGCATTGGTCTCTGATCTGTTGTGTTATGCTGACTTGCCATTATTTTTAAAGCAGTGATGCTAAACTATTTTGGATAAATGCTTTCATTGCTTTATAACTTTGCTGAAAAGATTAAAGACACTTCATTTTAATATTGGGGGATTTTCTTTTCTACTAAGGATTTTTAGCTAGCATTGCTTTTTAAGGTATCATGTTCTGATGATTTATTTGTCAAGTTTACTCTTTCAACATAACTGCTGCTATAAGCTTGGGATGTGTCATACATTTTCAAGACCCGTAGGCCCACTGGAATTTTGATTTTTTTTTCCCCTTGACATTCACAGGAATATTATACAGACAGATTTTCTATTTAAAGATAACTTTGATTTTGTGTAAACCTCACTATGCCATTTAAGTAATAAATATTGGTGCATGAACCGGTTTGACTTTCTGCTGAGAACTGCTAAAAGCCTTTTAATAAAAAACAATAGGGAATGTCAAACATTGAATCACGATTTCACTGAAGCAATTTTTCTTAGAAAGACTTTCATCACACAGAAGTTTTATCCTTGCTCAAATTTTGCCAGAAACTATGTCTGGTTAAAATCTATTGTGATACCTTGTGCAGCTTGTTTACCAAATCTTTTATGAATAAAAGGCAGCTTTTAATGTGTTTTTAGCTTTAAACTTATTTAATTTTATCTAAAGATATATTTAGAGACAAAACAGAAGGTTATTACTTTATTTTAGGTCAGGTATTCACTAGGAGAGGTGGCTAATAGCCACATGTATGTTTAATAGTATGTGACTAGTTGCTTTGAAGCAAATAAGCTAGAATTCCCCCAAATGAGCCACTTATTTTCACTCTGTCTTGTCACCATTCTGTGCCCTCTAACCCAGGCCAGCTGTCTCACAGCAGAGACCATGTGAAAGGAATATAGGCTCAGGAGAGTTCAATCACCACCATAAAATTTGCTAGAATAATACGAACTACTAGGTTTACTTTCTTAGTATTTTCAATGCTCTCTGAGGGTTTTGATTAAGTGTCAATTTTTTCAATTCATATAGATCTATTTAGAACAATTGAGAAGGGGAAATAAAAATTAAAACCAAACAATTCTGATTACCCATTCTGGCTTCATTTAAACATAGTCTACATGTGTCAAATGTGGAAAGTCCCTTTTCACAGATAACCACAATTTTCAACTTGTCATTATCTGTCTCCCTTCCTTCCTTCCTTCCTTCCTTCCATGTCTTGATGGCAGTGTTTAGCTGGTGGTGATCCTCATTAATTCTCTTATCCTTCAGTATTCATGGGGAAATCCTAAAAACCCTTGTCTTGATGCCACAAACATGTATTGGTTGCTGAAATAATAGTCTGATTAGGTTAAAAAAATTAGAATGTTGACTATGTCGGACCCTAGAGGTGGTAGGTACTAAGAAACTTAAAATATATAAGTTGTGTTTAGACTGTATCTTATATTCTTTCATTGCACACTTCCATCCTAATTCAGTGCATCACATATGGAAGGTATGTAATTTTATTTTTTTCTTTGATCGGGATATCCTTACTATAGAAGTAAAAAAAATGATCCTATCTTCCTCTACTCTTAGTTTGTTCGGTGATCAAAGTTACTGCCTCTTCCCAGATGGGGATAGGAAATGTTTTCTATAGAAGTACGGTACAATACCTTGAATATATACTAGATTCAGTGGAACTTAAAATGTATTAGAAGTTATCCTTTGTTGCATGAAAGTTATTTTCCTTAATAATTAAATATATTAGTTCATTTACAACCTACAAATTCGTTGAGAACTGAATATTTCCTATACCCTGTTCTGGGCACTAGGAATGCAAATGGATGAAATGCCATTCCTGTTCTCAGAAATTAACAATCTGGTAGAAGAGAAGAGGACACAAATAATGGTGGTCTGGTAGGACAAGGGCTATAATACAGATAGATACAATGTACCATGGCAGATAGAGGAAGTTAATTCTGTTAATGGGGACACAGCGTGGGCTATAGAGAAAGAAGGTGACATTTGAACTGGTCTTGAAAAATGGATAGGAGTCTGCCAGTTAAAGAAATAACACTGTATGTTGGGGGAAGGGATGAGATCCATTCCAAGCTATTGGCAGAACATAAGCTAAGGCATGGAAATACATGACTTGTTTGACTAAACTGTAGTGCTGCTAGAGCATTAGTTGCATTAAGACAACTTAAAGTATATAATACTAGAAAGATAGACAGAACCTTGAATGCCTATTAATGAATTTGAACTTTATCCCGAAGGCAAGGGAGAGCCACTGAAGTGTTTTAAGCAAGGGTCTGGCATGATGTTGGTTTCTATTTTGGAGAAACAAATTTGACAGCAGTATTGAGGACAGATTGGAGAGAGAGGACATGGGATGTAAAGGAACCAATTAGGAGTTTACTACAGTTATCTAGGTGACAGATGATGAGTGCCTGGATTAGAACATGGGCATTGTAAATGTAAATTAAGCCATATTTCATAGTTATGATAGACAGAACTTAGTAACCAATTATACATGGGAATGAGGAGCAACAGAGAAGAATGATCTCAATTCCTCTAGCTTCAGCCACTACCTAGGGCAATACAGAAGGAGGAGCAGGTTTGGTTGGGAAAGGTGATGTTGGAAGTGTTTGTTATAAGATTACCATTGGACATTAGGCATTTGAAGCAATGGAACTTGAGTTCAAGAGATAATTCAATGCTACAGGCATAGACTTGAGGGTCATCATTATATATGAAGTAGTTATAACTGTGTACCTGAATGAAATTGCTCAATGAAAGCATATAGAATGAGAAGAGAACAGGGAAGACATAACTCAAGGAAAGATGGGTTTTAAGAAGCTGGTAGAAAAAAAGAAGCAGGCAGAGGGATCAAGTAATTGGGATACAGATATATTAATAGTAACTGGACAGAAGGAAAACCAGGATATGGTGCTGTTGAGGAAGTGAAAGAAGAGAAGGAGCAGGAATGGAAGGAATGAGAAGGACAGATAGATTAAGAAACAGAGAAAGATTGAGAGAGAAATAGACTTAGGGAAATTGAATGCTGGTGGGGAAGAGAGAAAGAGAGAGAGAGAGTGAGAGCACAAGAGACATAATTGTAAAAGGGAATATAATTGATACAGCAAGTTTTCAGAAGAGATAGTACAGGTTAGAAGCACAGATTATGTGTAAAAAGCACAGTTGAGAAAGATTCTTGGAAAATTAGGAGACTATTTCTTCCTCTGTTACTAAAGAGAGAGGAGTAAGAATAAATGAAAATACATTTTGAAAGTATAGTTAGGGGATGTTAAGAATTCAGACCTGATGACTTGAATTATCTATGAATAAGAGAAAAAGTCATCAATGCCCATGTGAGTGAGTTGGCCTGAGTGAAGCAGGGCTGACTAAAAGCATCAGTGATAGATTTTTGAGGACCATCTGGTGAAAAAAATTCATAGAACTTCAGTGGAACCAATCAGAAAGATAATGTGTGTTTTCTCTTGTTCTCTGTTACTTGCTTGTGAGCAGGAAGAGAAAAAAAGGATGGGAGGGATGGCTGCAGGATTATGAATTGGCAGATTAAGTGCATGCCAGGTAAGGTGTGTAAGGGACCTGTGATCACTGGTGAGGGACAGGTGGACATATAAGGGAAGTCAGGAAGAGGCTGATAGACAAGGAACTTAGAGACAAGGGATGTGGTTGGAGGTCTCATTGTGTTTGAAGAATAGATTTAGTGGGAGTGAAGAAGTATTTTTAAAAGTCTAATTATAAGGTTAGAGTCTTGCAGATTTAAATAGAGAGTCTATTATGGCTCAACTAATTTTTATAACTAAAAAGTAATGTTGAGTAAAACATGAAAAGAATCTTTAAACTCCTGTGAAGTGTGTGCCTGTGATTAGAGCTGTGAAAGCTTACAGGAATAAGATCAGAAAAACTGAAGCTGGAAATGAAATGTGCGCACACTCTCTCTGTCTCTCTCTCTCTCTCTCTGTCTCTCTCTCTCTCTCTCTCTCTCTATATATATATATATATATACACACACACACATACACATATGTATATGTGTATATAGGAATATGTATTATATATAATATACATTTTTTTCTGTCAACCTGTTTGAAACCATACAAACGTGAAAAAAAAAATGATGAATCTGTGTTAGGTAAAAAGTGAGAGATTGGACCTGAGAGGTGATAATGGAAATTTTTAGGGGCTACAGTCAGATTCTTGGTAGGTGGGCTCAGAATTCAAAGGTTTTTGAATATATTGAAGAAACAGATAGAAATTAACAAGATTCAGTTAGGGTGAGTTATGGGGTATTGAGAATGCAGAAACAAAATATGAGTGAGGGAAGTATGGCTTGTTAATCATAAACCTTTTAACTTTTATTGTGCCTCACCAAATATGTGTTATGGTGACTTAAAATGTGAGTAACTTTTCCTTGTTAGTAGGAAAAACTGCCAATTAACATCATTCTATTTACCTTTAAGTCTCTCTACCTCAGAAATCTCTTCTTAAATTGAACTTTATAACTCTGTTGGCAGACACAATCGTTCTAATCCCAGTGCCTATCACATTTCCTAGAACCTAATTAGATATATTGATAAATTAATACCTAAATAACAATAAAACATGATACGTGCTATAATAGAGGTTTAAAAATTATTGTGATGCCTGAAGGAGGAAATGGCCAGGTGTGTTAGGGAATACTTGCCTTTAATCCTAAGACTCTTGAAGTTCTCATGTTGCCCCTCAAATCCTTCAACTCCCTCCCCCAAGTCTCTTTTCTACGTTGGATTCTCCTTCCATGGTCTCCTTTCACCTTCATCAAAATTTACCACATTTTTGTCCAGTTCTCCAATAATCTGGGTAGGTAATTAGTACCAATGAGATAATACATTGGTGTATTGATAGGGGACTTCTGAAGAGCTTGTTTTAACTCAAAGAAATGACACCAAGGAAATAAGTCTCAGATATCATTACAAACATATGGGGAACATCATTTTTTGAGGGTACAAGTTGTCTAATGACTCTAAATCTTATCACATTGGTGCTTATGCTACTTATATGCAAGACTGACCTTGTGTTTGTGTAAAGTTTACATATGTCACCTGCTAAAATTTTGTAGATCTTTGTGCCAATTAAAAAGTAATACTCTGGGCATAAAAGTTCTTTCTGAAGGGCATAAAGTTGTAGTTAGTTTTACTATCATGGTTTTCTAAATCAATATGGTTTCAATGATTAAGAAAGTTAGAAACCAAGTTGTAAAGATTTAACTTTGTCCTATGCCAGTGAACCCAACCTTGATCAAACCTAACTCGAGTTCTTAGCTCTAAGAGGGCATTTGTTCTCACTGTGTTTTCTGCTTGATTTCCCTCAGTTGAAGTGAAATGGATGAAGAATTTTAATTTGTCTTTTTTGCATTCAAATATAAAAAGTCATTGGGTGTTAGTTGAAAATTTATGAAGTGACAGTCTTGTTAATAAAGATAAATGAGCTGGCTTGTTTTATTAATATTAATGTTGCACATAATGTAGCTTTGCTAAGTAAATATAGAGCTCCATTTTGCAAACTTTGCAAATTAAGAAACTATAGCGACTGTAGCATTTAAGGCCAAGTTGTAATTTTTCAGGTGCATTTTAATTGTTGGCAAATTTTTAAAAATTGGAAAATCACTTGGATTTATTTGAAATATTTGTGAAGAAATTAAGTTACACCCTTGATCATTTCCAGTATTTGTAGTGATGTCCCAATCATCATAGTACTTACAATAATGAGAACTAATGGTAATTGAGAAGCTGAATATTCCATGGTCTAATACAAATCAAACCCATGACTATGAACTCCATAGGGGAGCCACATGTTCTGGCAGTGGTGAAATGCAAAAAATGTCCCCAAAATAAAATCAGGCCCAGATTTTCTGTAGGAGATGAAGATTAAATTAATAGGGGGGAAATGGGAAAAGAGAAGGACTTGGACATGCCTTCACTTCACTCATTCATTCACTCATTAAATATTTATTAGCACCTATTATATACTAAGTCCTGTCTGTGCTAGATCCTGTAAATAAGACAGATGAGGTGTCCTCATAGATGTTCATCTCTTTACTTCTCAGATGTGGGTGCTCCTGTGGTATTCTGTTAGTTATTTCGGAAACTTGGCTGGATCATTTATGACCAATGTTCTATCTTAGGATGATCAAGATGTTGAAATGGAGATATGGGAGGAGAGAAGGAAGAAGAGTTGTAGCTGAACAAAAGAGCCATGACGAGCTTAGCTGTTCTCTCCATACTTCTTTCCCTCATCACTGCCTGCGTGTCTACTTTCACAATGAATTAGCAAATGTAAAGTGTTCTGCTATGTAGGCAGCACATGACTCCAATTTAAGCTTTTCATGATCATTTTGGAAAGTGGCAGGAATTAGAAGCCCATTATTGGCAGCACAGGAGTTAGAGGTGACATTTATTAGAGACTACTTTTTTTTTTCTTTTTACGTTATGGTGTAAGCTAGAATTACAACTGTAAATATATTACTGAGTGTGTAAATTTTATATATTATCAGAACAAGTATTAATGTATAAGAAAGGTATACAATATAAAAATTGAGCCACATCTCTGGATTTATTGAAAGGCTACTTTTCCCAACTTATGTTTATAAATGACTCAGCATCACTGGCAATGCTAATGAATTTGACCAAAGTTATAGCCAGAATGATCATCGGATCTTGTGTACATTTGGGTTTAGTAACATAGCATGCTATACCATTTCAAAACCATTCAAAGACATTTTGTTTGGAGGAAATTACTTTTTGCTTTCTTAATGAAAGGATTTGCTTTATGACTCAAAGTTAGTCTGTGTCAATGAGGCATGAGTGATATCCATGAAAAATTAAAAATCTATAAATTATCCAGATTTTAAAAAAAACATCCAGGTATTTAATTTCATGGTCTAGGAAAAATAACATCTAGATTGACTATTTTTCCCAATTCCTGGAATTGATATTTTATATAATACAAAGGGAGAATAAATCAATGTTCTGATAGTCTCTTTTCTAGGAAAAGATGTTGCTTTCTTCTCATTTTTTTTCTTCATGGGATTAATGGTCACAATATTGAAAAAATTCATGTTTCCCAATCTACAACGTTATGTGCCTTTGCTTTATGTAGAGAATAGTTACTTTTTGGCAGAATTTTAATTACCAATACCCCTATGTTAGCATGTAGGTATTTTGGTGAAATGCCCTTTTTTAAAAAAATTTCAGAATATTACAGGGTACAAACATTTTAGTTATATGAATTACTTTTGTACAGTTTGAGTCAAAGTTATAAGTATGTCCATCATCCAGATAGTGTGCATTGTATCCATTATGTGTGAATTTACCCATCCCTTCCTCCCCACTCCCACCTGCTTGGTTTCCATTGAATTTTACTACCATATGTACACATGAATGTTCATCATTTAATTCCAATTTAATAGTGTGTATCTGTGGTTTCCATTCCTGCGATACTTCACTTAGGAGGATGGTCTCCAGTTCCATCCAGGATAATATAAGAGGTATTAGTTCACCATTTTTTATGGCTGAGTAGTACACCATGGTATATGTACACCACATTTTATTAATCCATTCATGTATTGATGAGCACTTGAGTTGTTCCTACATCGTTGTGATTGTGAATTGTGCTGCAATAAACATTTGAAACCAAATGTATTTTTTATAAAATGGCTTTTTTTTTTCCCTGTGGGTACATACCCAGTAGTGGGATTGCTTGATCAATTGGTAGGTCTACTTTTAGTTCTTTGAAGTATCTCCATACTACTTTCCATGGAGGTTGTACTGCTTTGCAGTCCCACCAGCAGTATGTGAGTGTTCCTGTCTCTCTGCATCCATGCCAACATTTGTTGTTTGGTACTTTTTGATAAAAGCCATTCTCGCTGGAGTTAAGTGATATCTCATTGTGGTTTTGATTTACATTTCCCTGATGATCAGAGATGTTGAGCATTTTTTCATATGTTTTTTGGCCATTTGTCTTCTTTTGAAAATCTTCTGTCCATGTCTTTTTCCCACTTTTTGTGGTTGTTTGATGTTTTCTTGGTGATTTGCTTGAGTTCTTTGTAGATTCTGGTTATTAGCCCTTTATTGGATATATAGCATACAAATATTTTCTCCCATGCTGTAAATTGTCTTTTCACTCTATTGATTGTTTGCTTGGCTGTGCAGAAGCTTTTGAATTTGATCAGGTGCCATTTATTTATTTTTGTTGTTGCCATGATTGCCTTTGGGGACTTCTTAAATTCTTTGCCTAGGCTGGTAACTATAAGAGTTTTTCCAGCCTCTTCTAGAATTCTTATAGTTTCATGCCTTAGGTTTAAGACTTCTATCCATCTTGAATTAATTTTTGTGAGCTTAGAGAGATATGGATCCTGTTTCAGTCTTCTACATATGGCCATCCGATTTTCCCAGCACCATTTATTGAATAGGGATTCGTTTCCCCAGTGTATGTTTTTTTCTGCTTTGTCAAAGATCATATGATAATATGAGGATGGTTTTACATCTGTGATCTCTGTTCTGATCTCTTGGTCTAGGTCTCTGTTATTGTACCAGTCACATGCTGTTTTGGTTACTATAGCCTTGTAGTATAGCTTGAAGTCTGGTAAAGTGAGGCCTCCTTATTTGTTCTTTTTGCTTAAGGTTGCTATGGCTATTTGGGGTCTTTTCTGGTTCCATACAAAGTATAGAATTATTTTTTCTAGATCTGCAAGAAATGGTGGTGCTATTTTAATTGGGATTGCATTAAATTTGTGAATCACTTTGGATAGTATAGACATTTTAATAATGTTGATTCTGATGATCCATGAGCATGCTATGTTTTTCCATTTGTTTACATCCTCTTCTATTTCCTTCTTTAGTGTCTTGTAGTTCTCCCTGTAGAGGTCTTTCCTCTCCTTCAGTAAATATATTCCTAGGTATTTTGTTTTCTTTGCTGCTATTGTGAAAGGTATTGACTCTTTGATTTAATTCTCAGCTTGACAGTTGTTGCTGTATAGGAATGCTATGGATTTTGTAACCTGAGGCTTTGCCGAAGATATTATCAATTCCAGGAGTCTCTTGGCAAAATCTTTAGAGTTTTCTATGTATCACTAGCATAGAGCAATAGTTTGACCTCTTCTGTCCTCATTTGGATACCCTTGATTTCCTTCTTTTTCCTGATTGCTATGGCTAGGACTTCCATCATTATGTTGAACAGAAGTGGTGACAGTGGACAACCTTGTCTGGTTCCAGTTCTAAGCAGGAATGCTTTCAATTTTTCCCTTTTTTGTCTGATGCTGCTTGTGGGTTTGTTGGTATTGAACATATTGAGATATGTTCCCTCTATGCCTATTTTGTTAAGAGTTCTTATCATAAAAGAGTACTGAATTTTGTCAGATGCTTTTTCTGCATCTACCAAGAGGATCATATGGTCTTTTGTTTTTGCTTCTAATTATGTGGTGAATCAGATTTATAGATTTGTGTATGTTGAACCATACTTGCATCTCTGGGATGAAGCCCACTTGATTGTGGTGGGTTATTTTTTTGATGTGCTGCTGAATTCGGTTTGCTAGGATTTTAATGAGAATTTTTATATCTATACTCATAAGGGATATTGGTTTATAGTTTTCTTTTTTTGTTATGTCCTTTCCTGGCTTTGGTATCAAGGTGATATTGGATTTGTAGAATGAATTGAGGAGGATTCCTTCCTTCTCTATATTATGAAATAATTTATACAGTATAGGCACAAGTTCTTCTTTGTAGGTCTGGTAAAATTTGGCCGTGAAACCATGTGGGCCAGTACTTTCTTTTGTTGGGAGATTTTTTATTGCTGCTTCAATTTTGTTACTTGATATTGGTCTGTTTAGGAGTTCTTTTCATGATTGATCCTTGGAAGTTTGTATATTATTAACACTAAGAATTCATCCATTTCCTCAACATTTTCATATCTATGTGTGTATGTGTAAATCTCACACATAGATTTTTATATCTATATGTGAGATTTTTATAGTATTCAAAGATGATATTTTGTATTTCTGTGATATCAGTTGTAATATCTCCTTTTTCATTTCTGATTGAGCTTATCAGCATCCTTTATTTTCTGCTTCTGGTTAATCTAGCAAGAGGCCTGTTTGTGTTTTTCATCTTTACAAAGAATGAGCTTTTTGTTTCATTAATCTTCTGTATAATTCTTTTGTTATTGATTTTATTTAGTTCTGCTCTGACCTTAGTTATTTCTTTTCTTCTGATGGTTTTGTGATTCCTTTTCTAGTTCCTTGAGATAATTCATTAGATTGTTGATTTGTGATCTTTCTGTCTTTTGGATGTAGGCATTTGTGGTTATGAATTTTCTTCTTATAAGTGCTTTTGCTGAATTCCACAGATTTTGATAGCTTATGTTCCCTTTGTCATTTAGTTCAAAGAATCTTTTGATTTTCATCTTAATTTCCTCCTTGGCCCAATAAATATTCAGCAGTAGGTTGTTTAATTTCCATGACTTTGTGTAGAGTTGAGTGTTTCTGTTGGAATTGATTTCTAATTTTATTTCATTGTGACCTTAGAAGATACATGGTATAGTTTCTATTTTTTAAGTTTGTTCAGACATGTTTTGTGGCCCAGGGTGTGATCAATCTTAGAGAATATTCCATGAGCTGATGAGAAAAATGTATATCAATGTTTTTGGGAGAGATTGTACTGTAAATGGCTGTTAGGCCCATTTGCTCTAGAGTTCCATTTAAGTCCATTGTTTCTTTCTTTATTTTCTTCTTGGAGGATCTGTCCTGTTCTGTCAGTGGGGTGTTGAAGTCTCCAACTATTATGATGCTGCTGTTTATCATTTTGTTCGATCAAGTAGGATTTGCTTTATGAATCTGGGTGCAACCTGTTTTAAGGTGCATAAATAGTTATAATTGTTATGTCTTCTTGTTGGATTGTTTCCTTCACCATTATATAATTATCATCTTTGTCTTTATTTACTTTGGCTTACTTGAAATCTATGTTATCTGATGAGAATGTCTACACCAGCTTTTTTTGGTTTCCATTTGCATGGAATATTGTTTTCCATCCCTTCACCTTGAGTCTGAATGGTTCCTTGTGGGTTATATGTCTTTCTTGGAGACAGCAGATACTTTGCTTCTGTATATATATCCATTCAGTCAGCCTGTGTCTCTTTAGTGGGCAGTTCTAGCCATTCACATTTATTGAATGGATTGATAAGTGGGGTGGATTCATCCTGTTAAGTAGAACTTCATTGCTTTGTTTTACTTCTTCAGCCATTGTGGCATCCAGGCTCTGACCTTTAGCTTTTGGGTGATTTTAAACTGGTGGGTAAAATATGCTGATACATGTATAATGCACTTCTGAGTACTTCTTGCAGTTCAAGTGTGGTCTTGAGAAATCCCTCAGCAATTGCTTGTCTGATAAAGTCTTTGTTTCTCCCTCATATAAGAAACTTAGTTTTGTAGGGTACAAATTCTAGGCTGGCCATTATTCTGTTTGAGAAGACTGAGAGTGGGACCCCAATCCCTTCTGGCTTATAATGTCTCAGTTGAGAAGTCTACAGTTAGCCTGATGGCTTTTCCTTTGTAAGTTACCTACTGCTTTCACCTTATGACATGTAGGAGTGCCTCTTATGTGTTAATATTGGCCAGTCTGATGACTATGTGTCATGGTGATTGCCTCATTGTGATGAACCTCTCAGGGGTCCTTTGAGCTTCTTGTACCTGGATAGCTAGATTTCTAGCAAGGCCTGGGAAATTTACGTCAATTATTCCCTCAAATAGGTTTTCCAACCTATCTGTATTGTCTTCTTCTCCCTCAGGGATGCCTATGATTATTATGTTAGTCCTCTTTACATAATTCCATATTTCTTGAAGATATTGTTCATTTGTCTTATTTCTCAGATCTTTCTCTTTGAGTGACTTGTTTAACTCAAAGATGTTGTCTTCAAAGTCTGAGATTCTTTCTTCTGACTTATTGAGCCTATTCTTAAGGCTGTCCACTGTTTTGTATTTCCTTGAATAAATTTTTCATTTCTAGAAATTCCGTTTGATTTTTTTTTAAATAATTCGATATCCTTAACAAATTTTTCATTCATTTCTTATATTGTTTTTGTGGCTTCTTTGTTTTATGTTTCTATTTTCTCTTCTATTTCATTGAGGTTCCTTATAACCCATATTCAGAATTCATCTGTCATTTTAATCTTTTCATTTTGGTTGGTATCCATTGATAAGGAGTGACTGTTTTCTTTTAAGGGTGTCCTTTCACTGTGATTTTTCATGTTTCTGGAGTTCTTTCAATAATTCCTTCTCATCTGATCTCTCGGTTTAGACCAGGGGGTGCTAGGCCTGGTTTATGGGCCCATCTCTGGGTTCCAGATGATCGATTCCTAAGTGTGCCAGGGAGAGGAGTGCTGTTCCTGAGTTGTCTATGGGGTTTTCTAGCAGATTTGGTGTGCCTCTCAAGTTCCCTCTGACCTGCTGTCTTCATCTGTTCCCAACAGTGTGTAGTGAGTTCGGT
The DNA here is from genome assembly GCA_008086735.1 of Cheirogaleus medius. Lineage (NCBI taxonomy): Eukaryota > Metazoa > Chordata > Mammalia > Primates > Cheirogaleidae > Cheirogaleus > Cheirogaleus medius. The sequence goes on along the minus strand of VBSM01000656.1, from coordinate 4,078,644 downwards.
CCCCCAGCTTACTCCCAGTGATGGTGGGTGGTACTTGTGAGTTTGAATCAGCCATTCCCTGTTTGCTTGAGTTGTAAGATGCTATGATGAGCTATATCACTGTTATCCCTGTCATTGGTTGATGTTTGTGTGATAAAGCCAGCTACTGAGATGCTCTTTTGTGTCTGTGGTAGATTCTGGACCCCCAGGTGGAGTACTTGAGTGCCCCAAGCTTTAAGAGGGATCCTGTAGCTCCCAAGGGGTTTCTTGATCTCCACCCCCACTGAGGTTGAGAGAGGAGCAAGACACCTGGAAAGCTTTGCAAAGCCTAGGCAGGACTCAGAAGTTGCTTTTCCAGCCACTAGGGGGAGCCACTGGTATGAGGGCAAACTCTCCAAACCGGGAGAGTTGTTTATGGGGGAGGGGCTAAGCTCTTGTATGCTAAGGCCCTGGGCTGGCTTCTTTCTACCTTTATCCAGTAACGTAGTTTTTATGTGGAGAGGGATAGGTGCTTCCACTAATGGCCACTCCTTGGACCCCCACACACCCTGTAAATTTGAGTCACTAAATGCTGTAAAGAGCATGCAGATTGAACTCCCTATCAGTAGGTGGTGCTTGCTGGAAGGAACAAGCTGCAGTGTTGTTTTGGGGTCCTGTGCCCAGCTGTAGTCCCTCAAGAGAAGCACTCAAATGCCCCAGGTGGTAGATGGGGCCCTAGAACTTCCAGATGAGTCCTTATTCTGTGCCACAGCAGAGGCAGGTTGGGGAGTGGGGCTGGGTGGGGCTGGGTTGGGTGAGCTTGCCCTCAAGCTCCACAAAAGCTAGCAAGGTAGCTGTTTTTGCAGGGGTCAAAGCTGTGCTTCTGGCTTCTGGGCAAAGCCATCGGAAAGGGCCTGAAGTGGCCCTCCACCCAACCAGAAAGTCTGCTTGTGGAGGTGGGTCCATCTGAGATTTACAAACTTGTAGTCTACAGTGGACCTCTTTCCTATCTCCCTTCCTCTGCTCCACAGTCTTCCCCTGGTGTCTGCTGGAAGACAGGAGCCCAAACCAGCTGAGCTCCCTTATGACTGTGCTATGGGCTGAGAGTTTCCCTGCCCAGGATCCCAGCCTAAGATGAGAGTGCAGCCCTCCCATTGGGGAAGGGGTGACCTGCAAGCATGCGACAGCTAGGACCCACACTGCACTCTCCCCCCAGATCTGCCCACATGGGCTCCGTTGCTTCCAGATATCAAGATCAATCCCTGACCATGCCAGGGAGAAGCACACTGGTCCCAAGTCTCCCACGAGGTTGCCTGAGCAGGATCAATGTCCCTCTGCCTCAGGGCATGCCCTGCTCTGATGGAGCTGCTGAACAAGCAGCACAAGTGAGGGCCAGCAAGAAGGGAGCTCACAGTCTGAGCACCTCTCCATCTGCTGCCAGACCCCAAGAGAAAAGGCCTGAGCCCCAGTCTCTATGGAAGCCTTGGTGTGGAGGTTCTATTGTGTCTCTCAACAGCTGTAGGTTTGGGATGGGAAGGGGAGGAAAAGAGTCTGTATGGAGGAGTGCTAGCATTCTGGTTGTCTCCGACCCTCTCTCTAGGAGGTAGTCTGCCCAGAATGTCCAGGCTCTGGAGTCATGCAGGTCACCTGGGACCTACTGGATCCCTGTGGCTCCTACAGCCTGGGACAGAGTTGGGAAATATCTATGTGGAAGTGAGTAGGACAAAACCTGAGGAGTTGAAGCCCCCTGGGGAGGACAAAGGCCCACAGTGGATGGAGAAGCAGGGTGGTGCCTGCCATCCTGGCTTAGGTCTGTAGGGACAAGAAGTACCCCTGGGGGACTGGGAGCTCAGTGCCCTGTCCACAAGAAGTTTCCAGCTCACTGGTGGCAGCAGCCTCTGGGCTTTTGTGAGCAGAAAATCTCTCCAGCAGCTGAGGAACACACTGACTCTCAGAGATGTGAGGGAGGGAGTAACAAACCACTCTACCTACCCTTCTCGCTAGACTCCAAGCCTCTCAGTGGTTGATCTTTGCCGATGCCTTCCTCCTTCTTGCTCTGCACCACAGCTTCTTCCCATGGAGTCTCCTGAAGGCTCTGGCACTCTTCCTTCAAACCCACGTCCAATCTATGTCTGTCTGTTCGTTTTTTCTCTTTCATCTAAAACTTCTCTTTCTTTACTGAGACAATCTGGCAGCTGGTGTCTCCGGTCAACCATCTTGTGAATATTTTTGTGAAAGTCCTTTTAAAGGAAAGCTGCAAATGGTTGTGCTACTGCTACTTTTACCTAGTAGCTAACATTAGTTTCCATGGCAGAAGGTGTATAAGCTATTGTCAGTCTTGACAACGTAGAAATAAGATCAGCTGTGCTCACGAAAGTTTTCATTTAGTTTTATAATATTAGAGTAAAATCCCAACTGAGTTTATATCAGGAAATCTTTTATACTTTGATATCATTACACATTCAAGAATAACAACCTTTCCTTTAAATAAAATTAGAGGGAGTTGGTTCAAGACTGAATAAAAAAATATCTTGGAAAACTGTGTATAGTGGAGATATATACTGTTGCTCTGCTGGGAACCCATTTATGTCTGACTCTGAGACTAATCATATTATTAATAGACATATACTCTGTCGGCAACTTGAAAAACAATCCATTGGTTCAATTCCAGAAGGACCCTCTGAGATAGCTTTTCTTGCCTAAAAAACCCTCAATTTCTCCATCGTTTTTGTGAGATTATCAAGTATTTTTTACATTTTTTTGCTTTTGCATGTATATATATATCCCATGATGAAGTTTCATACTTGAATTGTGTTTATTGTTCGTATTCTTTTATCTCACTTTTCTCCTCAGTAGACCCTGTCAAGTATTACTGAATATTAACAGATATTCTCTTGGTGGGCTGGTTCAGGAGTCTACATCTTATTTCCAAATTGCTCTTGTACACTCTCACTGCTGTTTCCTTTGGATAAGTAATTTTGTGACGGTGTATGAACAGCATACACTACACTGATGTACTTAAGATCAGTTATATTTTCAGTTGGCAGTTCTGATTCTTGTTGGAATGACCTGGAATGGCCTGGTGATTTTAGCTGCACTAGGATGAAATGACTAGAGATGTGGAAGAATCAGATTTGTAGAATTACAGTCCAGGCTTGACCATCCATGCTAATGGAAAGAGGCTATGTAGTATATCAGTGGGGTTTTCCAGGTTTGTTTTTCCTTAATGAAGTACAATCATCTCTTAAAGTAAAATCCTATATGGAACCCCAATATCTAAAATAATTAGGAAAATGGATTTTCCCAGATCAGAGAGAAGACTGAGGCTCAGTCTCTCATCTGCTCTGACTTCTGGATGGCCTTCTCTTCACCCCACCCCATGACTCTTCAAGAACCTCTGAGGAGTCCTAGAGCTCTGAGGGATGAGATTGAAAACCAATGTGGTACTAATAAAACAAACTTCAAAAAATCATTGATCACTAACTTTGGAATTTTTTTTTTTTTACATTTCAAAATGGCGATATCAGCTATTTAAGAAAATCATATCCATTCAAATAAAAATCGTCCCAATATGGCCGGGCGCGGTGGCTCACGCCTGTAATCCTAGCACTCTGGGAGGCCGAGGCGGGTGGATAGCTCAAGGTCAGGAGTTCGAAACCAGCCTGACCAAGAGCGAGACCCCGTCTCTAAAAAAAAAAAAAAAAAAAAAAAAAAAAAAAAAAAAAAATCGTCCCAATATGCATACTGGAATAAGTAAGCATAAAAACTGATGAAATTTCAAGTAATTTTAAAGGCTAGATTCTGTACTTTAACCCCATATCCCCTGTGAGGACAGAAAGGGAAATAATATTTGATGAGCATCTACTATCTGACAGGTGCTCTGCCATGTGCATTATATGTATTCTCTAATTTAAATCTCACAACAAGTCTGGGAAGTGGAGATTATTTCTATTTTACAAGTAAGGAAAATTCAGCTGGTAGAGATAAACTTACCTAAGGTCACAGCTAGGAAGTGGAGATTCTGGGATCTGAACCCTAATCTGGCTGGTTTAAATGCTCGTACTCTTTCTCCAATGCTATACTCCCTTTCCAATAGTATAATGAGAGGAGACAGAGATATGTTGAAAGGTAAATACAAGATTGCTCTGAAAAATATTCATAGAGATGCCCTTGATCACAAAAACAACATTTTTCAATTGCTCCCTACATATCATTATATCTGTGCCTCTTTATTTTATTTGCAATATATTTGGTATATTCTTCCTTCCTCAACCCTGTTCTCCCATGCCTCTCTCCTTCTTTCTTCTTTCCCTTCTCTCTCTACTGTCATCTTCACCATTACACAATCTTAAGGGAGCTGGGTCCTCCTTTTATCTTGTCAAGGTTCTTTGGTTGTAAGAAATGAAAGTTCACTTAAGATAGTAAAGTGAGAAAGTTATTAAAAGAATATAGAGATACTTCACAAAACACAAGGGCAAGCTATAACTGCGCTGTCAGGAACTGAGGCAGCTCTTTCCACCACTCTAGGAATACATAGTTTTTCTTATGTCTTGTCTCTCTTATGACTTCTCTCTGCACATCGGCTCCCAATCTGTCTCACTTTCTCCCATCACACCTCTTCTTGCCTCAATTGGCTTCCTCTGCTTAGGAATCTTCAACATTGCTCCATATGGATGCCTAGGCCCTAAATTTGCACAGGCTGTCTAGTCCAGTACCTGAAACTTTCCTCCACATTTCTAGATCCAAATTCCTGTGAGCATAAGATTGGCTCAGCCCAGCTCATGAATAGGCCCTCCTTTTTCATTAGGTGTTCAATTCTGATTAGTTAGCTATATTGGTGTGGTATGTCACAGGTTCAAATATGGTCCCTTCAGTAGAGACTGTAGGTAGGGCCTAAACCCCAAGACACATCTAGTATATTTTCCTTGATACCAGACTTTACTTCAGGTGTACTCTCCACCCCCTTACCCTAATTACTCCAGAGAAGGAGGGAAGGAGGGACTCCTGTGGCTAGTAGGACTTTATCCTACAAAGGAGGTCAGATGGTTTCACTCAGGACTTATAGTGGGAGACATATGTAGTTCAGTCAGACTTGGACATACCAGGGTGTGGCAGAAGGCTCAGAAACCTCTGTAGTAAACAAAGTAGAAAATAGTTTCTTGAGTAATTACTTTTACATGGAGTCAATCTTTATAAAACAACTTTTTGAATCAGAATTAACAACATGAAAAGCCTTTACCATGTGGCACCGTTGCTTTAGACATGGGTCAGAAACATAGGTGTAATCCACATTGCCTTATTTTTTTTCACCTGTACAAATGGTAGAAACCAGGTTTCTGAAAATAAGATGTGCTGGATGCTTTATTCCTAATGGATTCATCCCTGCTCAAGAGAAAAGTACCTATGATACTACTGCTGTAGTTTAAGGCCCACTAATATATTACAAAGGTATTTTTAAAATCGCTTCAAAGAACATCCTCAAACTATAGTGCAGCCCTTAAATACTCTGTGTGTGTGTGTGTGTGTGTGTGTGTGTGTGTGTGTTGACAATGGCTAATAGTAGTGTGAGGCTGGAGTAATGCCTGCATTATAGGCTAATGAGGTTACATTAAACTTTGTCTCCAGGAGTTATGATTGGAGGAGATTATAAGAGTTGCAATATATAATGACTTGGTTAAGAGAAATCTAGGATACATTATTCTAGTCTTGATGTATCATGTTGTGAGGTAGTAACTCTCAATTTTATCAAAAAGGTAAAACTATTTCCTTGGGACTCCTTGGCCATCTTTCATGCTTGAATATTTAACCAAAGAAGTATAAAAGAACTTCACAATCAGCAAGTTCCCAAACCTGACAGCATACCATTTTCAGGTTGGAAAGTTCTTCCTAGAAATGCTTTGCTTCTAGATACCACCCCTTACATCCCCACAATGTCAGCAGGTTTGGTGGTAGCTTAGGGAGGACTAGCCACTCTGTTGTTTGTGGTTACTCAAGCTTTTCTGCTTCAGAGTCTTCATAACTGATGATTCCCCTAAACTTCATGGATCATGACTTCTCTCTTCAGTGAGGCCCTCCCTGACCATCCTATCTGCAGCAGATCTCCTCATCCCCCTCCATTCTCTCACTTTATATTCTGTTTTCTTTTCTTTTTTTTTTAT
>VBSM01000656.1:4054754-4072428 GCA_008086735.1 Cheirogaleus medius | reverse complement strand
AATAGTGAATTGTGCTGCAATAAACATTCGGGTGCATATGTGTTTATAATAGAAAGTCTTATGCTCTTTTGGGTAGATGTCCTATTTTCTACATTTTACTTATCACAACATGCAATTATTTTATTTATTTATTTATTTATTTATTTACTTACTGTTTTATTGAATGTCTCCCTTATCAGATTGTAAGCTCTCAGCAGGCAAGGACCATATCTCTGCCAGTCACCATTGGTATCCGCAGTGCTTTATATAGTGCCTAGCATATAAAAGGGGCTCCATAAGCATTTGAGGGATGAGTGAATGAAGAAAGCAGTAGAAGATTATCATCCATAATCACAAAGGAGCCACACAAGCCATTGTTTCACTTTGGAAAGTGAACCTCTTGGCACACTGGCTGTGTCTCTTATGTTCACTTGGTTGGTACTAGGGTTATCCATAGAGAAAGGGATGGGGGATTTGGGCAAATCATACTACATGGAAACTCCCCACACCTACCTTTTAAAAATAGCAATTACCATTATTTCATATACTTACAGAGAAGTGCCCTTATTATAATGTACAGACTGATGGATGGTTTTTCTTACACTGAGCATACCCATGTAGCCAGCACTCAGATTAAGAAACTGAATGTTCCCAATATCCTGCAAGCTACTCTGGTGCCTTTTTTTTTAGTCACTATCCTGTCAAGGTTAACTACTATCCTGTCTTCTAACAGCATACATTAGTTTTGCCCATTTTTACTTTATATAAATGAAATCATAGAGTTTCTACTCTTTCATTGTTATGATTGTGAGATCCATCCATCAGCCATATTGTTGCCTGTCTCACACTTAATATTTTTAAACAAGTGGAAATGAATCCCAAGACACAATGAGAGGCCAAGGTAGTGGGAAAAGGAGGCTAGTCTTATAGAGTGAAGATTGGAGATTTATGTGTTTAAGAGAGCCATGTTCTATTAAATTCACTTTGTCTTCTTTGCTTCCTCCAGCCTTGCTTCCCAAATCCTAGACATGCAGCTTACAAATATCAACACTTGGGAAAAATACTTACTGATACACTGAATATCCATCTCTGCTACTGCCAAAAAAAAAAATCTTTTGACTTAATGCTAGCTCCCTAAGGTATGTCAGTAATGCCATTTCTTTATACCAGGGGTGGCATTTAATTATTGATTCTTAATGCATATGTCCTGAAGGTGTTTATTAAACTGAGTTTAGGGACATTGTTCTTTCCACCTCAATGCATGAGTTTATGAGAAGACCTATAGGGGAGGGGTGATGAAAAAACTGATTTAAGTTTCTGGACTTTACAAAGAAACAGATAAAAATAGGATACTATGTTTGATTTAAAATTAGCAAGAACAGGCTTTCAGTATGAAGAAATCTCTTTGAGTTATTAATCATGAGTTATATATTTTTGTGACAGTGACAGGGAGAAGCTTTAATTAAACACACCTTAATAACCTTCCCTTTTAAAAAATAAATGTGGCATCAAATAATCTATGGAAAGTGTGGAGTAACTCTTCTAGAGTCCTGTGTAATGAGGAAGTACTCCCTGACAGAGAAGGTTGCCAAGCACTTGCACAAATGACTAAAGGCGGTTGGGGAATCGATGACCATCTGTTCAGCATGGTTCTCATGCAAGTGTGCCTGGAGCCAGGGGTCTGGATGACATGATCTTAGAAGGAAAAGATCTTTTCATTTTTCATTTGATGATTATCAGGTTTCTTCAAGCCTAAAAATTGTCTTAAAATGTAAGGAGTAAAATAAGGTGTTCCTTTGGCTCCTGTAGTGTGTCTGTCTCTCTCTCAAGCATTTTTCAAATTTTATGCCAGAGACCACTTGGAGGCTAAAGACACTATTTATTTCACTCATACATTAAAAGGAAAAAAAAAAGTATTGTGCTATTGCTTGGGTAAAGAGCTATTATTTACTGGGCCTCATTTTAAAATGTTTTTATTGCTTTTTAAAGTGGTCAAGATGACACTTTTAAAACCCACAATTTTGTGTGACCTGCGTATTGAACCAGTCCAAACACCACTTGAAAGGTCTTTGCAGGCTGCTAGAGCTCCATACACAATAATAATCAATACCACTTAGACTACTTATTGCGTGCATACTAGGTGCCGGGAACTGGTAGGCACTTTACATACATTACCTCATTTAACTCTCTCAATGATCTGGCAAGACAGGTATCACCATCACTTCACATGTAAATGAGAGAGGTGAGTTTTGGCCAAGTCAGATACCTAGCCCTCTGCCACATAGCTAGTTTGTTCAAGTGTTGAATTATGAACTTAGGCTTCTCTGACTCCAAGGCCCATATTCCTTCTCTATACTATACTTTCCCAATATTTTGGGAACTCTGGTCTACGGTTGTTTTGTGGTATCTGTGGAGGACTGGTTTCAGGACTCCGTGGATACCAAAATCCAAGGATGCTAAAGTCCATTATATATTTGCATATAACCTGTGCACATCCTCCCATATACTTTAAATTATCTCTAAATTACTTATAATGCCTAATACAATGTAAACACTATATAAATAGTCATTATACTGTATTGGTTCTTATTTATATTATCTTTATTGTTATATTGCTATTTTTATTTACATTTTTAAAAAATATTTTTGATCAACAGTTGCTTGAATTTGCAGATGTGGAGTCCATGGATGTGGAGGGCCAATTGTATTTCAAACAAGACTCTGAAACAAACACAACTTCTAATTTGGGTATATTTGTAGGTTTATCTGGTTTGTTTTCTGGCCACTTTTGGCATAGTGGCAAGTTTGGGTTTTAGAATGGTATAGTACTAGTTTTGAACCTTGCCTTTGCCACTTGCCACCTATGTGACCTGCAGCAAGTTACTTAACCTCACTGAAGTTCAGGTTCCTCTTCTATGAAGTAGATCAAATAATAGAATTAACTCCATAGAAGTGTTTTAAAGATTAAAGGAGATGATGCAAGTGAAAGCATATATAAAAATAACAAAGATTACAGAGTAGATATTCAAGAAGTATTAATAGCAATGAAACTAGGAATGCTGTATGAACTTATAGGACCTTGGTAGTCTCTCTTTCCGTGCTCAATAATTAACTCAGTTGCCTCCCTCAGAAGCCATTCGTTCCATCAGGGCCAGAAAATGTTCCCTCTCATACAGAGTTTATGTTTACCAATTGAATTGAGGCTGTCATACAAAAGAATCTTGATTCTCATACTTAGATTTTTAGCAGCTTGTCTTCTCATCCTTAAGGTCCAAAAAATAGCCACAAAAATAAAAACTAACCACCATCAAAGCAAATCACATATATCCTAGAATCTCAAACCTTTAAAATGTTGTAATAGCAGAACTCTTGCCCATTTACCTAAGCCCTATGATTCTCATAATTTCCAAACCAAAAGTCAGGACACAGGATCCAACAAATAATTTTTTTCAGATTTGTAATCTAATTTACAGGATAAGATATATGGAGGCATAAAAATTAAATTGCATTTAGTTATATGTTTTATGAATCACCTTTATTGAGAAGAATATGAGATTCCATAAAGTTGAACTCTCCTAAAGATCAGGGACATGTGCTACTCTACACCTTTCTTTGAGTAAAAGGATATCAGTAATCCTGTGAATATCCTTGAAAAGTACCAAGGTAGAAGGTTATTAGCATTCACTGCAATGTTAATAACTTTATTCTAAAATTTCCGTTGGTTTCTGTTGTATAACAACTTGTAGAACTCTTATTAATACAATGCCAAGTTTACAGAAACACTTTATGTAATTCTTTATGTAATTCTTGGTGTCAGTAAATGTGATGCTTATTCTGAGAGGGGAAAGATAATTAGCTCCAGGGCTTGATTGACATCATTTAGTAGTTGTCCTGTTAATCTAAAATCCTACACATAACCAATTACCATTGTAATTAGAACTTTAATTTTTAAACTTCCTATCCAATTTCTTTCAATCATTACTGCAAAACATTTGAAAGCCAGCAATGCAGAAGGTACTTTATAGGTCTGTGTTAGAAATGGTTTCATCTCCAGGGAGCTAAAATCACAGCAGCAGATCATACATGTACAGTGACCTTCTTTTCACTCTGGGCATTATATAATTATAGCTTTGAAAAAAAATTTGTAACTTTTAGTGATAAACAGTATTTTGCAACCATTGTTAATAGAATATACACCTAAGGCATTTTTTACTGATATTTTGAAAGAGACTGTGCTATCTGAAATGAATCTAGATAAAGAAGGTTGAAGACAGTGGGCGTAGTAAGATTCTTGTTTGGATTCTGCAGGTCTCTGTGTGGTTTTCTCTGCTTGGGGCCTACTCTGCTTCTCCTCCCCCATCCACTTTCCTCTTCTACCTATTCTTAAAGAGACTGCCCTGTTAGTTTAGGATGATTCATTTCTACTAGTGGTAAAAAGGCATTTTCATCCACTACCATGAGGTAGTATTAATCGGCTAGGCCTTCATAAATTTCATTGTAAAGGGACTTAATTTGTTTCCATTATGAGAACTTTTGAGCACATTCAGTTATCATAATCAAAAAGCACTTAACTGCATGTGTGCTATGCCAAGAGAATTACAGAGACACATTTTCTGCCTTCTGAGTGTTCAAGTTTAACAGTGACTGCCAGGTTGTGTGGATCACTGTGCGGAAGGATAGGATGATGCATCATCTTCACGAGCAAACTTGGGGTCAGGGTGCCAGGCCAAACCAGAGGACCTATTTCATAATTAGGAGTTTCAGGGAAGGTAGAGGATGATAAGAGAAATACAGCCATGCTGGGGGCATAAACAGAAGCCTGGTAAATATATGTAGACTGGGGAACCGCATCCAGAGGATCAAGCATGGCAAGAGGGTACAGGCAGGAGTACAGTCTTAGCATACAAGCAAATTGTAAGGATTCATGTCAGGCAAGAAGAAACAGGGAATAGAGTTTTGGCCCAGAATTAAACAAGTAGGAATGTCCACCCAATTACATAGCTATGGTGGGAATCTATATTCCTTCCTTTGCCCCTGATTTTAAACAGCCTTTGTTGTGTACTTGGATCAAGGACACTGGTTTGGGCTGCTTTCTCAGGTGAGGCAGGCTGCTACGGATGCTGGGTGTTGCAACACAGACTGAGAGCCTGGAGGGAGCTCTTACTTTTGAGACAACGTTACTATAAACAAAACATTCATTAGAAGGTCTTATGTTATCTAGTGTGTCAGGGTTGCAGTGTATCTGGACCTTTTCTTAGGATTCCCTCTTTCTTGGCAATGAAATACAGAAAACAGGCTGACTTTCACCAAAGCAGCTTTTAACATTTATAGCTGAGGAAACCAATTGATATCTGAATAGACCTTTTTCCCCAATCTTTTAGTCCCTAAGGATAATAGACTTTCCAGAAAGGATCTTGGACCGCGGTAAACTCCAATGATAAGAAAATCTATCTTTTGGATCTATTCATTGATAAGTACCAAATCAGTCCCTGTTTTTTTTTTATTTGTGCATATTATGGGGATACAAATGTTTAGGTTATGTAAGTTGCCCTTGCCCCCCACACCCTAGTCAGAGCTTCAAGCTTGTCCATCCCCCAGATGGTGCGCATCGCACTCATTATGTATATATATACACCCATCCCCTCCTCCTTCCTCCCTCCTCCCATCTGCCCGATGCCCGATAAATGTTATCCCCATATGTCCACTTAGGTGTTGACCAGTGAAACCAATTTGCTGGTGAGTACATGTGGTGCTTATTTTTCCATTCTTGGGATACTTCACTTAGTAGAATGAATTCCAGCTCTATCCAGGAAAATACAAGAGGTGCTATATCACCGTTGTTTCTTATAGCTGAATAGTACTCCATGATATACATATACCACATTTTATTAATCCACTCATGTATTGATGGACACTTCAGTTGTTTCCACATCTTTGCCATTGTGAATTGTGCCGCTATAAACATTCGAGTGCAGATGTCTTTTTTATAGAATGTCTTTTGTTCTTTTGGGTAGATGCCCAGTAATGGGATTGCTGGATCAAATGGTTGATCTACTTGTATCTCTTTAAGGTATCTCCATATTGCTTTCCACAAAGGTTGCACTAGTTTGCAGTCCCACCAGCAGTGTATGAGTCTTCCTATCTCTACCCATCCATGCCAACATTTATTATTTTGGGACTTCTTGATAAAGGCCATTCTCACTGGAGATAAGCGATATCTCATTATGGTTTTGATTTGCATTTCCCTGATAATTAGAGATGTTGAGCATTTTTTCACATGTTTGTTGGCCATTATTCTGTCTTCTTTTGGAAAGTTTCTGTTCATGTTCTTTGCCCACTTTTTGATAGGGTTGTTTGATTTTTTCTTGCTAATTTTCCTGAGTTCTAAATGGATTCTAGTTATCAGCCCTTTATCAGATGTATAGCATGCGAAAATTTTCTCCCATTCTGTAGGTTGTCTGTTTGCTCTCGTGACAGTTTATTTGGCTGTGCAGAAGCTCTTTAATTTGGTCAGGTCCCATTTTATTATTTTTAAAAAATAATTATTTTATTTATTTTTAATTTTTCTGGAGGAAAGCTATTTATCCCCTTGGCTGTAGGACTTCACCTTGGACTTCTAGTTTGATGACATTGGCCTCTATACTGGTCTCAACTAGGACAATTCCTGCATAGTGTCAACAATGATCTGTTAAATACTAATGCCCTTTGTGCAATAAATGCAAACATAAGCCTTGGGATATGTGAAAGGGGTGGAGACAGGACCTTAAGGGACACTTAACAAGCTTTTAATTATTCTTGATGGCATTATGCCTCTGTGCATGTTTAACAGATTATCTTGATGTTGGAGTAATTATCCATAGAGTGTCACTTGGAACCTTAGGGGCAGGGGTGGATAGTGGGGAGATTGACTGGGACAGTCAGTTCAAGAAGAAAGTTAAGGCTGCACTTGAGTTTGACAAAAATAAGTTCTCATTGATACCTAGAAAACTACCAGTGGCCTGGATTCCTGATAAAAGAGAGGGAGAAATGGGAGAAAAAGAGTCCACCATTTGTGCATTTTATCTTCATAACAATGTTGTGAGTGGGTGTACATCATCATCCTTGTTTTATAGTTGAGTAAACCAGAGGTCAGAGAGGTTAAGCAACTTATTTAAATACTTCCATTAAGAATTATAGGTTTTGATGCAGAGAAAGCTGAGCTTGAACTTTCTGTGCCTCGGTTTCCCCATTGATAAAATAGGGATAATAGTAGTACATATAATCATAGGAATTTTGTAGATATTTAATAAGATAAGGTAGATAAGTCACTTAACAGTGTTCTAGACTCTAAGTCTTCAAAAAGGGTATCTGCTTTGTAGTAATCATCATCATCATCATCATCGCCACTACTCAGATGTGTAAGACACCAAAGCTCATGCTGTTTCCACAACATCATAGTGCTTCCTAGTGGTGGCAAGTGTGATGGAGCCAGCGAAAGTTAATGTATGTAAGTAGAAGATGAAAAGATAAGACCATGAGAAAAGTGAGGGAAGGCAAAATTTAAAATGAAGGTAAAGAGAGCTTTATACTAATGTATAGGATCCCTAGAAGGCCACTGGGCAGCAATTGTCTCAGATGTCAAATTTAGTGTGCCCTGCACTAAAACACCTCTGTTTTTCTGAACCCTTAAAGTCACTAGATTGTGAAGGAAAGAACGCCATGTGCTCATTCAATGAGATTGATAGACAGGCTTCCATTAGGCTATGTTTGAGAAAGCCACTGTGTAGAGCTCGTCTAATAGATCTGGGCCCTAACTCAAAGAAGTATAAAAATTAGTTTAAGGCTGTGCACATGCAAGGAAAACCGTGGTCAACCCAGAATGTTTGTCTGTTTTAATAACTAATAGAATAAGTTCCATGACCTATAGGATACAAAGAATCATCAATCATTAAATGACTGGAATACTGGGCAATAGTTGATGAGGATTTAACCCTTTTTGGACAGGTGAGACTTTTTATTACTGGGTAGAAAATTCCTACATTCTGAGATTCGGACATTTTACCTGGTTGGGTAGCTGATACCTTAACGAAAGCCATGTTCTCTTTATTCTCTAAGTGGCAGGAGCTCTTTAATATAAATGTGAGGGATCTCTGTAAACACATGTTTAGACTAGTGCGTCAGTAAAGCTGTCTTCTAGAGAAAGATACATAAAAATGTGAGCCATGAAATATTAAACCAGAGCCTATTAGAAAAGAAATCTTCGCTGTTAAGCATAGCAATTTAGGATTTAATAGTAGTAGAACAGGATAATTGTTCTTTTAAATAATGCCATTCTGTAGAAATTCCAGTAGTAAGTTAACCAAAATGGAGTGAATTAATAAAATACTTTATTCCTATGGGTTTTACTATTTGAAAGTTTACTTCCTTCTGCTAAAATGTCATTTTATCAGCGGGGCCTTACCCCCTCTAGTACTCTCTAACCCTCTGATGTTGCTTTGTTTTTCTCCATAGCACCTACTGCATTCTGCCATTCTTTATATTTTATTCACTTGCTTATTTGTGTGTCTCCCCATCTCCTCTATAATGAAAGCTCCATGGGAACAAGGACTTTTGTTTTTTTCCTTATTGTATTCCCAGCACTTGTCAAGTCAAGCTGACTTAAAAGTTGAATTTAAAGTTATCTTTTAAAAAATAATTTCAATTTAGTATAATCAAGTAAATCATTGTATGGTATACATGTTCTAATTTTGTTTTTCTATAATCATAAAATTATGAAATACTGTCACCTAAGGGGACAAGTCTTTATGTTAACACTTGATGGTATCTAAGATAATTAATTTTTAAGTAATTATGCCAAATTTGCTTGCTGTTCTTATATCATTAATCAAGGTAATGAACCTTGTCATTGATAATGCTATGATTTACTAGGATTTTGCTCCGTGCTTTCAGTTTTTATTTCTGTTTTGAGCAGGTATATGATATTTTACAAAAAATAAGGAATTGAAATGGTGATAAAATTAAACAGGTAAATTTGGAGAATGTCTATATTGTTATTTTTTAAATATCCAAACTGCCTCTGCAAGTACACTTTTGAAGTTTTAGTTATGGTATGGTAAAGAGAGGCTTACCAGCTGAATGACTTTGGAAACAGCACTGCATATTTCCATGCCTCAATTTCCTCATGTGTAAACTTGGGATAATAATTTCTGTCCTGCCTATTCATAAAGATTATTGAGATATATCAAAAAATTATCTGTGAAATGTAAACTTCTATTCAACTATAAGAAGTTATATGATGCTAGTAAATAATTTCATTTGTATAATGATTTTGCCTTTAGAATTAGAGGTTTTGCTTCAAAGTGTGCAATATTCTCAAATGGTTCTTTAGAATTAAAAAATTGTAGTTGAGGAGTAAGTTAGTGTTACAAGAAATACAGAGACAAGGAAAGTGTTTTTAGATTGGGCATGCTTTCTAAAGAAGTGGCCATCAGTGTCTCAGCTTCTTCACAGGGTTATAAAGAAAGGTGAAAGCTAAAAATCCACTGCTTGTCTTTTGGGGAGGTCACTGATTTCAGTAGCATGGCACTGGAAACTAAATTTCACAGGGTCAACGATAAGGTGGAAATAGAGACATAAATGTAAAGCACTTTATTGTTTAGGTTAATATTATGAGAAGTCTGGGACTTGCTGATGAGGCTGAGACAAACTTGACACTGGCTAATGGAGTTGAGGAAAGGGAGCTTCTGAGCCAGCCTGCAGTAGGGTGGTAAGAGGTGAGAGATCAAGTTGCTGTTATCTAAAATACCTCATGTGTGTTAGTGAAAACCGCCAAGGCAAGGTGGATAAGAATAATATAAGACTAGAAGGGAGGCAAATTCAGAGGCCTAAGAAACTGGATCTTTGGTCAAAACAGAAGGCGATTAGGTTATGAGCCAAGAAGCTCAGAGAACTAAGATGGGAATTCTGGGATGTAGCTGGTAGCTTTATGCAGTTTCAAGATGCACATCAACATGTGGCAGGCTGTTGCTTTTATCTGAGCCTAGTGTACTTTGCCTGTGTATGGGCATCCCTTTCGAAATTGCTGAACCAGGGTAAATGGGCAGCAAGGATAAAGAGAAGTTTCAGTTTTACTCAATCTTGAAGATGGACAATATTTTATAATGACAAAGGGCTAGTATGTATGACAACAATAAAGTTTGAAAAGTATCTTGTTTCCTGTTGAATATTCAGCATAGATGGACCTTCCTTAAATTTCTCTTGACTACTACAAAATCTCTCAAATACTTTGTTTCTAATATCCTCTTGTAGGACTTTGAATGTGAACACTGTCTTGGTCAGCTCAGGCTGCCATAACAAAATACCATATAATGGGTGACTTCAACAATAGAAATTTATTTTTTTGTAGTTCTGGAGTCTAGAAGTCCAAATCAAGGTTTCGGCTGATTCAGTTTTTGGTGAGGGCGCTCTTCCTGGCTTGCAGACAGTCATTTTCTCACTATGTCCTCACATGGCCTTCCTTGGGACATGTGTGTAGAAAGAGAGAGAGAAGCTCTCTAATGCCTTCCTATAAGTTCGCTAATCCTGTCAGATCAGGGCTGCACCCTTATGACCTCCTTTAACTTTAGTTACTTCTTTAGAGGCCCTATCTCCAAATATAACCGTACTGGGGGTTAGGGCTTCAACATATGAATTTTAGGGGGACACAAACATTCAGTCCATAACAAATACCAACAGCATTACCACAATAATGTTTATAATATTAATAACTGACTTTTATTGAGCACATTTTGTGTGTGCAATGTAGTATGGTAGGTCTTTTAAATGAATCATTTCATTGTATTAGTCAGATATTTTGGTGGCTTATCACAATATATGTTTATTTGGCATTCACTTCACAATCCCATGAGAGTCTTCTCCATATAATTATCTAAGACCCAAGCTCTTTCCATCTTGTGGCTCTGGCCTCCTCTGAGTTCTAGGAGTCCTCTCCATTTAGGCAATGAATGGATAAATAACATAAGAATTGCACATGGGAGGTTTTTATGGGCCAGCCTAGAAGTGGCATGTAGACATTTTTCATTAGCAAGAACTTAATCACATGGTCATACCTAACAGCTAAGAAATGCAGTCAACCTGTGTGTCAAGGAAGAGGAGAATAGACCAATATAGATATTGGTGAGCATTAGCAGTGTCTGGCACATTTGTTTAATCTTCACAGTAATCCAGTGAAGTACCATCATTTTCCCTATTTTACCGGTGAAGAAAGGGTAACTAATTTGCTCAGTGTCACACTACTAGTAATTAGAATTGGAACTCGGTCTAGCTTCAGAGGTTTGCTTTTAATCACTGTGTTGTTCTTTCTGAACTAGGCATAAGAGTATTATTTCATTGCTATAGTGAATGTTTGAAATGTTTGACCATCCCTCAAAAATGTTTTAGCAGAACATTAAATTTGGTTAAATAATAGATCAAAGATTGGGCGTAGTCATAATTTGTTTTGTTGCTAAAGGAAAGAAGGAAGGAAGGAAAAAAAGGAAGGAGAACAAACAAGAATAATAAGCTTTTTGTAGGAGTGTTGGCTGCTATGTGTTACATGCAATCTTATATGTACTTAATGCTGGCTTATTCACCATTACAACCTTTTCTGTCATTGACATGAATTATAGACATACTTTGTGTTTAGGGTATGGCTGTGACATCAATGTATACGGAGTCCTTTGTCTCTACACGACTACCTCTTCACACGGGAGATAGTATTGTCCAGAGAAACCATATAAATTCATCTCAGAATTTAAATTCATTTGTCTATATTGAGCATCAGGTCAAGGACTACAATACTTCTTCCCATTGAGCTAAGGGGTTCCTGAAGTGATCCAGGACAGGAGAGCCAGAAAATCTACCTTCCCTTTTATCCAAGTGTTTGCAGTGCTAAACATAATGTACAGTAGACTGCACTTGTTTGTTGGGTCTGAGGGGACTTTATAACCACCTGGATCGGGCCACCTCTCCATTGTACCACATTAAATGGTGCATCAGTTGGTTTACAATGTTTAATAAACATGCATTTTTATCTATTCTTATATTTTAGTTGAGGATTCATTTTCTTCTGACAGATAACACAATACTATCCTAATTCTAGCTAAATTGCACTAACAAACTATAGAATATGAAATTCTAAGCTTCTAAAAGTTATCTTCCTACCATTCAGATGGTATGTTTCTTAAAATGCCAACATATCCCAAAGATAATTTAATTCAGTCTTCCTGAAGTACAAGAAGGAATTATTTTTCTAGCAAAACTGTTCTCCTACCATATTTAGTTGAGTTTCTCCAATACTCTAGCAGTCCTGGTAACTTTTGAAGGTGGTCGGATGGGGTATAAACTGTTTAGATAGGCTGTGAAAGAGCTTAAATGTTTCCTTCCTATATTAAAGAGAGTAGCACTCTAGGACAGTTTTATCTTAAAATAAATTTGCATTCTGTGATTGATGATACATGTGTAGGGAAATGGGCTTGACTGACTTGTTCCATTATTAAAAGCCAAGTCAGGATTGTTGCATGTACATATATATGTGGCCAAATGAGAGTTCATAGACAATGATATTACATTAGGCTTTCATCTGGCAGTGTTGATAGTAGCAATAATATGGATTGGGCCTGTTTTACCAATCTGAAACACCCTATAATCTGAGAAAACACTGAAATCAGACTTGTAGAACTGAATTAGAGATGTGGGGTATTAAAATACTCCATCCAACCCATTTCCACATATACCATCTGTTGTTTCCAGATGTACTGCTTCCTAGAGGCGGTATTCATGGGCATGGTATTATAACACCAACAAATCGGCATTCCTAGTTCTGGGACTTAATTCCCAGAAATACAAGTTTTCATTGGCTGCACTTTAGGGAATTAGACTCTCCTGTGGCTAGGGACATGCCATTACAACCATGGTAACGGAAATAGACCAATTCAGAGCTTATAAGGCAGCAGGGAGCCTTCAAATTGGGAGCAGTACAAAGTTTCTCTGATGTGTCTGTAACTCATGGAAAATTGAGTAACAGTATTAATGCTCCCCCCCTTAGTGATTAGATTTGCCTAGCACATTGTAGATAAGGTGTTGTAGGTACCTCTTCTATGTTAAGTTTGATAAGGGATGTTATAAAATGCTTCAAAAGCTCTAGAGTATATGCTTAAAGCCATGTATATAGTCCAGCACCTTAATCTGGTGCTGTCTGTAAAGCAATGGGCTGTCACCTCCCTGAAGACCACTGCTTGCCTCATTAATACCACTGGAACAAATTATCACTTCACAGCCCAGAAATCTTCTATAGTGGTTGTGGTGATTGATGTAACAAGGCTAAAAAATAATGATGAAATGCATGTTCCAGAAGACAGATTCAAATGGCAGGAGCTTCAAAGGCAATTAAATGTGACACAGAAGGAGTCTTCCTGGAATAAAGTATTTTCAAATAAATGATAAGATAAGTGTGATAATCTCCTAGACTCACATTACACATAAATTAGTTTGCTATGAATAATTATTTCTGAAGGCTTAGTGTATATTGAAGTAAAAGTTTAAAAACAGCCAGTTTGAGCCATTTAAAATATATATTTTGGTTTAAGATGAGGGGGAAAGCAATGCTTTCGGACTGGCATATATGGTCATGATAGGATTTATTTATTTGCAGCCATAGTATTTGAATGCTATCTTGTGATATGCTTTAAAGTTTCTTGTTGGTTGGAAAGTAAAGAATTGTGACTACAGATGTCAAGTTGAACTCCTTTCCTCCAAAGTGAGTCAAATGATTCTTATGATGTATTGATTCTATACCACTAAGTTACTGTGTCGTGGGAAGAACCTGACTGCTCAAGACAGTGAAGCTGTACCTTAGATAGGCACATCAAGGTCACCATGAAGGAGAAATTTAAGATGTGGAAGTAACTGAAACAGCTGGACCTGGTTAAAGCACTCTGGAAAAGGTAGGGCAGCAAAGGGTGTATTGGTATGCTTCCAGAGGAGGTGAAAAATCTGAAGTCTTGGACCTTTTTCCTGGGGAAAGGTAAAGCTCCAGCTATTATTTTGGATCTGTAAGTGCTACTCCTCTGTTTTATTGAAGTTTGAACACAAGAGAGATAAGAGTAGTACTGGCTCAAGTATAGGAAGAGATAGGGATTTTTAATAGGGATTCTCATGTAAAAGGTTAGTTAATGGTAGGACTGGACTTCCAAAGAGTTTTAAGAATAACTTCTAAATAATAATTTTAAAAAATCATGTTTGGTTTGGATGTAAAATGATCTTGAGCTGCATTGGATAGTTGCTTAAAGTTATTTCTTCACCAATCTATTATTAGCCAAACCTGATGAGGGTCATGTGTTGATTTCTTGGCAGGATCAAAGGAACACACTTATTTAAGGTAGTACATTTGTTGTTCTCACCTAGAATTCTCTAGATATGAGTTAATGCAATTCAACAACCATTCATTTCACTTTAATAATTAATTTCACATTTATTTTTTTACAATATCTTGACCAGCATTTTCAATGATATGATCAAATGATGCAGACATTTGCTTCTAATTGTACAGGCTATCGTTAACACTGTTGTTTACCCTCAGGGCATTGAAGTATCTTTTTGAAATAAAAATTAAGGGCTATTTTGACCTAGTTCTTTAAAACAAGTAACACTTTTATGCCATAACACTGGTTAATTTGTAGACTGCAGACAGAAATAGTCACCAACTGTCAAAAGAGGCTGAGAAGTTATTTCTACTCTAAGATGTCTACAATTCAGTAAGAAGCACATACATGAATCAAGTGGCTTGTTTGTTAAAAATGGGTTTTTAAAAATTTCCTTAACCTCCTGCAAACTCTGAGTTCAGACATGAGAAATTTTGCCTTTTACTTATATGGCTTATTAATTGGTCAGAAATACTGAAAATATATACTTATCCATCATGGATGGCAGAAAACACATATGACTAGTATGACAGTTGCTTGAAATAGAAAAGCAATAAAATGACTTTGTACTTTTATGACACATTTGTAGATTGGTAATAAAGCTCCTTCCTAATCTTATTCTCTCATCACAACACCCAAGTGATTTGCATAATTATTATTTTATCTATCTTTTTAAACAATGGAAAAGCCAGAAGATGAACAGAATGAGCCAGCATTCATTTTTATGTTACCATCCTTCAACTACATGCACAGTTGTAGTCATTTTTTAAGAAAACTCTGATTTTTTTGCTTACCCAAAAAGCATGTCACCAAATTCTCATATCTTGCGACAACTGACAATGGCTAGAGTGTATTTTTTACATTAATTGTGATTTTAAACAACATTGAGAATTGGTTGCTTATATGGGGAAGTTAAATTAAAATACATAGATAAGCCTTTTAAATTGAATACTTGGAATCACCCAATTCCAAATTAGTCATGTAATATTTTAAGAAGAAAAAGATACTTACATGCACCGAGTGCCTTCTCTGGGCCAAACACTGTCACATATGAAAAATTATTTAACAGCAACTTCAGAAAAACATTGTGCAGTAGTTATTTTTATCACCATTTTTATGGAGAAAGAAGCCCAACCTCAGAGATGTTAAGAAGCTTCTCCAATGTCAAGCTACTCAGTGGCAGAGCCAATATTCAAATGTACATCTGTCTGTTTTTAACTACTACATTACAAAGCTTTTAAATAAATGTGGAAAATATGTTTGATAATAGTGGCTAAATTGAAATACATTGGAGTAAATCTGTGTAATACTGTTCATTGCAGTAAAAGTATGTATTTAGTTTGTTAAATTGTTTTATCCAAGACACTAGGCTAGTTTAAATGCACGAGTGATATCAGAATTTAGAGAATTGTGTTGATTATATTAAGGTTGTTTTATAAATTATCATAATGATTTCATTTAAGAACAGTCTACACAAATATTTAATGGAAAAAAGTTAAATAAAGTTATTTGCACCCACACATTCATAAAATTATGGTTTGTAAAGCTGGGATCTCTATTTTTCACAACCTTGTATATAAAACAAGCCAACTACCAAAATTGAAAAGTGATATGGCTTCATTTGAACTATCTGTTGCTAGGTATAAGGGCTGTTAAAGATATTCTGGTGCAGATTACTCTTTAAAAAGAGGACCTGAGTATGTTCAGTTGTATAATATACTTTTGGCTTTAGGATATAATGTAATCAATTATTTCTCTGTGATTCAATATTGACATATTTCTGCTGGAGAAAAAGCTCAATCACTATGGAAAGCAATTGTATGATTCTACATGTGCAGAAATCTTAGAATATAATTGCATTCCTGGTTTTTTTTTGTACTAATCACTTATGAAAGTTTAAGGCTTTTTATTGTCTTTTTTACTTTCAATCCAAATGGTATTTTTTTTCTGCAGAATGACAGAAAGAATATGTTAACCTTAGAAGTGACTGTATTATTTATTAAAAATGGGGGAGGGGGCGTAGGCAATATACATAACCGTAATATTTGTACCCCCATAATATGCTGAAATAAAAAAAAATAAAAAAATAAATAAAAATAAATAAATAAATAAATAAATGGTTTCCATTCCAGAAAGTTGAGCAAAATAAGTTTCTATTTCTTCACCAAATAAGTCAATGCTAAGTAACTATCATAACCCTTTAGTCCATAGTAGTTCTATAACCTCCCTGAGCCCATAGTGAAATGGGCTCTATGAAATGAGGTAATAACACTTCCTTGGGTTAACTGTGATACTTCAATAATACAGCGCACAGAAAGCATGCATAATCAACACTGTCTGGCAATGAGCAGGTATCATATTGTTATTGAATCAATTAATATATTGTGCATATAGTTCAGTAATTTTGAAATATGATTTAGGAATGTCTTATAATCTGACCTAGAAATTGATTTTAAAAATGAATGAAATCTCAATTATAATTAGCTGCTTGTCAGATTCCTTTGATAGCTTCCCCCACATTGATCAAAATGATATAGACCTCTCAGAGCATCCCTCCTTCACTAGCTCTTACCCTACACCCCCTTTCTTGTGTTTTACGAGTTTCCCTCTCAAAACACAGCATTTTGATGTGACTGTTTGACATGACTATTTTGATGGAGCCTTATTGACATAGCCACATCCAAATAGCTGTATCAAATATAAAACTGCTGTTTTTCTCTTCCAAAGATTGCATATCATATCAGACATTTCTGAACTTAGTTCTGTCTCTATGTACCGCCCAGACCTCATGATTCTTTCACTTTCTACTGTACTCATATTTGTATTGTTTGATATTTTTTCATTAGAATGTATTGTTTTTATAGTGATAGAAAACAGAACCATTTCAAAAATGTGCACAATTGAGCTAATTCCAGAACGTGTTTATCTCCAGAACCCATCGTTATAAAAGAGTGTTACCTCATACTATGTATATATCCTACTGTAGAAATTGTTCAAGGATGTATTCTCATACCCCATCCATATTGTCTTATGGGGTTAGAAAAATCAAGAAATCTACCCCCCAAAAGTAGCTGTTTAAAAAATATTTTCTACTAGAAAATGGGACAAAGTACGCAATTACATTGCTAAATCTGTATTTCAGTAGAGATTAAATAAGCATGGTGGGCCAGGTACAGTGGCTCACGCCTGTAATCTTCCCACTCGGGAGGCCAAGGTGGGAGGATCGCTTGAGGTCAGGAGTTCGAGACCAGCCTGAG
>VBSM01000656.1:3994861-4054619 GCA_008086735.1 Cheirogaleus medius | reverse complement strand
AAAAAAAAAAAAAAAAAAAGCATGGCACTTGTTACTTTAAGAAATGAGATAATTCGAAATGGCGACCAATCAGCAAACAAAATAAATTGTGGCTGATATCCCTTTGTGAGAAAACCATGTGTGATACTCATGAGGCCCCTAGTTTTATGTAGTGTGGATACCAGAATGTGACTAATCCCAACCTTGTTCTTTACCCCATTTCTGAGCTTCTTGTCATCTCATACTCTTTTGACATGTAGATCAGGTATGGGATGAGGTTCAAAGATAGAATGAGGATGTTTCTTTCATGTACTGCTTGATTTAAAATAATCTGAATATAAACCTTGTCACATTATCAAAATATCAGGTACCCTCTTCTTTTCTTTTCCATGGACTTGTTTTTGTTTTGTTTTGTTTCTCTACCAAGATACTAAATAGTTGGTAAATGTGCTGCAGGTCAAGATGTTGTGTTTGTGTCTATTTATACCTCAGTGAGTGGGGGTGGGGTGGAGCATGGAATAGACTGTTGGTATGAGGTCGGGTGTCATTTTCCTTGTTTTTTTTTTATTTTCTGCATCTGTGTTATATAAAAAAATAAAAATTAGAACACTTTGTCATAAAAGAACTGTTGGATGTTGCTAAATCATGAATAAAAAATAATATAGACCTATTAAGAAATGTGTTTTGGAACTAAAATTTAATTCAAATTCAAAGATACCATCTTGGAAAATACAATGAAAAGGCCAGAACATCTGCAAAAGATACCATTTACTCATGCCATTAGGGGGAAGATGTGACCAATAAAGAGAGATCTTTGTATATAAAACAGGCCCTACTTTTCCCACTGACCTGTTTGACGATACATATATGTAGTAATAGACAAAGATTTGACAAATATTATGGGGGTACAAATGTTTAGGTTACATATATTGCCTTTGCCCTGCCCAAGTCAGCAAGAAAAAATCAAACTATCCCATTAAAAAGTGGGCAAAGGATATGAACAGAAGCTTTTCAAAAGAAGACAGACTAATAATAGATAATAGAAATAGACTAATAACTGATAATAGAAAGCACCAATGTGGGATAGACTGGCGATACACTTTTTTATTTTTTGGAAGGAGGATGTTTCTCTGTAGCCGAGGCTGGAGTGTGCAGTGGCACGAGCATAGCTTACTGCAGTCTCGAACTCCTGAGCTCAAGGGATCCTCCTGCC
Organism: Cheirogaleus medius; assembly: GCA_008086735.1. Classification (NCBI taxonomy): domain Eukaryota; kingdom Metazoa; phylum Chordata; class Mammalia; order Primates; family Cheirogaleidae; genus Cheirogaleus; species Cheirogaleus medius. The sequence continues at coordinate 4,053,427 of VBSM01000656.1, read as the reverse complement.
TCAGTCTCCTGAGTAGCTGGGACTACCACCACACCTGGTTATTTTTATTTTTTAATTTTTTTAGTGATGGGGTCTCTCTATGTTGCCTAGTCTGGTCTTGAACTCCTGTACTCAAATGATACTGATCAGCCTCTGAGTTGCTGGGATTATAGGCATGGGCCACCACACCGGGCCAGACTGGTGATATGCTTTATAAGGCCATGTTCACTATGGCATATCTTTTATGACAGGCAAATGTTAAGGTTGTGTCAATAATTATGTATTTTTGAGCATCCAGGTGGAATGGGCTTTTTTAATATAATGGATGCAGACATTATAATTCCTCCCTTTAGAAGGCTTCCAGCTTAGAGAGGACCATATGACATGCTGACATACAGTTCATTATAAAGAAGAATTAGTTTTTAAAATGTTGCTTGGACAGATTTAAGTATTGTTAGTACACAGGACTGATATAGACAAGGCTAATCTGGAAAAGGTCTATGGCCCAAGTAAACCTTAAGATGAAATTTCTGGGAAAGGATTATGTTATTCAGACAGACTTGAAGCAGAGATATTAAAGACTGCTCAAGGCACCCTGCAATTTATATCATTTTATTTTTTTAAATATATATATTTTTTATTTCAGAATATTATGGGGGTACAAATGTTTAGGTTACATATATTGCCTTTGCCCCACCCAAGTCAGCAAGAAAAAATCAAACAACCCCATTAAAAAGTGGGCAAAGGACATGAACAGAAGCTTTTCAAAAGAAGACAGACTAATGGCCAACAGACATATGAAAAAAATGCTCAACATCTCTAATCATCAGGGAAATGCAAATCAAAACCACAATGAGATATCGCTTAACTGCAGTGAGAATGGCTTTTATCAAAAAGTCCCAAAACAACAAATGTTGGCGTGGTTGCGGAGAGATAGGAACACTCATACACTGCTGATGGGACTGCAAACTAGTGTCTTATTTTCAAAGTTTAGAGAGGAAGAGTGCTGTCATAAGAAAAAGTTCATGAAGAAAGACTGATGGGGGATTTGGTTGAGTTTAGTACATGCTAACACTATGGTAGCACTGTGTTATAAACTGGTACTATAAAGACTATGACACACTACCCACACAATTAGAAGATAACAACCATTCATTTCCATTTTGCTCATCTTCATTTTCTAGGATATTTGTAGCTTATAAAATAGGATAACCTGATTAAATTTAGTCCTTTAAATCACAAGGAATTCTAGATTATTTCCTTTTTAATTCTGGGAGAACTTAAGCCATCTGTTGCCTTGAAGCAGAGAGATTTAGTAATCAGGCACAGCAGTAAGAAGATATTTGTCTAGGGATGCTATTAATTAACAAACTTGGAAAACATTCTGCATTTCTTACCTTAAAGTCAAAGTACCCCTAACAAGTACAGTGGGCAATTAGATTAGAAAACCTGTCTTGGGTCAGATGCTTGTTATATTCTGCTTTGGATCATGTAGAAGAAAATGTGAATAGAAGGTGTTGAATCCATTACCATGAAAAAGAAAAAGCAGTAAATGACAAGAATTGTTAATAGTGAGGTCCCCAGTAAGTGTGCATTTAGAAAACCTCAATATTTCTAAACAAGTGGTATGAGGTATTTACATGATCCTTTTTCACTTAACAATAACTGTTCTCACCACAAATAAATGATAAATGTTTGAGGTGATGGATTTGTTAATTCCCCTGATTTGTTCATTATACAATGTATACATGTATCAAAACATCACATTGTACTCCATAGATATGTACAATTCTAGTCAATTAAAAATAAAAGAAAACTTTAAACAAATTGCCCTAGTGTCCTTTCTACTTAACTCCTAAATTTAAAATGGAAAATTTGAACAAAAAATTTTGAAAGAACTAGAACATTTTTAAAAAAATCAACTTTATTTTGGTATAATTATTATGAAATAAAATGGACGCATTTTTAAGTGCATACATTGATGACTTTTGACAAACATATATACCCATGGAATCACCATCGTTATTCAAGACATAGGATGTTTCCATCATCCCTTAAGATTCTCATGTGCCCCTTTCCAGTTAATTCTCATTATCCCCAACCTCAGGGAATCACTTATTTCCTTTCTGTCACTATAGATTAGATTTGTCTTTTCCAGACTTTCATATTGGTGGAATAATACAGTATTTACTCTTTTGTGTATGACTGCTTTTATTCAGAACAAGGATTTGTTTTGTTTCTGTTTTTATTTCCATATCCATGTGACATTTGGTATTATTCTTAATGTTAGACATTTTAATGGATGTGTATTGGTATTTCATTGTAATTTTAATGTTCATTTCACTGACTAATGATGTTGAGAATCTTTTCATGTGCTTAATGGCCATTTGTATACATTTTCAGTGAAGTATCACTTCAAATTTTTTGCCCATTTAAAAAAATTGTGTTGTTTGCCTTCTTATTACTGAGTTGTAAGAGTCCTGTATATATTCAAGATACAAGTATTTTGCCAGATATATGTATTGCACACATTTTCTCCTAGTCTGTGTTGCTTTTTTATTTTCTTAATGGCCCCAAACTTTTAATCTTGAGGAAGTTCAACTTAACTTTTCTCTAATGGCTACTGCTTTTTTGTGTCCTATGTCTCCTTACATACTTCAAGATCATGACATTTTTCTCCTGTGTTTTCCTCTGGTAGTTTTATAGTTTTAGCTTTTACATTTAGGCCTACAATACATTTTGAGGTAATATTTGCATATGGCTTGAGATAAGGCTGAAATTCTATTTTTCCATATGGTTATCTAGTTATGCTACCATTATTTATTAAAATATTATCCCTTTCTAACTGAATTTTACCTTTGAGTTTTATTCAAAAATCATTTGACCATATATATGTGTACCTATTTTTGAACTCCCTGTTTTGTTCCATTGACCTACATGTGTCTGTAATTATTCCAGTACTACAGTGTCTTAATTATTGTAGCTTGTATTAAGTCTTGAAATCAGTCCTCCAACTTTGTTCTTCTTTTTCAAAATCATTTAAGCTATTCTAGGTCCTTTGCATTTTCATATATTTTTTCCAACCATATTGTCAATTTTCTATCACAGGAGTCTGATGGGATTTTGACTGGGTTTGCTAAAATTTATATCAATTTGAGGAAAATTAATGTCTTAACAACTTGAGCCTTCCAAACCATGAAAATGGTACCTCTCCATTTATTTAGATCTTTAATTTTTCTCAACAGTGTTTTCTGATTTCCAGTGGTACAGGTCATGTTCTTTTGCTAAATTTATACCTCTATATTAGAACAAACTTTTCAAATTAAATATCAAGAGAGAAGAGAGAGCACAAATTATCCAGGAGTGCAACCTGTTTTTGTGAGTTTGATTTAATTTTTGGTTGACACCAACAAGCTTTCTGATCTGAAATTTAAAGTGTTCTGGTGAGTAATCCCAATTTGTGTACATCTTTTTTTTCAAGGTTTTGATATCGGTGTCTTTTAAGGAACCAGACATATATTCTCAAGGAGAATCTTCAAAGAAGCCTTTTACTTTATCCGGAGGGTTGACTTCCTAATATTTGATTACTTCCTTATACATTTTATTTGTTCATTGACTTATTGACATAAAGACCATAAAAATACTTTTCCTCCTTCAAAAGTCTCTTCCACATTAATAGCTTTAGCTAGCAGTTCTGTTACAGAAACTCACAAGCCTACATCTCCAGCCCAATATTTTAACAAAACTCTACTTCTGAATCACCTACATTTTGCTAATATTGATATTTCCACATGTAAAGTTTTGTCAAACTAAGCATATCTGAAGCCAAATACCTCTCACCTTACACACACACACACACACACAGTCTCAAAATATTATTAAACAAACATATTGCTTGTATCTGGTATACGAAGATGAGTTTATAGCCTAATATAAAAGATATAAATGTAAACAAAGAGTTATTGTATAGTCTGACAAATTGCATAATAGAGGTAAAGAGCTTATTATGGAAGTACATAACTAATAGGTGGATTCAGGCACTTCACAAAGAAGGTAATGCCTAAACTGGGACCCGTCAAATTCATTTTTTGTCCATCAGGTTGAATAAATCATAAAATCAATAATTTTGTCATTGGTACTGTTAGTCCAATCCATGTTTGAAAACTTGGGGTCATTCTTGATTCCTTTCTTTCTCTTGGACATCAAGTTCAGTAACTAGATATTACCAGTTTTATGCAGTGTAGCACAGTCATTAAATGTACTGATTCTGAAACTAGACTGACTATTTGAAACTTGATCCCACTTCTTCCTAGTTCTGTCTTTTGGCAAGTTACTCAACCTCTCTGTGCATCAGTTTCTTTATCTGTAAAATACAGATAATAATTATACCTACCTTCTTGTGTTATTATAAGGATAGCATAAAATAGAGAATATTAATTGCTTATATCAATGCTTAGCCCATAGAGAAGCTTTTAATAAATGTTCACAATTATCAATATTCTTGTTATAGTATCACTTAAATATTTTCTTTCTTTTCTGGCCCCCTTGAAACTACCCTGGTCACTCTTTACCTTCACCACCATAGCACTGAATCTGTATTGAAAAAATTCATATGTATGTTGATTGTTTGGAACACCACTTACATTTTCTCATAGAGTTAGTGCTTACAAGAGTGGCCAGCATGTAGAAAATGCTTGCCTAAAAATGTTAGTTCCTTTCTTCTTCTTTTCTTTCCCCTACGGATTAACTTGATTGTTCCATAAACATCTACGCATGCTGTCCTTCCCCAGTCCAAACTATCCTAGATACTACAGCCATAGGAATTTCCCAAAAATACCTTTGGGATCATGCTGTGCCCTGTCAAACAATCTCCAATGGATCCCCATCACCTACTGGGTAAAGTTTAAACTTCTTAAGCTAATATTCAGAGCCCTCCAAAATCTGAGCTGAACTATGTCCTCTCTACCACCTTATGTAAACATTTCACTCAAGCTCAATTAGTCAACACCAGTGTTTCTCTAATAGGACAGAGGGCTTGTTGTTTAAGGATTGAGAGAGGTTTGATTCTGGGGGCATGCTAGTGGTGTGATGTGGGGATGCTGATAGCATTCAGACAGAGGAGGACAGAATCAGAGAAAAAAAATATTTGTATTTTTCTCTTGACACCCCCCCATTAAAATATCCTTCCATGAAGTATGCCTAGATTATTTTAGCCAGAAAGTGTTTCTTTAAAAGACCAGTTACTGAACCCCAACTCTGTGCAAGACATTATCCTAGGAATGAGGACTATAGTAACCTCTTCGATAAGTTAATCACGAAAAGGAGAAAGACATGAAAACAAATATATTTAACAAATTATAATATGATATAATGCTTCTCAGTGTATGTGTATTTGTGCTTGCATATGTCTGTGTGTCTGGGTGCCTGTCTCTGTGTATGTATCCCATAGAAACAGAGAGGGAAGTGTGACAAATTGATGCATGCAATCATTCACTAAGAAGATAACGTTTGAGTGGGAACTTGAAATATATGACAGTTCAAGGAGAATAAGACCACTTAATAATGGTAAGAGAGGGAGGGCATTTGAGACAGGTGAAGCAGAAGATGCAAAGGGATAGAAGTGTGAAAGGGTTTGGTGTGTTTAGGGAAACACACAAAGTCTAATGAGGCTTCAGCACAGGATGGGGAGGGAATGGAAAATAATGATAATTGGGGCTCTGAAGGTAGGTTGGAGTCAATTTGGAGATTATAACAATAATTATAATTATAATTTATTGATCATCTGATATGTTCTGGGCACTATGTAAAATGCTGTATATGTGTTACCTTTTTTAAAAGCTTTCTATCAACCATATGAAGTATAAGGAGTATTATTATCCTTATTTTACAAGATTAGGAGACTGAGGCAAAGATTAAGTAATTGCCCAAAATCACCAGCTGAAAATGACAGAGCCAAGACTAAAACCTAGATCTATAGGACCACAGAGTCTATGAACATGAGTGAATGAGGTATTGCCAATGGTGAGGTGGAGATAGAGAAGAGGAATTCAACTCTAAGGCATCTTTTGAGATAGAAAGATAATGCTAATGTGGCTTGGTAACTTGTTTGGTATTGGAGGCTAAGGCAGAATGAAGTATGCAGGGTGCTGTTAAAGTTTCCGGCTTGCAAGATGTGGTTTGGGAGATACGGTCATCTTATTAACAGAGATGGGGAATTTAAGAAGGGAAAAGTGGTAGTGGGCATTAATGAATGTGGACTTGGATGTTTAGTGAACTTCAAGATCTGAAATGAACTGGAGGTAGTCACGAGACAGTTATAAATACAGGTCGAAAGATCAAGACCAGACATACAGACCTGGAACCATCAGCGTGGCAATAGTAGAAAGTGTGATTATAGATAAAATTACCCACGGAGAATGTATAAAGGTAAAAAAGAAGACCATCAGGGATGAAGTATTCCTTTTTCTGAATTTTCAAGCAATTTCTTTGTTAAATATTATAAGCTTCCTAATGTCCTGTTGTTATGTAGGGTTTTTTTTTTTTTAATTTCTCTGATCACTACTGGATTATCAGCTACTTAATGACAGAGACCTCTGATTAATTTCTACAAGCTAGCCAACATTTAGCAAGGAACCTTGTGCATAGTGTGAATTCACTTCATTGGGTTGTCCCACAGCATGGGATGGCATTAGGGATGGGACTCTCAGGAACATAGAGTGAGAAGCTTTGAATTGTCTGCTAGGAGTCAAAGTGAGAACTATAAATTAGGAGCAATGGAGGCAAGAAAAAGGCGCCTACTGCTCAAGGGCTAGGCTGTTTCCTCCATTTAAATGCTGCAGTATAATTATGTCAAAAAGTATAAATGTGTTTTATTAAATAAATTCTTCCACTTGTACTATGCTATACAATTCACAAACATTGTCACATATGCAATCTAATTTCATCATCAAGCCAACCCTACAAGATACGTTTTATTCTATGTTGATGTTTGATAGAATTTTGTGAAGGCAGAGAGAAGTCCTTCAACTTGCACTTTCACATGCTGAAGAAAACTTCCAATTGTAGTAAATAAAAACTGAGTTTTTATTTGTTTTTAAATTTAGGAATATATTTCAACTATGCATCACAATATAGCTGTTTAAATGAACTATTCACTGATTGTTTCAGGATTTGTGAAGACACAGGACACTGAATAAAAGCTGTGTATTGTTATTTCGTTGTTTCTAAAAGACAAAATCAATACTTGATTGCATTGAATTAGTATATCCTGCCACGCAAATCTTTAACCTCAGATTAACTAAATGTAGGACCATGACCCAACTTACAACAGTAACATCTAGGAATTGAGAATGAACTAATGCCGAGCCTTTTGTGAAGTGTGGAGTTGCACTGTTGCACTGCTGCCCAAGCTAGTTTTCTGACTGTCATTTTGTCTGGAGTAGCTGCAGAATTATGTCAGCAGACTTTTAACTAATTGGCACGTCTGTGATTCTTCCCTTTCTCCTATTTCCACTATTAATTTTGTAATACAATTCATAAATGAGATGTTTCTGCCCTCGGTGGTACTTTGCATCACATTAAAGGTTGTTTCCTTTGTTAATATCCCAAATAGTTTTACAAATCACTATTTCTTATATCCCTAAATATGCATTAAATCATTCAAAATTTCACAATTATGTATTGAGTACCTGCTGTGTGTCAGGTAACATGCTAGGCATTAGAGCTATGGTGGTTTGCAAAACTGGCAAGGAACCTATCTGTACATTCTATAATGGTGGAGACAGATAATATACAGACAAATACATAAGTAAACTAGATAGTTTGAAATAGTGATTCGTGCCATGAAGACAATAAAACAAGATAATGGAATAGAGTGATTTGGTGGTGGTAGTAGTGGAGAACTGGGAAACATTAAGATTGTCATCAGACAAGGTCTTTCTGAAGAGGTGATGTTTGAGCTGAAACCTGAGTGATTGGAAGAACTCAGCCAGGCAAGGATATGGGAGAAGAGTGTCCCAGACAGAAGGAACATTGGCAAGTGCAAAGGCTCCAAGCTCAGAATGAGAGGCAGGCCTAAGGAACAGAAAGAAAGTCAGTGTACATGGAGTGTAGTGAGGTGGGCTAGGAGTGAGTATATAATTTGAAGTTAAAAAAGCAGGCAGAGTTTAGATCACTCAGAGACTCATGGGTCATGATATGAAGTTTGGATTTGATTCCAATGGCAGTGGGAGGTCCTTGCTGGGTTTTACCACTCTGGCTTCTGAAATTGGCCTCAAGGCCCCCTTGTTTTCTGATGGCCTACTTCTTCCTGTAGCAAATGACACCCAGGTTTTATTGGCCCAGATAACTGATTAGCTCTGACAGCAGAGAACTATTCTTTCTCCGCTGTCACGGCCCCTCCCCAGTTGCACCTCTCCCTTCCTTGGCTCTGAGTGGGAATCCCTCATTGTTCTCAGCAGAGGGGCATGTCCACAATTTGGGAATCAGATCAGAAAAGGACTCTCCTGAAGTAAAAGGCCACATGAATCTTCCTGGTGTAGGTAAGTGTAATTCTTGAAGCAGCACTCGTCAGACAAATGCATGAAGGTGTAGCTGCCAGGGTGGGGAAATGTCTCCAGGAAGGCATCCATCTCAGAAGGAATTCATGGGAGATACCTGAAGTATCATTGATTTCAACATGTGCTTCATTAGGAGATGTCAGAGTGGTAGAAGATTTTGGTGTCTATGAAGAATTTTGAAAAAGGTGAGCTAGATAGAAATCTAGGATTTCTGCATGCCTCCAGCTTGGTCCAAGGAAGAGAGACTGTGTGGTGGCTTTGAGTCCTAAGAAAGAAAGTCTCTGTTGTTTGGGATTCTGCCAGAATGGGGTACAATTGCCTGCAGAATTCTCTAGTTCCAGATTCTGTGTGCACCAAACTGTCTTCCTATTGTCAAAATAAACTGTTCCATTTATACTATGCTATACAATTCACAAACATTGTCACATACCCAATCTAATTTCATCATCAAGCCAGCCCTACAAGGTAGGTTTTATTCTATATTAAAGATTATGAAACTGAGGCCATAGAAAATGCCCCCGAAAATCAAACCCAAAATCAGCAGAAGAAAAGAAATAACAAAGCTCAGAGCAGAATTAAATGGAATGGAAATTAAAAAAAAAAAAAACAATACCAAGGATCAACGAAACAAAAAGTTGTTTCTTTGAAAAGATATACAAAATCAATAGACCACTAGCAAGATTAACCAAAAATAAAAGAGAAAGAACTGAAATAACCTCAATCAGAAATGAAAAAGGAGACATTACAGCTGATACCACAGAAATACAAAAAAGGTGTACCTACCCAACGGAAATGAAATCATTTTATCAAGAAGACACCTGCACTCGAATGTTTATTGCAGTGCAATTCACAATCACAAAGATGTGGAATCAACCTAAGTGCCCATCAGTTCATGAGTGGATTAACAAAATGTAGTGTATATGTATATACCATGGACTACTAGTCAGCCATAAAAAGGAATGGAATAATGTCTTTTGCAGCAACTTGGATAGAACTGGAGTCCATTATCCTAAGTGAAGTTTGTCAGGAATGGAAAAACAAATACTACATAGTCTCACTAATAAGTGGGAGCTAAGCAATGGGTACACATGGGCACAAAGAGACGTAAAGGACATTGGAAACTAATAAGGAGGGAGAATGGGATGGGAGTGAGAGATAAAAACTTACCTGTCAGGTCCAGTGAATGCTATCCAGGTGACGGACACACTGAAAGCCTTGACTTTAGCATTGTACAGTGTATCCATGTAACAAAAACATTTGTACCCCCTTAATATTTTGAAATAAAAAATACAAAAAAAGTAATGAAGTATTGATATATACTGCCACATGGATGAACCTTGGAAACATTATGCTATGTGAAAGAAGTAAATCACAAAAGGCCAAACATTGCATTATTGTACATTTCATACGAAACACCCATAAGAAATAAATATATAGACACAGAAAAAAAAAAAAAGAAAATACCCCCAGGAAAATATCAATCTTTATACAAAATGTAGCAAAATGAATGAATGTGGTGAATCTTAGAAATAGAGCCAACAGGATTTTTTTTTATAGTTTAGTTGCAGAAGATGAATAATAGAGCTTCTCTGTCATTGCTACAGACAGGAAAATTGAGTTAGTTAAGGTTAGTCTATAGATGTTGCTAGAAAGCAGCTATTAATTCTTCAAATTATTTGTTGTGTTAGATTTCCTACACCCCAAATAATTTTTTTAGAAATACATTTCCTTTTCTTTCTATTTTTTCTTTGTAGTTATAATATTTCATCCTTAGTGTAGCTCTAGATTAAGTCATCCAATTGTGAATATTCTGTTTGCTGATATTAAGTACTTTGTTTAACAATGTAAAATGTTTTTTAATGTGAGAAAATTAGTTTTTTCCTTTAGTGTGTCATGAGATATGGTTGGGGATGGAGGGAACTGGACGTTTTAAATGGAAGAAGCAGCTCTTACTAATGAAGAGTAGACTGCAGTTTCACAGTGACAGATGACACCCAGGGAGGTCTGGAAGTTTGTGAAGGACATTTGACAATGTCATAGTTGGAGGGATGGAGCTACAGATAGATCTCAGTTTCCCTAGGCTTTTGTAATCACTGGTGTGCTACATGTAAATCACTTCCCTTTCACAGAATTGTTCTAAGGAAAACTTTGAGAAGTAACTGTGAAAGAGGAATTGAACTCATATTTATAGACCTCCTACAGTGTGTCTGGAACTGTGGCAAGATTTTTCTAAATGTTATACCATTCGCTTTCCACAAAAATATTAGGAGTAAGTGCTAAGCCCTTTTTGCAGATGAGAGGATGCCACTGACCCCTAAAAAGGTTAAGTACCTTGCTCAAGGGACAAAGCTGATAAGTGGTAGATTCCTGATTCCAACCTAGGTGACTCCAAAGCCTACCTTCTCTTTCTGTTATACCCCTTGTGGTGACATGAATGAACTTTCTTAATGAAAATTGCTGATTTATTTGTATTTTTAAATAAGGATCATAACCTAGCTTTTGACTGTCATTAAGTCTTAATTTTACATTAAACAAGAAAGATTGTCCTCCCGAATTCTGAAAATCAGTTGGTTGAGTTATGGAAATATGTTTCATGGAACCACTCTTATATAAATCTTCCTTCATATGGTCCTCAAACTACGGCCCGCGGGCCACATGCAGCCCACCGAGGACATTTATCCGGCCAGCTGGGTGTTTTTGCCGCTGCTGCCTGTCCTGCTTAGCAGCCGACTCGTCCCAGGCCCACAGTGCGCATGTGTGGAATGTGTGCCACACTCTCCAATGGCCCTCCAACGGTCTGAGGGACAGTGAACTGGCCACCTGTTTAAAAAGTTTGAGGACCCCTCTATTAGGTTTAGTAGAGCAACTCCCTTTTAATATCATGATTTCTGGCTCTTTGATTAGCTGTTTCTTGGAATTTTCAAAATATCTACATGGTTTTAATAAAATATAGCCTTAAAAGTGAGAAAAATCACACCATGAGTCAAAGAGAACTCCAAACTCACTAGCATTGAAACCAAGGCACCTGATTATGCATTGAGGTACCATTCAGACTTGCAATATTAGCTCCAAATGAAAATAAAATGGGACTAGAAATGTACACAGCTTTCATGATGAATTTATAATATTGAAGCCAAATTCATTTACGGTACCACTCTACAATATTTGTGTCAAAAAGAAAATTACTAGTGCAGAGAGAATCTAGGAAAAGCCAGTAAGAACTGAAAAGGGAAATCTTTATAATTGGATTTTTAAAAATTAGGAGTATATAAATTCAACACACAAACCTACCTTTTGCATTATAGTTATAAAATTTGCAATGTTGAATCTGCTACCTCAATGATAATAACTTACTGAGATTCAAAATGTAGTATTTTAAAGTAATTAGAAATTGGAATTATTTTCAGCATGGACATTGGTTAGTTTGTTTTCTATACTTCAGCAGAATTTTCCTCACAATTTTGGCTTAAGTATCCATCTCCAGGTCATAATCTTGCAAGATCACCTCTCACCCTTATCTCTTGGTGACTGGGTTTTGAGATGGGACATTATGAACTTGGTCTGACAACTTAATAAGATGTAATAAGACCTGAAATAGGAACAGTGCCCTTTCAACTGAGAAGATCTAGATAGGTACAGAATCTTTTCAAGGATGTGTCTAACTAAATTCCCTTTAGGACTTCCCTCTAAAACATTAAATGTCTTTTCCTGTTTCAAACTAGAATGTGATCAGTTGGAATATTGGCAAGGAACAGGTCATTAGTGAAACCTCCAATGAAGACAACTGGCTCTGGGTTTGATTTTCCTGTTTTTGCGGTTAGCTTAGCACCAGATGGTGCCCTAGTGAGTTCTGTATAAGTAATACAATCATAGGGTTGAGTGATTCTCTACCTGTCACAGACTCAAGCAGAAAATAGCACTTGTCTCTCCACACAAGCTCATGTAGATTCTCTTATTGCTGAATTGTTCTTATGCAGCTCTAACCCTGAAATTGTTGTTATGGCTAGTATTTTTTTTCTGTTTCCTTATTGAGCAGGCAAGCAGCCAAATCCTCACTCTGACCAGGAGGGAAGAGCTGCTGGATTTGAGGATCTTTAGCTGATACATCTATCCATTGCAGAAAGGAAAGGCAAAGAAACAAAAATCTCTGCATTCCCTCTATTGTTCCTGAAAGAAAAGGGTGGCCCTAACACTCCCTTGACAGTTGGTGCACATTAGGGGGTGATGGAACTGACTTTGCTTACAGAAGCCCTGTGACAATCTCTTACAGGCTTTCAAGGTCTAGCTTAAGTGCCAACTCTAGGCTGTGACGCTCAGTGATCCTTTTCCGGGTTCATATTATAATTACAGTTTGTACCTGAAGATCTAGCTCTTCATTATGTACTGTTGGGTATTATTCCTTCTCCACTCTTCTCTTCTTCGATGTAAGTCTTGTCTCATCTACAAGATTGTAAGTAGCTCAAATCTATTTGCTTACAACCTGCGCTGCTTAACACAGAATTGGGTATTGAATAACTATTTGTTGGCTTGATAACACATATATGGGTCACAGTTCCTACACATTGGAGCATAGTTTTAAGGGTCAGTATCCCATTGAATGAACAGAGTCCATACATTGTAACATAAAAGATTCTAGTTTCTTAAAATTTAAAAAGAAAAAAGCTTCTGCTCTTCCCTTTCTCTTTACCGTCCTGAAGATTTGACCCATATAATAACAGACCACACAGAAAAGGTGATGTAGCACATTGGCAAAAAAAAATAAAAAAGACAGAATCACTAAGAAACTTTCTTTTGAAACTTCTTTTGAAACATCCTCTATTTTTACTTTGGAAGCAAAAATAATCATACAGTGTGCCCAACCTTCACATAGACCTGCAATAAAATTGATCCACTCCAGTGTCTTTCTAAGCAAACTTGGGGCTCCATTTCCAAGTAATTGTTGTTTCTTGTGTATTAGATGTTTTGGGTGTCCTCAAAAAGGTCATTAGGGTATTCAGACCAGGATATTTAAACAAGTGATTTATTAATCGTATCCAAATGATCTATTTCACATATTCACTGTTCACCAAACTATTTTATGGTCTACAGCAGGGTTCCTAAAGTATGTCCTGTGGAATATTACTATTCCATAAAATATCAATAGATGTCCCTTGGGGAAAAAATGGTTGTTTGGAGAAATGTTATGTACTCTGTTTACCTCTTGGGGCATCATATAGCATATTAGAGGCTTTGAGGAGTCATGCAGCAAAAAGATCTGTTTAATTTGTTTAACTTGACATTAGCAAGCATATTTGACCTTAGGAAGGGAAATAGCATTTCGTGAGTTCTGTGCCAGGCATCCATTAGCTTATCGAATCTTTATTCTAAGACCCTAAATTAGGTAGTATTATCTATATTTAAAGATGAGGAATTGAGGTTACACTATATAAAAGGACTTGTTCTAGATCATACAGTGACAGAGTCTTGTAGAGAGAGTTCTTATGTTGACTCTGCCATCAATTAGTTTATGACTATGACAATTTTGAGCCAACAAGTCAATCTTGTCTTAATTTCCTTATCTGTTAGTCACATTTAAATAAGGTTGGTTTGAAGATGAAATGAGTTGAATTTATATTACTATATTTTGAAAAAGAAGTGCTGCACAAGGAGCATTTCTATTTTACAAAATTAGGAGGAGGAAGAGGACAAAATTAGTCCTAGGAAACAACATACATACTCAAAACATATAATGCTAAGTGCTAGACTTTTGAGAGCAAAAGTAAGCAAGCAAACAACAGAAATAGTTGTAGCTGTCCTGAGTGGTCACTGGAACATACAAATCATTTAATAAATATTGCGTATTTTGGTATTGTGAGACTGTTAGACTCATGGACTGATCAAATTCAGTAGTACAGCATTAAGGCACCAAGGGTACTGTTGTGAAATATTAGGACTAGAAATACATTATGACTAGACATTGGAGCTTTGATCCTTAATTGCAACTTTCCTTGCTTCCACGGCTTTAAGCCAGAATCTGAGCTTCTTTTGTTTTACTTTTGTAACATTCATTGAGTAGGCACTATAGAAACTACTTGTGGCTGTGCCTCACTCTACCAACTCCACAATATGGTACCTGATTCTTAGGACTCCATTGTCTCTCTCAGCTTGTCAAATTCATTATATGAGATAAATTCATTTCTATTTGGTCCTTTGTAAGTTTAACTTTTAATAATTTTGATGTAGCTACATTTCTTCCTAATTTTTGAAAGTCTTTAAAATTGTTCTACTTGTAAATTCTATACATACATACATAAATAAATAACACAATATATATTCTACATACTAACCTGAATGTGGAGATGAGTTTATGACAAAGGGGAAGAGGACTGCTAATTAGACGTCTGCCTTGCCAAATTGGAAACTGATTTCCTTGTTACCCAAGTTGAACTGAATCCTGTTTTCAATCTAGAAGTAATTACCAAGGCAGTACACAATTGAACTGAGGCAGACTTCATTTTGCATTCTGCATCCCTGAACTGTCATTAGCTGATATCATAAATATTGATATATAGTATAATACTCCAAGTTTATTAAAAGAATAATTTAGAAGTTCATAGTGGTTTTATCATCCAAGGTTCTACCATTCTCAGAAGTGTGATGAGTGTTTTTGTGGTTTTCCTAGATTTTGTATTTATGAGTTGTTTATGGCTCTGACATTATTTTATGCCAGAATTCATTAACCTTTAAAAAGTTTCTGATATGGTGAGGCCCTATTGTCACCTCTGGTTTCAAGACACACGGAATGCATCCTAAGAAGAAGAAATGGAACTGATAGCATTCAGATTCACTGGAAACTGCTTTCTTCAGCCATGTGGTCTCTGAGGCATAGTGCTGGATGCGCTGGAGAGGGCAGAATTGCCTGTGATGTGATGACATTCTAGTTCCTTTGTTCCAGCCCCAAATTACAAGCTCATTCTCTGATAACTGTGATTTCTTGAAAGGTGTACATACATCTCTTTACTGTAAGGAATAGAAGAGGAATAATGCCACTGTTTAAAGAATGGTTTCAATATATAAGAAAGGGTAATTGCCACAGAATCTGTGCATAACCTAAACGAGTTTATACTCTGACAAAAGCATTTCTCTAACGGCAACTCCCTGGGTAGATTAATGCTTCTGTCTGGGTTCTGCTCAACAGAGCTTAGGGGACTGAATGGGATAGACAATAAAAAACAAACAGACAAACAAACAAAAGGCTCTTCCACTCCTGTCGAAACCCTTTCTCTTCGTGCAGCTCAAAAAGTGAAGCAACTATCAGAAATACCTCTTAATACCACATCAAATACTGAGCCTTCTGCTGCTAAGCAGTGACTTAGGAAGTACTGGGGCTGAAGCAAGAACTATTTTAATATTGATTCTGGCCTGAAATAAATGTTTATGTCCTTGAAATAATTTGTTGTTGGTGGTTTATTCATTATTTTTATATATATATTAAATGGGAAGTCTTTTGGTCTCCTTCAAGTTCTGGATGGGCTAATTAGCCATTTTGTAAACCAATATGGTACAGTATTTCATCTGGATAAATTAATTTATAGTCTTGCATTGAAATGTAATTAAAATGTTGTTGCAACTAGTTTTTAGTCCCTAATCAGCAATTGCTGTTACTCTGTACATGAATTGGATGGTAAATTTCATTAGCTTGTTTTCCTGGGCAAAAGATAGTATCTAATCACAGTCTCTGATCCACAGAGCTGCAGAGAAGCCTTTGGCTTCAGCTTGCTAAGCAAAAGTTGTCTATGCCCCATTATTAAAGGTATAGGGGAAAAGATGCTCTTTTTGCTTTGATATTATGTTCTTCATTTTCTTAATGTTGTTTTTATGCTGACAATTCCTACCTTATGCACTTGAAAAAGAGCTATTTTTGTTGCAATTTAAGCCAATATTCACTTATTTTGTTCTTCCTATATAAATGCCAAGTACAATTGCAATCAATCCATCAGTTTGTATGCCAATGCTATTTAAAAGTAAAGTTTAGCATTAGGGCTTCATTCATTCATTTATTCTGTCACTCAACGAATATTTTTGTATGTCTACACTGTTCAAAGTATTGTGCTAAATAGGCCCAATGGTGTTTTTTGAGGGCATAGCAAGACAAAGACAATTTCTTAAGTTTAAAATTTGAAGTTAGACAAGTTAAAATTTTAAAATAATTTTTTTAGCAGTAGGAGGCCAAATTGGTTACAGGATATTTATTAGTAAGCATAGTACATTTTCACAACTGTAATTGTTAGTAACTAATTGTGAAAGCAGCAACAATATTTGCTAAACTAGTGACTTTATTAGAAATTTAAATTGCTTGACTGTTAGCCCTTAAACAACAACAACAACAAAAAACACTGACAGACTTTTCTGTAATGGTCTGTGCAATCATGTGATGCACATTGCTAAGCTTTTTTTCTGTGAAGGCATATTACCTCAGGATCAAAATAAGAAATACTGTACTATGTTTGTGTAATAGACTTCAATTTTAACACATTTAGTAGATTAAATTGAAGGAATTAAAAATCAGTGGGGTTTTGGGTTGTGAGAAGTTTTTTATAATTTTTGGTAACAGCTCTTTGCACCTTAGGTGAGATTTAATAAAATGCTTTGTGTTACTTTACAATGTTGCTTGAATTTGTAGAAATGAGGTTTGTGACTATTTCTACATGTACACACACAAACACACACACATACACACACGTACTTCAATTGAAAAAAAAGAAGACTGGATCTATTCAGAACCTGTAGAGACAACATAGTTAATGAGTCCATGGCTATTTCAAAGTCCATCTTCCTGATTGGTTAGAGGATTGGCCAGAAAAATATTCTTGGAATGTGCGTTGGTTTACTTGATCATGATCCTGAAAGGTGGGAAAACAGCTCAGCTAAACTTGTTCTCAGGCATCAATCAGGTTACAACCATCACTCAGTATCAGAAACCTGGTATTCAGTAGGTAAGACCTAATGGATAGCCAGCTTTCTAATATGAGGGTAGGGTGGTGGTGGTTGGTGAGTCTGGAGACTGGAAAGCCCTGGAGGGCAGGGCTGTGCTCTTGTATGTCAGCTGAGCATGCACAACTGGGTGCCTCTCTTTAACTCCTCTATCTTAACAGGCTGTTGTTTACATACTGCTCTCTCTAACATCTTTTCACCAACAGATTAAAGTAGGTGAAAAGCCAGCCCCTTTTAAGCATGTGTTCATTGGAGGAACTGTTCTTTTCCATTACTCTGCTACTACTGTAGTAGTTCTCTAGAGAAGTTTCCCTCACCAGAAAAACTGATCCAGGTGTCATAAGGAATTGGGGCTATTTATTAGGTCTAGGTAATCAAGTATTATGGACTTTCAGGGTAAGAGAAACCTTATGGTCATTTAAGCCAACATTCAACAGATGTTTGGATCTCTTCTATTTTTTAAAAGAGTTTCACTTACAGAGAACTCGTTGCCTCCTGAGACAGAACTTATTCAGTGTTTCCTCAGGGGTGTTCTCGTTAACACCATCCTCAAGAGGTACTCTACAAAAAGAAGTGTTCTATGTTCAAATAAGTTTGAGAAGCAATAGTTACCATATAGGCTGTGAGTATTCCTGCAGAAAATAAATCTGTTCAAATTAACCTGGAATTTCCCTGAACTGATTTGGTCATGAAAGCTCTTTGTCCAACGCAGAATGCTTTAGTATTCCACTCCAAAGAAAACTCATCATTATATGTTTTTCCAGATGATACATATTTATTAAAGCAATGTAAAATTGAATTGGCTTTTTGGACTTGTATCAAGCTGACCTTTGTCTCCTTGAGTCTTATTCTTTAGCACAACTTGCTGTTTATCTTCGTGTTTTGCTTGGCCTGGGTTTTTGGACTTAAGTATTGGTCTTCTTTTTAACATTTCATCTCATTGGATCCAGCTCACCTCTCCAGCTTGTTTTTTGGATCCTGGCTCTGTCATCTTGTACATTCATCAGCAGTTGGAGATCTGTGCTACTCACTAATGTCACGAGCATGCCTTCTACCTCTTTGTTCAAGTTGTTGATTAGAAATGATGAGCAGGACTGGGCAAGGTTGGTATCATTCTAAAAATCATCACCTTTTGGTTCAGGCTGTTAATCTCCCTAATTAGTAACAAATTCTTCAGAAGAGAGTCTCCCATGCCTCTATTCTTTGTGGTTTGCAAACATTTTTTCATCTTTCCCTATTTTTAGTTCTCCAAATTTTTCTAAAGTAAAACTGGTAATAATCTGTTTTCTAAATATAGTGGCTCATCAACTCTTAATAAAGCCAGTGCTATCTCTTTTAGAGAAGTAATGTTGGTTAAAATCCTGCTTTATATTTTGCAGGAAATATTTTTGGGATGTCTTATTCATGGTGTCTTTCTGTGCCTAGATAATTTTGTTTGTGTGGCTTCAATATATTTGTATGGTAATTTTCTATCTGAAGGAATAGTCTCTTGAAATTGTATACACTAATTAGTGTAGTTTGTAAAATAATAGATACTTTTGAATGTGTGGGAGGTAAGGCTTTCAAATGAAGCCTTTAAATATAATTGCTATTTAAACACCATTTCACTTAAAAGATGTGTATTAATTAATTATTCTGTAACTGCAGGTTTGGGGTGGTCTATTGTTAATTAATCTCTATACAAAACAAAAAAAATTAATGTGTTGCCCAAACTTACTCTAGACATCCTATTTTTAATATACTTTATTTATATTTATGCAAGAATATTTGCAAAGGTTTAGCCCCAACTATTTATATCCACTAAATTGAACCCCAGAGAAGATATTTTGTTTTGTTTGCAAATCACTAGGGTAGTATTATTGAGATTTTGAGTGTACTTTTAATATAAGAGCACCTTTAAATTTTCATTGTTAAGGTCAACTTAGAAAAGAGTATATCAGAAGCAGTAAAGAGCTCAAGTTCTGAGACTGAAAAGACCTGAGTTCATGATTGACACCATGCCATTTTCTAGCTGAGACACCTTGAATAAGTTATTTCATGTGTCTAAATCTCAGTTCCTCATTTGTAAAATAGAAATCAGGATGATGATGGATACCTACCTCATAGGATTGCTGTAAACATTACAAGAAGAATATTCAAGTAAAATGCTTACCACATTGCCTTACATACATTAAGAATTGGATAAGTGCTTATCAAGTCCTTAAGTTTTATCTATAGATATCCAGGAAAAGTTATCATGTTAAAAATCAAAGTTTTATTTGCACAGGGCTCTGGCAATCAACATGATCATATTTCTCAAAAGTCTTCTATTTTCATGTTGACTATGGATTATATTATCTGACTCATACAACATGGAAGCATGTTTGAAATTCAGACCATTCCAGAAAACCTATTTCACAGCCACCCCACCAATAGCACCCAAAACATATCTCAATCATAATACTTATCACATTGGGCTGAAATACATATTGTAAATAGGATAATAGGTTCTATCACCTGCATGATACAAGCAGTCTGTAGGAAAACAAACAAACAAACAAACAAAGCAAAAAAACAGGCCCTTCCCATTGAACACCACAATCTTCTGAATTTGTTAAGGTAGAAATGAACTTCTTTAAGATAATTTAAATTTAGGATATGGCTCTGGATATTTTGTTTCCCTATCAAAGCCAGCTAATTAGATTAAAAATTTTGTCTGGATATTTTTCATTTCTTAGGTATAGCAGGTTGTACCATGGCTCTGAGTAAAATGTCTTTGGGTGGACATTAAAAAGACTGAGGTTTAATGATCACCAATTCTGTAAGGATTCAGGGGAAGAGACCAGCCAGCAGCCCATGTCCTCTGAAGAAACAACCTCAGAATATGTTTAAATGAAAAGAATGTTCTCTCTCTCATTCTCTTTCTCTTGGGTGAAGAGTTGTTTTAATATACCAGATTAAAAAGCCAACTCTATTTAGAAACCAAGGAATTCATAAAGATAAAAAGATAATAAACAACATTTTACTTCTTAAAAAAAAAGAAAAGAAACAACCTCAGAGAACAAATCCAGTACATAGTATCAGTCAGTCAGCAGAGCCTCAGGGATGTTGGTGCAAATTCTTTTCTGTACAAGGAGGTCCTGCTGAGGGGACATGAGTTTGAACTAAAATATAGCCTGCATTCCACTCACTGTGGGCCTTTTGTAGTTGATTCTTCTGCCTGAAGGTGGCACCTTGTGGTAATTCTTCCACCCAGAGGAGGCGTCTTGTGCTATTTTGCACTAAGTTACTTCAAAGAGAGTGCAGACCTGGCAATCAGTTTCTACTCATGAGCCTTCTAACTGTACCTTGAAAGGACAGGACCCTTTAATAGATAATTGGCCTATTTTAGGAGGTGAGAAGAGATAACTTGGTCCCTCTGAGAATGACGTTCTTGATTCCACAATATTTCTAGAAATGATACAAGAATTAACCTTAGTAGTATATAATAAAAAGAACTTCGACTTTGTAGTTAGAATCGCCTAGTATTTTAATCCTAATTTCAACATTTACTGGCTTTGTGACCTTGGACAAGTTAATGGAAAATGTGAGATGTATAAATAAATCAGATTGATTTTCTATAACATTTTAAATGGTCATATATATGCTGTAAATGTTATTAAATTTCAATGAAATTTGGTACATGGGTAAAAAGAAATGAATGATTTATGAGACAAAGAAATAACTCTCTTCGCTCTTTTAAAGCAAAATAGTCATTCTACCTACAATATTTACCTTAGGTAAAATTCACCTCTGGTACACATTGACTGATAGAATTTATGTATGATTCTTTACAACTGTGTGAATTCAGGAATTCAGAAAACCATTTCTTATATAATGATTGCCTCTGGGACTTAGAGAAAGTAACTCCTTGTGATATAATCTGGCCCCTTAGGATTTGAGCTGCAGAGGGGAGATGCCCTACACAGCTAGATTTTGAATAATTTGAGTTTTGAGAGAGCAGATGAGATCACAGAAATCAGTTGATGCTGTGTCTACTGTACTAATCTTCCAAACCCATTTTAGAAATTGACAGGTGGCCTACAAGACTCCTAGTCTCTTAACAAAGTTTTTTTTCTTTAATTTCCCAAGTAGAAATAGTTCTGTGAAGAAGAGCCCATTAAATATAGAATACACTTACCAGCAATAATATTCCAAGGTTGTTATTCACATAGGAATGGGAAAAGGAACTGGAGGTTCTAGGTAGCTTTCATTGTTAGAATATGCCATGCATTAAGAGACTCTGCAATGGTTAGTCAGGCATTAGTTGTTCTGCAAGAATCCTAAAATGTAGCCTAAGAATAAATAACACAAAAGTAAACTTCAGTAATATCCTTATAATTCTAACTAGTCCTAGGATTATGAGAAGAAGCTGTCTGGAAAATGATTTCCTTTCATTGTATATACTTTTAGTAAACAACATTGAATCATAAATAATGTTCTATGTGTTGTTTGCTGGTTCTTTTTATAGTTTTATCTGTGATTCACATATTTAACTCTGTTCCATATCTGTTCCTTGTTATTTTTGGTGGGAACCCAAAAATATTTATTATTTATATTATATATTATATTAATATTATATATTATTATTATTTGGGGTCAGAACCCACATTAATTTATTATTTCCTTGATTCACAAATTCCTACTTCTCTGAAGCACTTTACACCCATGTTAGACCATAGAATTACGCTTCATCCCAAAATTGTTTTTTCTGTCATCTACATTTCTTAATATCACATCTGTTGTTGGATTTCACTTCCCTGAAAAAGTATTGTTTTTCAAATAACTCATTTTAATGTGTCTTTTGGTTTTTGTTGTTGTTGTTTCCTTCGATGACAATTTTTTAGTAATATGAAATTATTTCTACAACTTCTTTTGGCTGCTATAAAGTCTACAAAGATTTAACTGCAAAGTAATGTCAGGAAGAATAATAATTTTATAATGCATAAAACACTCAATCAAGTTTAACATGACTGTTCCCCTTCCTTTCTTGATTGAATAGCTTCCTTCTGTTGGGATCCTTAAATTGACAAGCTAGTTAGGCAGGAAATGTATTTGTTTGGTAGATTGCTTGAGTTGTCACATTCTAGAGAGCTCTACTTTGATGTGTGCTTTGGTTAAAAGAAATTCATATACAAAGGAGGGGCATAATTCCAGCAGTCACTAGAGATTATTTGGAATTTTTTTCTACTTTCCCAAGGGTATCTTTCTATTCAAAATATCACATTGGCAGATAGTGTTGTAAATTTGTCCCAAGCTAAATAAAACCAAAAAGTTTTAACCATCCATTGTCCTGTTCACCACAAAATAATCCATTTCTCCCCTTTAAAATAGTATTTTTGGTTTAAATTATAGCTCCACATTAGATATAAAGGAAACATTTTCTCTTCTGTTTTATTTCAGTGTAGATGTTGGGTTTTCTAGCTGACAGATTTGGATCTTATAAACTTATATTATGAATGCATACTGGGCTAGCCCTTCTAACTCCTAAATGACTTTCTTGGTTTTCTGTCTAACTGAGGGCAGATTTCTGGCCACCTGTCCTTATACTCCCCCATGGATCAATTCTACTGACTCTCTGGTGTCATTTGCTTAACACACTCAACCTACCTTGTCTCTTATTAGTTGGCTATACTACAATATAAGGTATCCAAACTTAGCTAAATCCTTAGCATTTCTTTTATAAGACAATCTTTTATTCCACCATAGTCAGCTTCTTTTCCCATTCCACCCAACAGCTATCTCTAGCCACATATTCCTCCTTCACATTAAACCTCCTAATTTCACCAAAAAAGTAGAAGTCATCAAGCATGAGCTCTCTCAACTTTCCTAATCTTCATCTTCAAATATTGTCAACCTTTTTTTCTCTTTCCTTTTGTCTCCAAGTAACAAGCCTGTTTTGCCAATATATTTTCATCTGTTCTTTTTTCTTCCTACCTTCTTGTTCCAGGTCCCTTAACTCAGGCTGTCATCATCTGTCATCTTCTAACTATCAGTGTCTCCTGACTTGTCCCCTAACCTGTCAGTCCATTCTCCACAACATAGCCAAAGCAATTCACCACTCGAATCATGTCGCTCCTCTGCTTTTAACTCTTCATTGCCTACATATACACACAGCCCTAGATTTTCTATCTGGCACCTCCTATTATTTCCAATTACGAATATAATAAGCCAGTATCTCCTATTTCTTCCCAGAAGTACTTTTCTAAAGGGCCATGTTCATTTATCATGTGCTCCTGAATGTGCTTCCCTATGCTTCTCCATGGCAGAAACATCAAAGGAAGGAAGGTTCAACTTACTCCCTTCGTCAACTACTACCATCTCCAGTCTGCTCGCACTTGGCTTTATTCCATATAGTATGCCAAGTATTTTTCTTGAGTTCTGTCTCAAAAGGCTCTAAATAGATCCATCCACTAATTCGGAGGCATGGCATTCCTTTAAATTATGAGCCTTTAAACCAAATGTATTGAAAGACTGCACCATTTATTCATTCATTCACAAATTCAACAATTATATTATGAGTGCTCACAGTGTGCTAACCTATACTGTACTCAGAAATATTTTTTTGTGCCACCAGGAGATGATATGTTCTCATGTATCAACTGGAATGATACATTTTTTCTGCTTTTTAATTTTTAAGTGGTTTTTTTTGGAGTTTACTTATTAGCCATGTATAAAGATGAATAAAGTTAGGTGTTCCTAATAAATAATTTGAAATCTATCAATCTTAAAAAGATCTGGTTGTAGGTAACTCCAGGGAATTTTCACAAAGTGGGGTCTTACAATATAATTGACTTTACCAACAAATTTGGGAAAACCATAACAGAGGAACCCTTAACTGTGAGGATGACCCTGAAAATTTATGAACCTTCTCTGTAGACCTTTATAAGAGACCAACACCCCAGTTGATGTCCTTGAGGTCCCTTGAGCTCTAAGATCCTATGGTCAGAATCCGTGCTTGATATCACAAATTCTAAGACAAACCTCTCTTCAGCTCTCTGATCACATTTTTAGCATCTCTTTTGGGAAAGTGAACTAAAGAAAATGGTCTTTGGGCTAATTTGGAATATAGCGAGTCCTTTTTATATCACTGGTGATTGGGGGCATCAATATTTTACTGTATATAGGTATTTTTGAAGCTATGATTTGACATGAGATATCACATTTCCTATTGTATTATATTTATGACATTGACATTTATTAGTAGATAAAGCAAATTTGATGTTAGGAAAGACTTGTCTGATGTTTGCTGTATACCCATTTTCCTCCAACAGGTCAGTTTTCCCATTTGTTGACTATAACCACTTAATTTTTTTGACCCCTTGGCTATTTTTTAAAAATAACCTTTAAAAAATTAATAGACTTTATGTGTAGATCAGTTTTAGATTTGTAGAAAATGTAAGCATGTAGTACAGATTTTTGCCATATCCTCTTGCACAGAGTTCCCCCTATTATTAACATCTTGCATTATTATGGCATATTTGTCACAATTAATGAATGAATATTGATACATTATTATTAGTTAAAGTACATTGTTTATTCAGAATTCCTTAGTTTTTACCTAATGTCCATTTTCTGTTACACGATCCTTTCTAGGATACCATATTACAGTTACTTGTTAGGTCTCCTTAGGCTCTTCTTGGCTGTGACAGTGTCTCAGACTTTTCTTGTTTTCGATGACTTTGGCAGTTTTGAGGATTACTGATCAGGCATTCTGTAAAAATGTCCCTCTGTTGTAATTTGACTTATGTTTTTCTTATGATTACCCTGAGGGTTAGATTTTTGGGAGAAAAACCACAGAGGTGTATAAAATGTCATTTACTTCATATCATATCAAGGGTAGATATTATCAACATGACACTTATTACTGTTGATGTTGGCCTTGGATCACCTGGCTGAGGTAGTGTTTGTCAGATTTCTCCACTGTAAAGTTACCCCCTCCCACCACCACCTTTCTGTACTGTACTCTTTGGAATGGTCTTTATGTGAGGTCCACACTTAATGAGAAGGGAGTTATATTCCGCCTCCTTGAGGTAGGAGTATTTACATACATTATTTGGCCTACCTCACAGGATATATGCCTCTTCTCCTCCATTCATTTATTTATTCAATCATTCATTTATGTCAGTATGGATGTATGAATATTTATTTTATATTTTGAGTTATAATCCAATAACATTTCATTTATTTTATGCACAAATAGCTCCAGCTTTGGCCATTACGAGATATTTCACTTGATTCTTGTGTCCCTTGGACATACCTCCATCAATGTAGGGTTTTGGGGTTTTATTTGAGCATTTACTTACTTTCTGTTATGATAGAATACTCTAGGTTTATTTTATATTTTCACCTCCTTGCTTTTAATCTCAGTGATCTTCATAGAAGCTGCTAGAAGATCATAGTGACCAGACAAAGGTGGTTAATATCTTAGAAAAATAATGTGACCTCATACCTTTACTAATCTCTCATCTATGACTTCAGCTTGTAGTTAACAAGAATTCTTCTTATATTTACATTTATTGATCAAAACATTTTCTTTACTAGAAAACTGAAATTTGTGGCTGATGACTTTCATAGATTTACAAAGCCTTCAGTGGATTTTACATTCACTGAATAAGCACTAGTCTTTAGAAGAAAGTAGCTGATGTGTTTGTGCCCAGACAATATAGGCATTAGTTACAATTAATGAGTTAGAGTAGAACTAGAAATATTTTATATTTCCTATATAAAATATTAAAAATATGATCCATTTTTTAAATAGTTGAAAAGTTATTTAGATTGTATTCTAATAGTAATTTAAAGTAGAAGGAGGAAAGGGACATTGAATATGATAAATTAGCCAGTGATTTTAAGGAAAAAACCAATTAATTTACATATCCTGCCTGTGTATACAAATATTGTTATATGCAGGTAAGTGACATTAGCTCATGATATTGCAATTTTGTCTCATAAGGTATGTCAGCATTTTCATTATAAACCTGCTTTTCAAGGGCATATAACCTCTCCTCTAAAATTTCATTTGGGATTTAAACTTGCCAAACACAATTGCAGACTGAAAATTTCTTTTGAAAATTTAATCAGAATCATTGTTTTTATCCCAGTGCTTTGACTTGTGTGATAGCTACTTTCTTTCTTCCTGTGTCTTGATAAATGATTTCTCTCTCATCTGAGAATGATGACTGTTGAATGAGAACATGGCCTTACATTCTCTGAGTTTGATGGGTGGTGTGTAATATCATAACTCTTTGATTCTATAGCAGGCAACTTCCAGCAGAGAATATGTTTCCTAAATGGTAAGAAGTGTTTCTTCTTCTTCTTTTAATGGACTATTAATGTAGTCCCTATGAATTATACTGTACTTCTCTGTTGATGTGCCTGCAATAACCAGTTAAAAATTATAAATGTGAAAAAAACTTATTGACAATATTTAAAACATAAATATCTTTAAATTTTAGGAACAATATTAGAAAGAAAAATATAAAGCTTATATTTTATTGAGAACTACCCAATTTTCTTGAGAAACATAAGTAAAATTTGAGTAAATGGAGAGATAAATGTTTTTGACTAGGATGTCTGAATATTTAAAATATATCAGTTTTTCCCATTTAATTGATTTATAATTTTATAGATACAGGGCATTTAAAATTAATTTATAGGTTTCATATAAATTCAAAAAAGATTCTGTTTACTTTTTAAACAATTATTCTGAAGTTCATACTGGAAGAATAAGCAGATTTTAATAGTTAAAATATATTTTTAAAACATCAATAAGGTATATTAAAATACGTCAGTTAAAATAATTATTAGTGTGGTAAGGTTTTAAGAATGGAGAGGTGACTAAAATGACCAAGATAGCCTTGAAAAAATGATTTTTATGATAAAGAAAACATCATAAACAACAGGGAAAATTATTTAATCAATAGTTCTTAGAAAATTGACTAGTTGGGAGGTGGGGATAAATCATAAAATCTCATGTTAGAGTCTTACTTCACACTATGTGCCTATATAATTTTTCTAAGCATTTAAAAGTTAAATGTTTAAAAAGTTTAAAAATAGAAACAAATAGAGTTGACTAATTGATTTTATGGTGAGAAAGTACTTTCTAATGATAAGCATATAGAAGAAATCACCAATGAGAAGGATGCTGGATTTCAATCGATAGCAACCAATATATTTTCTTAGTCAGAAAGCATCATTAAAAGAATCAAAAGACAAATCATAAATAGGAAAACTATATGCAACATATATAACAAAGGCCTAATATATGTAATATATAAGTATCTCTTTAATATCAATAAGAAAAAGATGAACACCACTATAGGAAGATGGCAAAGATATGAATAAGAAATGAAAAGAAATGCATGTAAACAATAAACATTTGAAAAATACAAATTAGAAGCAATTTTTTTGCCAATCATATTTACACAGATTAGAAATAAATTGACTTTTTGTGAAATTGCTGTGAGACAGGCACTCTTGAAGTTAGATTTCTGGAGGAGTATAAATTAATACAATCTCTCTGGAAAGTAAATAGCAATATTTGCAAAAAGCTTTAAAAAGCTATTAAACTTTAACCCAGGAATCTTGTATCTAGAAAATTATCAAGAGAAAATAATCAGGATGTGGACAAATATCAATATGCAAGGAAAATAATTTTAATATTATCACCAATTATGAAAGACTGAAAAAATCCAAATGCCAACAAAATGGAAACATTGAAAACATTATGGTACACCTTTTGTGATAGAATAATGTGCAGACATTTACAACAATGTTGTATATACAATTTCAGTTGTTACTTGAGTAACTTTTTTTTTATCCTGTACATTTCAATCCTGAGCCTGTTCAAATTAAAAATAAAAGACTGGTAGTTAAATCAATGAGACTTTACAGAATTTCTGAAATGTCAGAGTCACTATTACATTGTCTCCAGTTGTCTCTTTTGGCTTGGGCAAGAATGATGCTTTTTCTTACGTATCAAATTACACATTCCACTTGCTTAGAGGACTTAACCCTGAAAAAACCTCAGAAACTACGTCTCAGTAAAAAACTCAGGTTTCACTCTTAAATAGACATATCAAAAGGTAGACCATTCATTTTCCTGAAATTTTCTTCCCTTGACTTCTGGGTCACTATTTTCTCCTGATTGTTCACCCATATTTCTAGTTGTTCCTCTACTGCCTGTCCAGTATGATGGGGTAGGTACCATTCAAAATGACTGTGCTTTGGGTTAAGACACTTAATTCATCATTAAGCAGTATGGTAAATGTGGGACTTAGGGTCAGACAGACACCAGCTTGGCTACCAGTTAGTCGAGTGATTTTGGGCAAATGACTTAACCTCTCTGAGCCTTAGTTGTTATGAATTAAGAGGTGAAACATATATAAAAAGCACCTAGTTCATCACCTGGGATATAGTAGGTAATTAAAATGTAAACTATTATTGTATTACTATTATGTATCAGGGACTGTGAGAGACCAAAGAAAATACTGATGTTTTGGGGGAAAGGTACTTTATTTTAATACCTGTTGCTACCAGAAGGACAGAATATCAGCTGAGCTGCAAGTCTAAATACATAAGACATAAAGAAAAAAAAATTAGTTCTCAGGAGACACCTAAGCAAGTGACACTGAGGGACCATGCTTTATCCACCTCTCTATCTCCAGCACCTAGCACAGTTCCCAGCAGATGGTAGTGCTCAATAAAGATTTGTTGAATGGATGGATGGATGGCTGAAATGTGACAAATCAAAGCCTCTGTTAGCCAGGGGATAATAAAAAGGAATCTAGTGCATGTGTGTCGGGAGAAGAGAGGATGGGAAGGAGAAGGGAAGGGAAGGATGATGCAAAGGGAGATAAAACAGTATTGAACACTATTGAAAGACATCTGCACTCACATGTTAACTACTTCACAATTCACAAATGCAAAGATGTGGAATCAACCCAAGTGCCCGTCAATTCATTAGTAGATTAATAGAATGTGGTATATGTATACCATGAAGTATTACTCAGCCATAAAAAGATGAGTTAATACCTTTTGCAACAATCTGGATGGAACTAGAGACCATTATCCTAGGTGAAATATCTCAAGAATGGAAAAACAAACACCACATGTACACCCTATTAAATTGGAACTAACTGATGAGCATGCATGTGCACAGAGGGAAGTATTAATAAAACTCAATGGAAATCAACCAGGGGAAGGGGGGAGGGGGGCAAAAACCTATCTAATGGGTACAATGAATACTATTTGGGTGATGAGCACACCTTTAGCCATAACTCAAGCATTGCAAAAGCAATCCATGTAATCTGAAACATTTGTACCCCCTTAATATTTTGAGAAAAAAAAGAAAGAAAATATACCTCTCAACTTTTTGAGCTACAATCCTTCCTCTCTTCTATTTTGTTTGGAACCCTGTTTTCACACTCAGCTAAAACAGCTGGGTACATATTGGAAGAAAGGAAAACACTTGTGGTCTCACTAAAGGACTTGAGATTCCCAATCCCCTCCTTCAACTTTACCTTCCTAGTGAAAATTAGTGGTGAGATGACAAGGCAGAGAATACTCAAGGGAGCTATTTCTGAAATTTGTGGGGATCCAAAATCTAGGCTAAAAGGGCAATAAGACCATGGCTACAGTGACCTATTTTCTGAGCCATAAATTAGGGCACATAGTCTGACCAAGTGTTTTTTTTCCCCAATATGTGGTTGTAATCATATTAACAGTCTTGAGATATGTAAAAATTGTTATCTCCTTTAAATGATTTATTGTTATTGGAAATAATAGAATTCTCTGAAATCAGGGCTGTTCTGAAAAGTTGGAAGCATATGGTTGCCATGGTTTTTAGCATCTTATAAAATATAAGATTTTTTGGACTTTCAAAAATTTAGTAATCACACGGATTACAGATATATGTATATATATATTTATATGTATGTATGTATGTGTGTGTGTGTATATAGAGAGAGTTATTATAGGAAGTCCTGTCAGGATTTCAGATTAGTATATTTTTTTCCATGATCATGAACAGGGTACAAAAGCCCAGGAAGTGTAAGAAAAGGACACTTTAAGTCTCAGGGATGGTAGAGGAACAGGGACAAATAGATGTGGAATCAAAGTATGGTAATTATTTATGTTATGTAAATAAGCCAAGAAGTAGATGCATTTATTCAACAGGAAACTGGATCTTTGTGGAAAGACTCCAGAAGATACTAGGCTTTATGAAAGAGCAAAAGTGCACATATTCACTTGACTTGAAAAGAGAACAGAATGAGGAAGGTTCCAAAAACAAAGGTGGTATTCACCACCATTCATTCAATCAACAAATAGTTTGACATGCCTACCATGCGCCAGATAGTTCTAGGCACCAGGGAAGTAGCAGTAAGCAAGATCTATCAAGTTCTCATTTTCATGGAATTTGCATTGTAATGGAGAAAAAACAATGAATGAACAAACATACATATATAATGTGTTAGGCAGGGATAAATGTTATAAAGAAAAATAAACTTAGACAAGGGGACAAAGAATGTTACAGCACAGCTGGAGTGCTGTTTTAGCTATGATGGTCAGGGGCCTTCTCTCTGGGGAGGTGACACTTGAACAGACATATGAAATGTAGGAACCAGCCATACAACATCTGGGAGGAGGGGGATAGCATGCCAAACAGATTGATTAATAAGTGAATATGCCTTGAGGTGGTATTAAGTTTGCAGTATTAGATGAACAGAAAGTGAGCCAGTGTAGTTTGATCTCCTTAGGAGGGAGGCAGGGGCCAGTTTGTATGGGGCCCTGTAGACCATGATGAGGAATTTCTTTTATTTTAAGTATGATGGAAGGCCATTGGAGGCTTTTGAGCAGAGGAGTTAGGTGACCTGATTTATGTGGTAGAAAGATTGTCCTGGCTGCTGGGTAAAAAGAGGTTTTAGAGAGACAAGAATTGAAACAATGAGGCAAGTAAGAGGTTATTGCTGGCTAGGCATGGTGGCTCAGGCTTGTAATCCTAGCACTTTGGGAGGCTGAGGTGGGAGAACTGCTTGAAGCCAGGAGTTCAAGACCAGCCTGAGCAAGAGCAAGACCCCGTCTCTATAAAAAATAGAAAAGTTAGCCAGGCATGGTGGCGCACTCCTGTCGTCCCAGCTACTCAGGAGGCTGAGGCAGGAGGATCGCTTGAGCCCAGGAGTTTAAGGTTGCAGTGAGCTATGATGACACCACTGCACTCTAGCCAGAGCAACAGAGCAAGACTCTGTCTCAAAAAAAAAAAAAAAGAGGTTACTGCCACTGCCATAGTTGAGGTACAGCCTGATGAGGGTAGGAGTGATGGAGATGGTGAGGAGGGACTAGATTCAGAATGTATTTTGAAGGTAAACTCAATATAACTTGTTGAATGATTGGGTATGGGGTAGAAGGGAAATAGGAATCAGGGAGTACACCAGGGATTTTGGTCTGAATAACTGGGTAAATAGTGATGCCATTTACAGATGTGAAGTTATAAGGGTTGAGAAGGCTTGGGAGAGAAATTAAGAAACAGATTTTGGACCTGTTAAATTTAAAATGCCTATACTATAACCAAGTAGAGGTTAGAAGTAAACAGTTGTATAGATGAGTATGGAGTTCAGCCCATGGTCAGGATTGAAGGTATAATTTCAGCAGTGGATACATAGTATTGAAACTATTGGACAAGATGAGATAATCTAGGTAATGAGTATAGCTAGAGAAGAGGTCCAACAAACACACATTCCATTGCAATTGCTCTCATCAAGACTTACTTGTTTAATCAAGAAATATTTTTGAGTGCTTATTATATGCTAGGCATTGTTCTAAGATCTGGAGATGCAGTGGACCACCAGATAGATAAGGCTTCTGTCTTCACAGAGCTTAGAATGAAAAGTTACATGGCTGATAAGATGATCAAGACAAAAGTGTAGCAGAGAAAAATAGATGAAAACATTGAGGTTTACAAAGAATGAAACAGATCTGACAACTGATAAGTCAATATGTTCTAGTTAAACCAAAGGACAGAGAGTATGCGAGGTAAGTATGAGAGATGGGGAAGCATGAGAGGATAAGAGCCAGACATACCTCCGAGAGTAGGGTTAGATATCTCTTGAGCACATACAGGCAGAACTGAAACCTTGGGTAGAAATTTTTCAGCCTATCGGGAAAATGTCTTTCTCACTCAGAGTAGATTCAGAATAGAAGTGTATTCACCTTTTGCCAAAAAAGAAAGCCTGGAGTCACAAGTAGAGAAAAGACCAGAAAGGCAGTAAATGGTTACTAGCTCAGGCTCCAAGGACAGACATACACAACTTTATATTTAGCTGTATGACTTAGGTAATTCACTCTTTCTGAATCTTAGTTTCCTCATCTGTAAAATGGCGAAGAAAAGTATGGAAAGTACCTAAAAAGATGTATGGTATATTATAAATAATAATAAATGTTAGTTTATTATGATACTGATTCTGATGATAATAATAAAGTTTGAGAATCTTCCACAGCTGGGCTAATAGGGGTCTCTATGAGGTTGATATTTCTTCCCAAAGGACCGAGGAAAGAAAAGGGGTTACTAAGGCTCATAGGTAAGCCATGTTAATCAAGAAACCTTTGATGGATGATATGGAAATTACAGCAGGCAGTCTATTCTTTGTAAATATGTCGAATTTTATACTTTTCTGATTTTTTTTATTTTCACCTTTTTGTTTTTCATTGTGTATTGGTCTTTTCACATATTCCCTCCCTGTTGTCTAAGAGAGAAATAAATAAAATAAAAATATTTATTTAAAATAAATGAAATAAAATATATTCTTCAACTGGGCATCTTGTCGTCTCTAGAGCAGTGCTTTTCAAACTTTAATGCACATAGGAATCACCAGGGGATCTTGTTATGCACATCCTGATTCGGTAGACCTTATGAATTTCTAACAAGCTTACAGCTGATGTTGGTGCTGGTGCTGCTTTCCAGGAACTAAACTTTAAGTAGCACGGAGCTAGGAAACTATCTGGAGGACACTAGAAAACATATTAGAGCTGAGGCAATCAGTGATCTGAGTCTCAAATAAGTAAGGCAGGATAGCCTTGATTACTCCTGCCTCTCATTTCAGCCTCCAATGGTTCTTTTACATTGTATCCAATATAAAGGGAGGGTTTGGGTGTGGGTAATCAGGTTAGAAATGCAGGAAGGCTGCACATGATTCCTTATAGCCTCCATGTTGTCCTGAAACAGATGTGAGTGCACAGCTGTTTACTACAAAGAGAGCTTCTGAAGAAAGTCTCCATAGAGCAATATATCTTGCTTTTATCATTTTCCTCTTTATGATGTTTTCTTTTCTCAATCCCATGAAAAATCACATAATGGGATTTTATTGTAGCCTGTTTGAATGGATAGGACAATGGAGAAATAATACAGTCATGAAAATGTTCCCACAACTGAAAGAAGTTTACCTGAGAAATGTTTGTGGCAGAACATAAGCAACATAAGCAATACATGAAATTTGGGCAAGATGAAGAATCATTCAATATAAATTGTATATTGTTTATCAGAAATACTTCCAATATACAGAAAGATTTTCATTATGATTATTGAGATAAAAATGTGGCTTTCAAATATATTGTTATAATATGGCCAGTATATTTTATTGCAAAAGTAGTCCTTCTGCAAGAAAGGCCTTTGATAAATGGACATCAAAACAGACAGATGCTACTGAATATCCTCAGATATCTTGATTTTCAGCAAGTAAGCCAACAATTAATTTATGGTGACAGTCTTGCTGGATTTGTTTGCTTTTTCACTGTGATCCACTTTTTTAATGAATGAAACATTGAGTTTCATTTTGTGATTTTAGATGAATTTATTGTCTTTATATCTCATTCAGTCTTTCGTTGCTATTTAAGTTCATTTTAGTCTCCAATTCACAGGCCTTTAGGTATGTTTTCTGTACTTGATTGATTGATATGAGACGCAGTATAGTGAGGCAGTATAGTGAATCCTGACACTGCCGCTTATTACCTGTATGGCGTTGGAGAATTTATTTAAGCTCCTGGTGTCAGTTTCTTCATCTGTAAAATGGGAATAAGAGTCCTTACTTATAGGGTTGTTGTGGGTAATATATGAGTTAATACATGTAAAACACCCAAACCTGTGACCAGCATAATTGAGAACACTAAGCATTCAAAGTATATTGGCTAATCTTAGTAATGATGTTACATGACAAACCATTTCATGTCAATTCTCATGTTTTATCTCCCCAGCCAGACCACAAACACATTTTAGGTATGGGAGCAATTTATTGTATTTTCTGTGTATTTCCTTAAATGCATTTATTATTTTTGCGATGTTTGCCATCATTACTATGGATTTGGTTTGCAAATGCAACTACAGAGAGGTGCATTATAAGTTAAAAAAAAATGAAAGCTGCAATTAAGCAAAACTGCCACTAATAAGCAGTAGGTAATAAGGTGGAATAAACAGAAAACACGTATTTTCTTATTAATAATTAATACTATCATAACACCTATTTATTATGTGCCTATTTTACTGTGTTAGACATTTTATGTCATCTCTTTTATTCTTCACAATAATTCTATGAATTAGGAAATTGAAACTCATAGAGGTTTAGTAACAAGTTTCAGGTTGCTCAGCTAGGATTCGAACTGATTACTCTCTGACAGCAAACACTGCATTGCCTCATCCCCTTTTTTAAAATTTGAAATATAATTCTTGGTTAAAATAGCTGAATTGGGTTCACATAACAGTTCTGCTTCTCATTAGCCATGTGACAACTTGGGAACCCACATTTGTGCAGAAAGACATTCTGAATCTAAATCTAAAGCTTCTTTGTAAGAGAATTCATCTTCTGCCCTTTCCCTGCTAAACTGCTGCTCCTGCCTCCAGAACCACGAGTTGATCATTTCCTCCAAATTCCCTAGTCACTGCCAACCTAAGACTGCTCATCCTCTGTTATCATGCCCTAGGATTTGTCGTCCTTTACTTTGTAGGTATAAGTTATGATAACGTGTTTCTTATTTTCCATTCAGTGAGAATAATCCAAATATGAAAACACTGTCTTTCTCCATCTGTTTCAACACTTGGGCTAGCTATCACATTTTAATTAGTAAGTAGTACTCTGATGCAGTGGTCCAGAACAGAAAAAGAATGATCAATACTGTTGGTTCAAGTCCAAATATACTATAATGAGCCTCTTGGACATAAACAGGATTACTTCAGTTAATTTATAGTCTTAGAATTGGCAGATTATTAAGCAACTAATAATTTCCTAGTTCTACTATGCCTGGGAGCCAATAATTTCAAGGGCTTCTCCCCTTCTCCCCTGATCACTTCTGTTTTTTCCTGTTCTTTGTAAGTGTGTGTTGGGAAGGGAAGGTGGCCAAGGGTTAGGAACAGAGATAGTGAGAGGCCAGAGATCAGGATCTTCTTAGACTCAAGCATTCTTTTTTTTTTTTTTTTTTTTTTTTTTTTTTTTTAGAGACAGGGTCTCGCTCTTGGTCAGGCTGGTTTCGAACTCCTGACCTTGAGCTATCCACCCGCCTCGGCCTCCCAGAGTGTCAAGCATTCTTAATGTGAGAATACATTTTGCCTTATATTGATTCAGTCACCTGAATAATATGTATCTTTAAGGTTTTGATTACAGTTTCTTCATCCTTTGTTTTTCTTCCAATTTGAGTATCATTTGCAAACTAGGAAATATTTTCAATATCCTCATCCAAATAATTACATCCATATAAAAATTTGTTAATGAAACATTAGAGCTAAGGGATTAATTGCTAAAAAATCAACCCTCAGAGCTCAAAAATGCAGTTAAGATTCCATGGCAACAGGATGTATTATTAACTGTATAAATGTTATCTAATAACATTTTGAAATTAACCTGCTAGCTTAGGCACTTCAGGACTATATATAAGGGAAGATGCTGTTTAAAAATAAAATAGTTTGTTTAAATAGTTTCTCTGGATGAAAATTATGGAAAACTTACAGTTCCTTCCAATTATTTTATTGCTTATCAAATTTTATGCTCATTTTTCTATCAGTTAATGAGAAAATGCTCCATTACTTTTGAAATATGACAGCATTTAATGTCCATGAGTCATATTTCTGTCTTACTTTTTTCTGAAGGAAAAAAACCTGGCAAAAAAGGAAAATGAAAACACAAACTTAATGAAGTAGGAAAGCAGCTATAGGATGTATTCTAATCTGAGAGAGCAGATTGTCCTTTGAAGGAAGGCGTTCTAGACATGAGAAAATATTTTTGAAATTTTTAAGTATGATAAAGATGACAAAGGCATTTCAGGTTGGGTAAAAAATATTACATACTTATTTGCCACAAAAGGTGAAACTACTTCAGGTTAATAAAAATGAGTGTAGGAAGATGGTAAGAGTTTTTTAGTAGGCACATCATTAATAGCAAGGTAAAAATGATTAAATATTGAAACTACTGAATGTATGACTGAGAACTTGTAGTAAGCATATTGAAAAGATTATTCAAGAGTGGGAAGCAATGCTGAGATTTTCTCATTCACACACTGTATACACTACAGATGGTAAAACAGAGGCTCAGGGCAGGACAACAATTTTCCCAAAGGCACACAGCACAATAGTAGCAGCCTCAGCACATAGAAGAATGCCAGACTCCACTCTCCCTGAGCAAGAACATATCATCATGAGAGACTCTTTCATGATAATGCTATTCAAAGACCGGAAGAAGCATTTATTAGAAATATGCTGTTTATGCATCACTATGTTGTTCAAAACAGGTATCCAAAACAAAAATACATGGTATTTGCTCATGAGAAACTATTTGTCAGTTTGGGAGGACAAGGTCTGACATATTTACATTAATACCCAGAAAACAAACCCAAGTTCAGGTAAAACATAAGAATCTAAAAGCTACATCATGAAGACCATGTAGCAGGAGCAATTTCAAGTAAAAGACAGATCTGTTATGGTGTGACATGATTACAGAATTTGATAGAGCTTCAGCTGCTGGTGCTATATTGACACTAAAGGAAAAGACTAAAAATTGACCTTTATAAGAGTAGAGATTCAGGTTAACTGTAAGGAATAACTTTAATTGATTATAAAAAATATAGAACTCTTACTTTTTCTGCAGTACATTTTGGGACTGAGAAGTCAAAAGAAATATAGTATGCATTCCTTGATCTTCAGCAGCTTATGGTTTAGTTGTAGAGAGAAGATACTCACTTTTAAGGTGTAAGATATAGATAAGGAAGTTTATGATTGTGTGGCAAAGGAGAGACATAAACAGGAAATCAAATGAGAATTCTAGAATACTTTCTGAGAAGAGGGACTCTGAGGATTAGTGACAGCATAGTGATGTGAAAATACTGTAAGCTATGGAGTCAAAAAGACTGGGTTCAAATGCAAGATCTCATACTTAGTAGGTGTATGGCTTTGCTGAGCCTCTGTTTCTTTGTCTGTAAAACTAGGGATGTAATGCCTAACTTGTAGGGTGCCTGTGAAGATTGCCACTAATGGAATAAAGGACATAGGGGTTCTTTTGGGGGTTTTTATCATGGTAATGGTTGCACAACTCTGTGAATATATTATAATTCACTAAATTGTACATTTTAAATGAGTGAATTATAAGGTTATATATATATGCATATATTTTTCAATAAATCTGTTATCAAAAAAGCTAAACATGAATTTACCATATGAAAAAAGATCTACCTTATGATTGAGCAATTCCACTCCTAAATATGTATGCAAAAGTAATGAAAATATATGTCCACCCAAAAACGTATACTCGAATGTTCATAATAGCATTATTTCTAATAGCCAAAAAGTAGCCACAACCCAAATGTTCATCAACTGATGAATGAATCAACAAAATGTTTCCATCATACAATGGAATATTATTCAGCCATAAAAAGAAATGAGGTTTTGATACATGCTACAACATGGATAAATCTCAAAAACATTACACTAAGTGAAAGATGCCAGATGTGAAAGATCACATAATGTACAGTCTCATTCATGTGAAATGTTATGAAAAGACAAATCTAAAGGGACAGAAAACAGATTAGTGGTTGCCAAGGATGGGAGGTGGGAACAGGGAGTGACTGCAAATAGGCACAAAGGATGTTTCTGTGGTGGTGTAAGTATTCTAAAATTGGTTTGTGGTGATGGGTGCACAACTAAATAATTTAACTAAAATCATTGAATTGTAGATTTTAAGTGAGTGAATCTCATGGCATGTCAATTATATCTCAATAAAGCAATAATTGATTCAAAGTGTTAAGTAATATATGCTCAATAAATGATAGCTTTTATCATTGTTGAAGCAATCAGGGAAGGCCTTCTGAAGGAAAGAGACTTTAGTGATGAGTTATGGGTAAGGTTTGGCTAGATGATGGGGAGATGGGAAGGGAAGATGGAAGAATAGGGAAATAGTATGTGCAATGGCCTAGAGTGAGAAATAGGCCTGATGTGATTTGTCTTATTGTAATGCTGACCAGGGTAGGGAGTCTGTACTAGGGAATTGGGATATTGGGAGATAAGAAACTGTCAGAATCAGAACTAAGACTGGGAAAGAACTGGTAGAACGTGGCTGATATATACCATTTGAGTAGGTAGTAATGAAGAAGCTCAGGTGATAGAGGCCCCAGGTGATATAGATAGCTAAGAAATGGCTTCTGTGGAGGAGCAGTGGGGTTCACAGGTGCTAGGGATAGAGATATTCTGGCTGCAGTTGGCTGGTGCTGATCCGAACTATTTAGAGGCCAAGTTGGGAAGATCGTACATGGTAGGATGTGGTGTGGTGTGGTGTGGTGTGGTGTGGTGTGGTGTAGCGTGGTGTAGCAGGTACCTAAACAGTAACTTATCTAAAATCAGTTTTGTGTCTGAGAAAGTAGGCTAGAAGTGCCATCCTGAGGAGCCAGGCCCAGAGTGGCCCTCTTGGGATTAGATCGGATAAAGGTGGTGTGACGGACCCATGTAAGTAAAAAATGGTGACCCAGCTGACTATCCTTTCTCTGGCTGCTTATGGAATATAAGCAGTGACTAAGCTGCCTTCCAGTCTTATGAGTCATTTAAGTAAGCAGCCCTGTCAACATTATGCCCTCTAGCTTTCCAACAAATTCAGTGAGGTCTCTGGGGGGAAAATCTCTGAATGTCTTCTCGAAGTTGTCTAGGATTTTAAAGATCCCTCACCCAACGTGAAGCAAATCCTTACAGTGCTTAATCTAAGTGATGTGATAAGATCATGACCTTTTCAGAAATGCCTTTGATGTCAATCCTAATCCTGCTAAATTTTACCTGACAGAGTAAGAATGAAACATTATAAGCTAGTTTGTCAAACATCTCAGTAATCTGTTGTGGCAATAATCTGCTCCAGCAATGATGGGGTCTGGTGAATGATGTACCCTGACTTGGAAGGAACTTATTAAGTGTTCAACCATTGATTAATGAAGTAAAAATGCACTAGGTAGACCTTGAAGTGATAAACTGGACAGGAACCTTGGCAGACATTAGTGCTTCCTGCCCACTATCCATACTGTGATTTATTTTGAAAATGATGACTGCTCATTTTTTTACCTACATACCTACAATGCCACAGAAAAACTAGTGTTGACAATCAACAGATACAGAAATGAAAAATATTGCATGTAACTCCTATTTTGAGTTTTAATCACCATTATAAAAGTTTTTTTAAAAATGCCCATAAAGGATTAGAGTTGTGAAAGCCCATTTTTCCTAAGATGGCCTTTCTGATGTGTAAATTTAAAAACTATACTATCGTTTTTGATAATATAAACATAAAAGATCAAGGAAATTGAAATTGCATTTTTATTTTTTCAGGTACACTTTATGATTGGCCATAACAGCAAAGTAAGTAAGTGATATTTTTCAGTTGATCATCCATTAAGTTTTAGAATGTTTTTAATCTCTTCTTCATCATTGTATCCCATTTCTCCAAAGACCACAGGCACTACAGTTCACAAACTGAAGAAATGGGATTATTTTTGTCTTTATTGCTTAATATTTTTATAAGTTGTCAGGTTTCTTGCTGCTAAAATTTACCTCCATGCCCACATAGATTATTGAATTTTTAAGAGGATTGATATCATACAGCATAGTAATTAATTGTCCTGTCTGCCTTTGTGTCTCAATGTGATGCAAACAGTTTGATGCTTTTATAGACTACCAGGTCATGAGTCTCCAATGAGGCTTATCTGTCATGAGTAACTGTTTTTTTTTTTTTAATTGTCTGGGTTAAATTTTAGATTGTCGTTCCAGACTATAGGCTTCGAAACTTCTTTTAAGAGATAATCTCTCAATGTGCTCATAAGGCAAAGGACCAAAACCTCCCATTTTAATATGAAAAACCATACATAATATTATTATGTGAACATAATATTCATGGTGTTCAAAACCAAGTAAGATGTAAAACCAGGATGGCATGGCAGATTCCATCAGATCTGAAAGGTTTACTAGTGCTGCCTTGTAATTTCTTTCCTAAACTTCTGAAGGTTTCCTGTTCATTATGCCCCTCAAAACTTTGCATATTACAGTCACAAACCTTGCCTCATGACAGTCCACGTGTGGGCAGTTCATTTACCAAGAATTACAATTTCTTAAAAATGAAGTGAGAAGTTATTAGTTTGATAACACAAAGTAACTCTTCATGTCTTGGTGCCCAACAGGAACTCTTATAAATTACTAACAAATTACAGTAGATGGCAATTCCTGAACTGCTGTGACTGATAGATAAATCTATGCCATATTATTCTGGCTTTTATTGTCTCTTAAAACATCATCAGATTGATTTTAGAGTAGCAGGGAAATAAAATAAATACACAAGATACCTTTCCAATAAAGTAGAGGAAAAGCAACCTTCTTTGTGCCTGAGAATTCTAGTGTTGAAATGAAATAACATTTCTGAGTACCTTCTTGTTTCAGAACAAAAATTGTATATCTGTTTCCTACTTGACTTTAAAGAATACTTTGTAGTAGAAGAAAAATCACAGGACTAAGAAAAAAGAAAACCCAATATTTTAGTCCTGCCTCTGTCACTAACAAGCTGTATAACCTTAGATAAGTCATGAAAGTTCCCTGCGCCTTAATTCCCACCTCTGTAAAATTAGATGGCTGAATTTGATGACCTTCAAGATCACTTTTGGCTTTAATATCTTATAGCTTAATAAGATGAATGCCCATAATACTACATGTGCTATATTTATAATTATATATCTTATTTATATGACCTGACAGCAACATATGGATACAAAGTTAACAATTTTTTGAAGATTAAAAAAAGAGAATATGGCTGCCGAGACAGGCTAATAATAATAACTAATATTCATGTATTAATTCACTCAAAAAATTCTTATGGCCACCTAGGTGCCACATTGGTGGTAGTTGTAGAGGTAAAAATTAAATAAATATTCTCTTTTCCTTCACACATTATAGTGAAGAACATGGATCTGTAATATAGAAAAGTTTTGATTAACTAGAATACTTAGGGAAGGGGATGTTAATTGAGGCTTTTTAAAATTAAGTAGCACATCTATGTTTTATTTCAGTCTTTGTGGTTAAAACGTTTTATAAAACTGTAGTCCATTTTACTACCTTAATAAGTACAGTTTAGTGAACATAATTACATTTTACTTTATTATTTGGAACATTTTTTGAGGGTCTTAAGTTTATCATTCTGAAATCAGTTCTTATTGTACAGGTCGAGTAGGAGACTGGGATGAATCTCTATTGACCACTTCTCAGGAGATTAACTTGTTTTTCTTTCAGTAAATTCAAGATAAAGGCCTGCTTAGTCACTGGGTTTCTTTTTCTCATAAAAATTGAGTATAGAACATGAAATAAAATGTTTCATTAGTTGGACTTCAGTTAATTAAGGTTTTACTGTACATAAAATCCTAATTAGTAACAGAGAAATCTGGTTGCTTTTTTGGGAAATAGGATGTACAGTTGGGGGTGCAGGATTTGGTTAGGAACATGAGCTGGCTACGTATATGATGGTATCCAGAAAAATCAACCGGAAAGGTGAAGGTAAAGCATGTAATATACAAAATGGTGGAAGGGAGGTAAATTGTTTGAGGTGAAGAAAAATGATGAACAGGAGACATATCTATCTTCTGTCTGTTTGAAGAAGTCTTTTGGGGAGGAATAAATAGAATGCCCAGTTTGAAAGGGACCTGAAATGTTGTCTAGTCCATTCCCCCCCAACTTATATGTCTATCCATGTAGTATTTGATTCACTTATACCATATTCTATTAGGTGACTAAGGATATCTGGAGAATTTCTGAAGAAGCCATTCCACCCATGACTGCTCCCTGTTCACCCACGGGTTTGAGCCACACAGAATACATCTGATTCATTTCCACACTAAAGTCCTTTATATATTTGAAAACAGTTAACCATTTTCTCCTTGAATATAATTTTTACTCCCCTGAATCTTAACAAGTAAACTTATTCTCCAGAAAGTGGAGCTGATACCAACATCACTCCCCCACTGAAAAAATACTGTTGATTCTCTTTTGCCCACAAGATGATGTACACATTTCTTACCATGGTGTTTAGGGCTCTGCCTACTTTTGGCCTTGATTCTCACTATTTCTCCATGGAAGCTATACTCCAGCTACCCTGGACCTTTATTTTGTCTTCATTTATGCCTTTTCTGATGTTTTCTCTCTTCTGGAATACCCTCTTATCCCTTCTGAAGCCAGTGCACCTTCAAGTAATTCTTCATGGCCCGGGTCAAATGTTCTCTCTTCTGTCAAATCTTCCTGGACTTCTCTTCATACTCACCTCCTTCCCTCATAAAATAAAATCCTGGTATGTTCTTACACACTTAATTATAGCCCATGCCTCTGTTAAATAATTTATAACATTTTATCATTTTTAGTTTTTATGTATTTGTCCAGCTAGAATGTGAATTCTTGAAGTTAAATACCATATCTTGTTCATATTTCTTTCCTCTAGATCTAACATATTTGAAAAAATTAAAGCATAGATGATATTTATAGTATTTTATTTAATTGGTCATAAACTCCATTCATCAATTTCAAGGAATGTTACCTAATTTTGCCTTTCAGAAATATGATAGCCTTTTATTCATTCAGTCCATCACTTCATTTGTTAAACTTTCATCATATGCCTTTCTTTTCACTCTTTGTTTTTCTAGGTTGAAGAAGCTTAAATCCTTTTTGTCTGTTCACCATCCCATTAATCAAGTTTTTTCTGGATTTTCTTCCATATCTGTCATGTAGCAGGACCCCAAGCAGGTCTAACTGGGGGACACTATGGAAACTGATAGCACCATTACCACCATAACTACCTCTTTTCATTCTAGCTTGCTTCTCCCAGGACAGCAACTTTGTTCCCAATTCCCAGTGTATCACATAGAAGTTGTGATTATTTCTAAGCTTATAAATTTGTCTCTCTTTGATCAACAATGCAAATCAGAGAGCATTTTACCTAAAATTATGTGCATTGCAGTCTATGGTACTAGAATGTTAGTTCTTACTCTGCCTTTGAACATGTGTCTTTTAAAGCATTGCAGGTCAATTCCGAATCAACTTTTCACTGGAATTTATAGAAAATTATAGGATATTTCAAAGCCAACTTTTGTTCTCTCATTAAAGGAGGAGAAAGATGAGAAGGAAAAGTATAAAGGGTTGAATGGAAGCCTGAAGTGAATTTCTTTAGGTAAAAAATTGAAAATAAAAACAACCCCTTTTTGAAACAAAACAAAAACAAGAAACAGCCACTTAGAGAAGCCACTTCAGACTTTAGGTGCATTAAGAAAGTCAGGCCTGCTACCTAGTTCAGACATGATAGAAGTTTGTCTGCCTCACCAATAGTCTTTGAGCATTTCTTTTGATGACTGAACCTGAGTTACTGAAAGCCCAGATAAGTAAGACAATAGATCAACTGGAACCCAAGAAGTGGTGATGAGAGATGAATGCTTTTTAAAATAGAGGGGAGCAAAAGGAAAAGCTTTCATTAGATAAACTATATATTTTTCCCACCCTGTCAACAAATGGCATTTCAAATTTTTTCCTCTAGAGTTTCTGGCAAAATTTCTCTTACCCAGAAAGCTCCAATGTAATAAAAGTAAAACCTATTTGAGCACCAATGTTATTTTGGG
Organism: Cheirogaleus medius; assembly: GCA_008086735.1. Classification (NCBI taxonomy): domain Eukaryota; kingdom Metazoa; phylum Chordata; class Mammalia; order Primates; family Cheirogaleidae; genus Cheirogaleus; species Cheirogaleus medius. The sequence continues at coordinate 4,008,761 of VBSM01000656.1, read as the reverse complement.
AATAAATGGTCTAAAATACTTGAGAAGCTGTTCATGCCATTGGATTTTTTATAAGATTGGATTTTCCCCAAGATCCCTTGACATAGATTCTAAGAAAAATTAACCCTTTCTTTGGGGGTATTGAGACAAGAATGAGCTGTTAATATTTGTGCATCTCTGCACACCAATGTTCTCTTATGGTGAGAAGTGAATATTGATTATCTGAGCTGCCATTTCTGTTTCTGAGAAAAATTGCATTTGAAAATCACTGTAAATGAAGCATTTGTGCCTTAAATCCTACATCTATAAATAATATATGTTTGGGCCTTTAACTTTTTCCTTATGCCAAGTATATCCGCCTTTAAATAAAATGACACATTTCAGCTGAAATATGTAAGTTGAATCAAAAACTAGAAGGAGTTATTCTAATTTGAAGAAACCCCACTTGGAGACGTTCATAGCAGTGGTTCCCAGGCTCACTCCTCTTTTGTGGTCTTATAGGGCCTCTGACCTTCTCTCACACATGTTGAATTTTGGCCACAAGTACCTTTTCTGCTGTATCTGGCACTTGCTATGCAAAAACATCGTTCCTTAAAGAGCAATTGTGTGATCTATCAAATTGAGCTAATGTTTTAAAAAATGGAACTAAGCTTAAACAAACAAAGCAAACAACAAACAAGAGAACTTGTAAAGCAAGTTTTGGAAATAAAATTAAGTTAGCCTGAATCACTGAACTGAATATGTAGCATGTCGATATTTCATTTAGTTTAATTCAGTAAGTAACATAGTAGTTTATTTTCATACTTTGTTATTACCTTTGAAAAAATAATAAAATATTCTTTTAAAATTAACAAAATATTGATGGAATTATAGTATGTTTTCAATCTGAAAGTGACCTTAGAGACCATTTAATCTGATTGCTTCATTTTTCAGATGACAAAATTGAGACCCAGAGAAAATAGAGTAATGCAGGTCTTATATAACCTTGATATTCTATCAGTTCAGTGAGCATTCCAGTCCTGCAAGATGTCCTCTTTTCAGTCTACTCTTTGGGGATTGTAACTTGAAGTGAACAATAATGAAAGAATTTAAAAATTCCTACTAATTCTCTGCTTCTCTTCATTAGCATAAGTAGCTAAGCTCAGAATTGTGCTTATGGTGGGGAGAGACTCTGGATTAGAAGCCAGTAGTAGATGGAACTGGGGAAATAGTCCTAGACCATCTCAGCTTCAGAGAAAAGCTGACCCAAACAGAAATTATCCATGGAATTCCCTCAATACTCTGTTCCTTGGTTTTAGCTCCCTACCAGATCTCATTCTCGGCTCCCAGCTTTCTCCCAGTTTGCCCTCTTTAAGGCACAAACATGGGCTTAAAAGAATCCTTTTAAGTCATCTATTCCTGTTGCTTGAGTCCTTTCCATAAGTTTCTTGACAAATGGTCATTATCACATGCAAGGATGACACATCTTCATGCCATTCAACTATCCTAGTCGCTCTCTTCTGAACACATTGTATTTGGTTTGTGGCCTTTTTAAAAGGAAGAGCCCACAGTTGAACACAAGACTCCAGGTATGGTTTGGGCAGCTGAAATCAGATCAAGATTATCATCTATTTCTTGCTAGAGTCTACGTTACAATTCACACAGCCTATGCTCGCATCAGCCACATCATCTTGCCAACTCATTGTGCTTACAGTCAACTAAAATCTTAGTATACAGCTATTTTTACACCAATTTTTCCAACCATCTACTTATGTAGTAGAGTTATTTTTAACACAAATGTAGGACTTTATATATCTGTCTCTGAAATTTTAATGTGTTATATTTGGCTCATAGTTCCATCCTGGCATGAATTTAGGGCATCATGATTATGTCATTCAACAGGCTATCTATTCCGACTAGTTCTGTACTATCTACAAACCGTATTTCCTCACCTACGGCATGGATAAAAATGTCAAAAAGGATAAGGGAAAGGAGATCACTGGAGACAAATTAATCAGCTACCTTGATGTGGTTGTTCATTCATTTGTGCATCAACTTAATTGTGCCATCATTCATCTCGTATAGTTTTTAAACTCGTCCAATAGTATATCATGAAGGACTTTCCAAAATGCCTTGATGAATATGAAAAACTTACATCTACTCATTTTCCTTCCCTGTCAATTTAGTCAGCCTGCTCACAAAGGAAGTGAAGTTAGTCTGTCAAGACATATTCTGAGTATGCCTATGCTGGCTCCTGGTGCTGCTTGCTTCCTAGTCTCAGAGCTAAGTCAATATTCTTGGAAATCTTTCTTGAGGGCCCAGAAACATAAATGTTTTTTAACATTAACTCCTTGTGAATACTGGCCTTCAATTTTTCTTGCTAATGATTCTGTTATTCTTTCTAGTTCAGAAATAAATCTCTCTGACAGAAAAGACAGATGCAAAATAGGGGTTATCTACTTATTGATTTTAGGATTTGTTTGACAAGTATCATCATTATACCACGGACTCTAGCAGTGTTTGTATTCACTCATTTTTAATCTGGCTCTAGATATACCTAAAAACGCCTCCACCCCTTCCCTTTTTGTCCTTATATCTTTCAAAAATTGTATTAGGTTTAGCTAGTCAAACTTTATTCTTGATTATATGCAATGATTTTTATCTTTTAGCATCACCATTAAAAAATATGACTTTGTCAAAAAGTTCCCAGTTGCAGCTACACCCTAATCTTATGGAAACTTCCCTGTTATCTCCTGTCAGTATTTCTAGGATAATAATGATGATGATTATGGAGGTAGCAATGACAACAACAAAAGTATTATAATAGCTAACACCTATCAAGTACTTACTGTGTGCCAGGAACTATTCAAAGTGCTTTTCCTGTATTAACTCTTTTAATTATTACCACAACCCTTTGAGATAAATTCTATTATTATCTCCATCTTACATGTGAGCATATGAAGGCTTTGAAGTTAAGTAACTTGCCCAAAAAAATCATGGTTAGTAAGTGTCAGAGCTGGAAGCCCTAGATTCTGATTTTATAGCCTGGGATATAAACTTTTCACTCTATTTCTTGAGAACACAGGTTAGACAACAAAAGATTGAATTATTAGGGCAATCATGATGTAGTTTCAGAACACCTCATAGGCAAACTTGTGGGGTATACAAAATTAGTCTTTGACATGCCTCAATTCCGCTTCTGCACTTTTAACTACCCTGACTGCTTCTTGTTGCCAACCTCTGGGTTTCTTCTACTTGTAATGCTATCTTATCTCTCAGCTAAACCGTAATGTTCTGGAGAGTATGTACTACTTTATAGCTATTGCTTTGTTTCCCACATACTGTAGCGAAGCATAGCTTACATATGTTAAACATGGGGCATATATGAAATTCCCATGGAATTAAAAAAGTGACAAACTTTGAAATTCATTGCTTAAAAAAAACACAATGAGTTGTGTTCCCTAGAGAAGATGTGCATGTGTGCATGCACATTTACAAGCTCAAATGCATTCTCAAATGAACTGTGAGTAGTGAAGGAAAACACAATGCTTGGCACAGAGCAAGTACAAGCATTCGATGACTGGTAAATGAGTAAATGAATGAGGCAGAGAAGGAGAGAGAGTGTCCTGGAATAAGATCAATATCAATTGTCCCATGCCATATTCCTACAAAATATATACTTTTTTGAACCATTAACTAATTGATGCAATGCACTAAAGTCTTTAATTCAGATCTGAGTCATAATAATTATACCAGCAATTTTCAATACTATTTCATTTCATTATGAGTTCAATTAAAAACATGAGGGCCTATCTGTGTGGCATATTTGTGTATATATATATATAGTCTTCGAGAAAGATTGAGATATTATAGGGCTTTTTTGATAAACAAATTGACTCCTAGTATCTTTGAGCTAGGTGAATATGGTTTTGTTATCTTAGTATCTGGGTAAATCTTGAGGTGCAAATTGACTCAGACCTATTCAAATTTAATATCAGACTTTAGACAAATCCTTTCATAACAAAAAATAAATGGAGAACATATGATGGCTTAGGTCTTTTATATATAATTATATGGTTCCCAGAGGGGAGTTATAATTGAATTATAAGCTGCCTCATGAGTATTCTAGCCAGTGTTTAGAGAACTGCAAAGCAGAGCTGAGCAATTTTTTTTTCACCAGCTAGAACGTGAACAAGACACCCTATAATTCAATTATAACTAGCCTCCAGGAACCATATAATTATATTATAAAGTAGTTTAGGGAAACTACAAAACTGAATGTTTTTCAACACATTGTGTATGTTTAAAATGATAATTTGATAATTTTACTTCATGTCTCACCTTTCCTGACCACATAGATTTGGATACACTTTTTTTACCCTTATTTCCATGCACTTTTCAAAACTTTTAGGATAAATTATCATCCTAGGAGGTCCTTAGATTGCTCTCCTATCATTGTAGGTCTGTCTGTACACATACACATCACTTAAACTATTTGGTCCTCAGTTTTTCCAACTATAAAATGATGAAATTTGACTTAGATGATCTGTAAAGTGCTTCCTAACATTAACACTCATTGAAGCTTGTATTAGTGTTCTCCAGAGAAACAGAGCCAATAGGATCCTATATATAACATCGTATGTGTATACATATATACATGCATATACATACATACACATATGTATCCTATATACACATTGTACACACATACACATATGCATGTATATATACATATATGTGCGTACATATACATATATACATATATATGCATACATATACATGTATACATATATACACACAGAGATCATGTATATATAGAGAGAGAGAGAGGGAGAGAGAGATCCATAGAGAGATTGATAGATTCTTTCTAAGGTATTGACTCATGTGGTTGTGGGGCTGGCCAGTCTGAAATGTGCAGGCAGGACAGGCCAGTAGGCTAGAGATGCAGGGAAGAGTTGATGTTGCTGCATGAGTCTGAAGGCAGTCTGGAATCAGAATTCCTTTTTACTTGGAGGACTTCAGGTTTTTCTGTTAAGGCCTTTAACTGAATGAATGAGCCTCACTCATGGGAGGATAATTGGCTTTACTGAGTATCTTCTGATATAAATGTTAATTACATCTTAAAAATACCTCCACAGCAATATTTTTCTTTCTGTATCTGGCTTATTTCACTTAGCATAATGTCCTCCAGGCTCATGATGTTGTGGCAAATGGCAAGATCTCATTCTTTTTTAAGGCTGAATAATATTCCATTGTATACATATGTACCACAGTTTGTGCATTCATCTGTCCATGGACACTTAGAAGGAAAAAAAATTGCATGATCTCACTTATATGTAGAATCTAAAAATAAATATACAGAGATAGAGAACAAACATTAGTTATCAGAGGTAGAGGGTGGGGAAGATGAAATGGGTATATGTAGAACAAAGGATACATAGTAGCAGATGTGTAGGATGAACAAGTCTAGAGATCTGATGTACAACATGAGGACTATAGGTAAAAAATTGTATTGTATATGAGATTTATGCTAAATGAGTAGATTTTAGGTGCTTGTGCCAGAAAACAAAAAATGGGCAACTATATGAGATGATGGAAATGTTAATTTGCTTTGCTATAGTAACATTTTTACTATCTGTATGTATCCATGACATCATGCTGTATACCTTCAATATACACAGTAAAAATTATTTTTTTAAAATACTTTCACACCAACATCTGAAGTGGTGTTTAACCAGAAAGTGGGTACCATGACCTAGCCAAGTTTACACATAAAATTAATCATCAAAAGTCTGTACAGCTAGATAATGTAGCATTATTCAGGTCCTGCTTCTCCAGAATGTACATTATCTTTTATGGACATGAATGGAAATTAAGAAGGTGAAGCTTTAGTTTTGAAACTTTAGTATAATTCAATATTATCATGAATACAATATGTGAAAGTAAATGTTTTTATTTGTAATAAACTGGTCTTAAATAAGCTTTCAAAAATGGAAAAGGATGTGTTTAAATCTATTTCCTATGGAAGACTTCCTCAAACTTTACATTCTATAAATAACTGATGGTACGGTAACTCTCCGTAGAAAACCTATTCTATCTAGTTTTTCACCATTTTACCATTTTATGAAGGGATTCCCTGAGCAACTAATAGTTATGGTGGCTCTGTTTTTTAAAAAAAATTTAAGCTGGATTTTATTAAAAAGCAATGCATACATATGTACATGAATGCTCATAACAGCACTATTTGTAATAGCCAAAAAGTGGAAACAATCTAAATGTTATCAACTGGTAAATGGATAAACAAAATGTGATATATACATATAATGTAATATTATTCAGCCATAAAAAGGAATGAAGTTCTTGACAAATGCTACAACATGAGTGAACATTAAAAAGATTATGCTGAGTGAAATAAGCCAGTCAAAAAAGACCACATACTGTATAATTCCATTTATATAAAAATATTAAGAATAGGTAAATTCATAGAACAGAAAGCAGACTACTGTTTGTCAGGGGATGAAGGGAGAGCAGGAAATGAGAAATGAGTAATGGGTACAGAGTTTCTTTTAGAGGTGATGAAAATGTTATAAACTTTATTGTGGAAATGGTTGCACAACTCTGTGAATATACTAAAAAGCATGGAATTTTATACTTTAAATGGATGGATTGTATGGTATGTGAAATATATCTAAATAAATCTGTTAAAAAAAGTGATGTATACATAGAAAAAGATTCAAAGAACAGTGAAGAGTACATATTGGGAAGTCACTCTCACTCCAATCTGCATTCACCCCTGCCCCATCCCACTTCCAACTACAGTAGTAACCACTGTCGGTATTTCCTATTTTGTTCCCCAAACACTGTTCTGTCCCTTGACTTTTCACTCAATAATGTTCTTTTAAAACTTTCTGTATCAGCATATATACATCTTTAACATTCCTTTGAACAGCTGTCTAGTATTCCTAGTATTATGTGGATGCATCAAAATCTATTTAAACATTTCCCTCCTGAGGAATTCTTTCTTCTTTCCAGTGCTTGCAAAAAATGCTGCATGGACATTCTTTCATATCTATTTACAAGACAGTGCAAAAATATATCTTGGGGATAAATTCTTACACATGAAATTGTCTAGTCAAAAGGAATATATATTTTATATTTTGATGGTTATTGCTACATTGCCCTATATAATGGACCAACTTATACTCCATTGCCAATGCTTGAGAGTCCTTGTTTCTCCAAATTAACAGTGAAGATTATCAAACTCCCTAATCTTTGTCAATATAATAGGTACAATATAATTGTTAATTTCAGTTTTTAATTGTGAATGAGGTTGAACTTTTCTGTCATTTGCACTTCCTTTTTCTATCAATTTTCTGTGTGCTTTGTTCACATTTATATTGGGTTTCTGGTCTTTTTATTATTGAATGCTAAGATCTCTTCAAACATTAAGAAAATTAGCCCCTTGTCTGTAATAATGCTGCCAAGATTCCCCACATTTTCATTTGTCTTTATATTGTGTTTATGATTGTTTTAGTGCATTTTGCATTGCTATAAAGGAATACCTGAGGCTGGGTAATTTATAAAGAGGTTTATTTGGCTCACAGTTCTGCAGACTGTACAAGAAGCATGGCGCCAGCACCTGCTTCTGGTGAGGGCTTCAGGGAGCTGCCAGATAAGGCTGAAGGTGAAGTGGGAGCAGACGTGTTAACATGTGAGAGAAGGAGCAAGAGAGAAGGGGGAGGTGCCACACTCTTTAAACAACCAGCTCTCCAGTGAACTCACTCATTACCATGTAGAGGGCACCAAGCCCCAAGATTCATGAGAGATCTGCCTCCATGACCCATTCACCTCCCACCAGGCCCCACCTCCAACACTAGGAATCAGATTTCAACAGGAAATTTGGAGGGAATGAACATACAAACCATATCAATGACATGTTTTGGATAGATACTTTTTTAAAGCGTTCATTTTGTTGCTTTCAAAATGATTAGAATGTACAGTAGAAAATATAGTCCAAACTAAAATCACACCTTTATGTGACTTATTTTTTGAATGAGTTTAGGAAGTTTCCTCTGGAGGAAACCATCAAACTACCAGTGGTGTCAGTGTTCCACTGTACAGACAGACCCCTGTTCTAATGGATAGCAGATATCCCTTAATTCTCATCCTGAAGTTTGCTCTTACATAAGGGTATTTTGCAGTGTTTATTTTTTAATTGGTCACAGATTGATCAATAAAAACATGATAACATCGAACAGATTTCAGATCTTTTTTCCTTTGCCAGGGCATTCTCACTTTACTCAATACAACAGCTGTCACAGTGCCTGCATTATTTGCTAATTTAACTCTATTACTCCTTTCTCCTATACTACATAAGGGTCTTTACAACATGCAATTTTAACACGGAGACAAAAAGACACATGAAATGGTTTAATGTAGAAAATGCAATTATAAACATAAAAGACCAGACAATAGAGTATTAACTGTTGGAACTACTTTACTTTTCTCTTCCCCCCTCCCTCCTTTCCTCTCTTTTTTCCCTTCCTCATTTCCATTTTTATTTTTTCTTTCTCCCTTTCTTCCCTCTTCCCTTGTTATTATGAAAGCAATACATGCTCATAGTAAATTATATATGTGTATAGATATAGATACATCATGATAAACAGGGCATAAAAAGCAAAAGAAGTAAAAGCTCTCCTATTCACTCTGCTAGCTCAACTCTCCATTCATATGGCTCAGAAGGTATGAGTTTTCTTTATGTATATTTCTTGAAATTTTCTATAGGACTACAAATGGGTGTGTGTGTGTGTGTGCACATACAAACTATAATATATTATATTGCAAGAATAGATGCATAAAAATGAGTGAGCTTTTAAGAATAATCATCTCAGGCTGTACACTAATTTCAATGCTATCTTTGCTAAAATTTTTCTTTGTTTTTGTCCTAGCTATTATTTTAGACTTTGGGAATTATCATTTATTTTAAAATATATATACTTAAATATATATTTATTTTTACTGGTGGAATTTTTTTTCTGTGAAGATAGATTTGATTTGGGGGAATAATCGAGCACTATTTGAAGTCAAGTCTGTTTAATATAGGCATTCAAAATATGTGGTCTGTCTTTTGATCAGAAACACTAGAGTAGGAAAACAGATTGATTTAACATTACAGATAATTATCAATGAGGAATTCCAAAAATGTTTGAGTAATGAGAGCATTTGCTATATGTTTATGGCATTGCAAGGTGACAGAATCAATTACAGAGCTGAAGTTCATTTGACTGTGTGAATTCTGCTGTGCTGGTTTTTGGATGTCAGAGTTCTGCTGTTCTGGTTACAAAATTTGCCTTCTCCCTAAGAGCCTAAGAAGCATCATTCTAGGTCAGCAGTGTGCTGCACCCAGAACAGAGTTTTGCTTCTGACAGTAGCCCTGAGGGGTAAAATGACAATCGCAGAGGTGAGAGAGAGGCCTTGGATTTTTCTGTAGGTCTTTAATTACCCGTCATACAATGGATTTTTCTTCTTTCATTTTTTTAATCTATTTTTTTTTTTAGAAAATGTCCTGATTACATTCTGTTTCTAGAATAGATATGTTGTTTCATTTCAGCTTAACTTAATTTCTTATCTCTTTAGAGATGCAAGATACACATCTTAAGACACTCTCTATCACCATTCTCACCATTTATGTTGAGATACTTTTTTTTAACTTTTCAAAAGCTGTCACTTAATAAAATCATTATTATGTCCTAATGTTCAAGAATTCTTTGCTTAAGGACAGTTTCTATTTTCATTGGCTTTGATGACCAGTATAGGAATTTAGAATTTAAACAAAGGGCACAATAATAATCTGTGTTAAATCTTGCCTAGTTTAGGTAAGGATTGTGATACAAATTGTGGGGGTTTTTTCATTCTATAAAATATGCAAATACTAAATGCACGAGAACTAGGAAACACATTGATTGCACTGTGCTGTAAAGAGGATTTGTGGTACTGTGTGTAGGCATGAAAGAAAGTAATTATTAAAGCCATTAATAAGAAGTGAAACTTGATTTCTAAGTATGATAGAGTGAATAGGAGGAGGCTAATGTTTTGGACTCTTAATAAAAGTCCTGAAAATAGTCCCTGACTTTCAAAATGAAGAGCAGTGCTCTAAAATAACCACGTTTCCTTCAACAATTTTTTTCAGATAAGACGTGGCAGGGCAACCCAATGTTGATTAACTTTTGTTTTAAATACATAATTGCTCAGATCTACAATGAAGCCCTTTTTCAGGCATCCTGAATTGCTTATTAAATGAGGAAGGCCATATTACTCTGTACTAATCTATTTCTTTTTGAAACATGGGTTGTTATTGCAAAGGAATAGATAAAATATAGGTAGGAATGTCTTCAAATGATTTTATTGAATTTATATTGACAAAATGTCATTCCTTCATTTAAAAAAACATATATTGAATACCTATTATGTGCTAGTCACTGTGGTAGTTACTGGGAGTATAGAAATGAAGAAGATGGCACCTGCCCTTAAGGAACTCCGAATCTGAGGACAGACATTGGAGTAGGGAAAGATGTGATTATCAGTCAATTATAAAATTTTCTGGGAAAAAAGTATCTCCATGGCATCGACTGACTATACTAAAGGCTTTTTTAATCTCCTCCTCCATTAAAAGAATAAATAAAAGTCAAATTTGTATTCAAATCCCAAGCCATGCCACTTACAAGGTACAAAACCTGGTGCAAGTTCCTCAAATTCTGTGATTCTCAATAATGACCTTATAGAGCTTGGGTGAGCTCTATAATTTATGCATATAATATAACTAGTCTTTTGTAAACAGTCAATAGATGGCAGCTAGGATTATGCTTATTAATATGTAATTTGTTTGTGTGGATTGCATGATGTGTGACTAAGTTCTTTCTTTTTGGAAACAAGATTTTTACAATGTAAAAAGTGACAGACATTGGAGTAGAAAATGACTGTATTTTCCCAAAGCCTTCCGAGCATTTGTAGACCACACCAAACATGCTTTTTATGGTGATACATTTTGTATCTGTCCAGCATGGCATGTATATTATGCTTGCCTTAAACACAATAATTTCACTTCCACTTTACTTCTGTCTCACACATTTATCCTCCCTATTTCCCTCACAAGGGTCATGCCAAGAAAGGCAGTGCACAGAAAAAATGTTACCCTCCCCTCCTCCACATGTCTCCTTTCTATTCTCTGATATCTTCCCTGTCAAATTGAAGCCTTAAAATTGGACTCACTTTAAGACATCAAAAGCCAGCATTGAATAAAGAAACAAAAATACTTCAACCTGACTTATGGCAGAAACTACTTCTCTTGCTATTTTCCTTTCTGTGTCCTTTATGTTACTTGTTTCAAGCTTTTTCTACTTACTGCTGAAATATTCAGTCATTTGAAAAAAAATCATCCAAATTAGGTGGCCATTTATAGGCAAGTTTTTGACTGTACTTCTGGAACTTCTTGACTATATGATATGTTGGTGCAGACTTAAATGTATCTCTCAAGTAAGAGATAATATTTGCGTTGGGGCAGGAGTGTCAACTTAATCACATTTTTTTGTTAACTGAATATTAGCCCTAAATTCATTTTTTAGATATCACTAATTTAAAGTCCAATAAGTAATTTTACTTCATTAGTGAGTTAAGTAAGGGCGTGGATAGCATATTACATGTATGTATCTTAACAAATTTGTGTCTATTGTATGCCAGCTATTGTGGTACATAGTGAATTAGTTGTTACCTCCTTCCTCCATCCTGCAAGAGGGTCATGGTATAAACAGAAACTTACTATAAAAAATTGATGAGTTATAATGGAAATATGAACAAATAGGATAGGGTAATTATCATTCATTGATTTAAGAAATATTTCTTGAGCACATGCTATATGCAAAGTACTAGGGATATAGGATTGAAATAGACCCAGTCTCTGCCTTCATGGAATTTAAAGATACATATAATAAATAGCCACAAAATTAAAATTGTGTTAAATATGCTGAAGGATAATCACCAGATACTATGAGAAAATATACTGGGAACCTTAAACCTATAATAGTATGGAGGGCAGGGAAAGCTTCCCAAAGTAAGTAACATTTAAGTTGAAAGGTAAAAGAAGGGCAGGAGTGACCATGTGCAAAGAAGGTGGGACAACTATTTGTTGAAGTAGAATAGTAGTTCTCCATTGGGAGAGATTTTGCCCTCACCACGGGACATTTGGATATTCCTAGAGACATGTTTAATTGTCATAGCATGGGGAAAGGTGCACTAGCACCTAGTGGATAGAGGCCAGGGATGTTGCTAAACATCTTACCCTCCCCTCAGTAAAAAATTATCTACCTCAAAATGCCAATAGTGCTGAGATTGAGAAACCCTGCATTAAATTCTAGAAAAAGAGAGGAAGGTCAGTGTATTGGGGTAAAGTACAGAAATGGCACAAAAGAAACCTGAGTTTAATTCATCAAACATTATTACCTATTATGTACCAGGTAGGGGGAAGGGAGACATCATTCTTACTCTAATGAGCTTAATTTAATAGGGAATACATAGGTAAACCACATAAATAATACAATAAGTCTTATAAACAATCATACTATGCTAAGGAAACATTGAAGATGGATGCCTAACGTGTCTTGAAGAAGTCAGGAAAAGCTTTCCCATAGATACGACACTTGACTAGATTTTAAATTGTGAATAGGAATGAATCTTAATCTTCTATAATCATTAGTGACAGGGAGTTACAGCTATCGAAAGTTAGAAGAGTACTAGAGAGTCAACATTAAGGCTTGGGAACATAAAACAAGAGTATGACATGCTGTAATCTAGCAAGCAGACTCATCCCAGTGAGTCCTGGCTTAAAAACATGAATGGAGACTCAGGCTTATTGGCCTGACCCCTTTTTTTGCCACCCTCAGGTCTGTGTAAACAAATTGGGCAATTCTAGGCTACAGTTTGTTCTAGATGGAGGGGAAAATAGGCTCAGGGTGGGCATGGCTCCCTGAATCTGCAGAATTCTTGACCTATGAGCAGGAGAGTGTCTAGATGAGAGTCAAATCATGGTCCTCTTAGCTTGGGGTCCAGGTCAAGGTTGCCATCAGCCCAGATTCAGAAAATTGGAGCTAGAGGTTTTGAGGCAGATGAGAAATTAAAAGTCAGGGCACAGAAAACACAGGTTACTTTTCGGTCATGGATATACTCTGGATTTAGGGTAGCTTTAGGACATTAAACATGAGACACTGTTAATTAAGGACATCTTCATCCTGAGGCTCCAACCTTTGAAACACTTCTTTCAACCAGAAGCTTCTTGTATATCTATTGTTAGTGAAGGAAACAATGCAAAAGTATAAGCAAATAAGTAGTTATTTCTCCAAAATAATTCAGAATTTTGGGTATCTATTATGATATTTATCCTTCTGCAACTTGATTTTTTGGTTCACAGAATTATATCTAGTAATGTTATGGAAGATTTAGTTGATCTTAGGCCTACCCTGTGACTAAATTCTGATATTAGTTTACATAATTCATTGTAGAACTATGAAATTTTTAAAGCTAAAGAGGTCCTTAGAATTCATATAGTCTAATGGAGCTCACAAGTTTACCTTTTATTTTTAAGCAACAAAAACATTTTTTTTTTGAGACAGGGTCTCGCTATGTTGCCTGGGCTAGAGTGCAGTGGCATCAGCCTAGTGCATTGCAACCTCAAGCTCCCAGGCTTAAGTGATCCTCCTGCCTTAGCCTCCTGAGTAGCTGGGACTACAGGCATTTGCCACCATGCCCGGCTAATTTTTTAAAACATTTTTTGTAGAGATGAGGTCTCACTATGTTGCTTGAACTCCTGGCTTCAAGCAGCCCTCCCACCTGAGTCTCTCAAAGTGTAAAAATTACAGGCATGAGCCACTGTGCCCAGCCAGAAACATCTTTT
>VBSM01000656.1:3976161-3994761 GCA_008086735.1 Cheirogaleus medius | reverse complement strand
AGGCAGAGCCTCAAGCATGACCATACCCCATACGTTGCACATCTTACTCATTGAACATACTTTCAAAATGTGAAAATAATTTGAAAACCACTAATCTAAGCCTCATCACCTTTTTTTATTTTACACATGATAAAATTACTTCAAGGATATTCACTCATTTTATTTTCACAATAGTTCCCTTTTTTTTCAGATGAAATTCAATAATTTGCTCAAGGTCAACAATGGTAGTAAATTGCAGAGATGAGATTTGAACTCATGCAGAAAAGCCAGTCAAAGGGTAGAGATATTTTTACATGTTGGCTTCTACATCCATCGACAGAAAAGAACAGAGGCACCTTCCCCAAAGAAGCCTTTGTAAGCTACTTGATTGTTGAGTCATTTATTAACTTTGTTTAACCTCAATTAAATTAGGGCCTAGTAAACTAGAGCATAAATGTTTAATCATTAAATCATTCTTAACTAAGATTCTCACCGTCTCCTTCTGTCTTCTTGTTATAGTCAGCAACTATCCAGTTAATATACCAACTTAAATTTTTTTAATTAAAAACAAATGGTAACATTGTAAGGCAATGGATATGTTAATTAGCTTGATTGTGGAAATCATTTCACAGTATACACATACATCAAAGCATCATATTGTGCACCTTGAATATATATGATTTGATTTGTCAATTATACCTCAATAAAACTGAAAAAATTTTTAAATTTAATTAAAATTGTGCCAGTTTTGGAAGATGTGCTAGAGGGAACAACGATTTCTCTGCTTTCATTTTCTGTTTGCAAAGCCTGAAACATTTGTCGTTTTCCTCTTAAAAGTACTTGGTGCTTATGGACAGAGGAGTGGGGGTTGTATTATCTGTTTTATTTGAGAGATCTCTGTCTATTGGATTGGAGGGTTTTTATATTTTGATAATATCAGTCTTCATATGCAAGATGAACTAAATGTCCTTTTCACATTATTGTGTCTTTAAAGGAGATGAGAAATCTGGCCACTTACTTTGATTAGATATTTGGTTGTGTGGCACTATGGCAGGAGTAGAGTTTGCTCCTGCAGGCAGGCTAGCAAGGTTTTGGTGACTCAGGTTGGGGCTTTCTCTGGTATAAAGTGTCTTCGGTTAAAACCAAATGCATTAAATTTCTCCAGTACATCCAATTACTTTGTTAATTGAAAAGGACAGCATTCCAGTTTAATTATGTGTTCTCCTTTCTGCATTTCTTTTAATTTATGGAACGATATAAAGTAAAGCAGTGCAAAAAACAACCATTTGAGGAGCAATTTGGTACTGTTCCTGTTTGACCCTCTCCATTTGAGATTTCCAGACTTTTGGTCTATCTTCCTAAGCATGGTTTGTTAGCTTCAGTGGTTATTTTCAACAGCACATAAAATGTTCCCTGAGACCATGCTTTCTGGCTGACATTTGATATTGTTTCTGCTGTCACTTTTAAGATTCTGTACTTCTCCAGCTGTCGGGTTCTGGAGTAATCAGTCTGTGTTGCCTGTACCAGAGCCAATTAAAAATTACAAGGAAACATGAATAGGGGTGTCGTTGAATTGATATTTATGATAAGAACTTTTTAACTTTTATAGTTAATAATAACAATAAAGAAAGAGGGGGAGGAGCTGTGCACTATCAAGAAAGTGAAATGACAACACACAGAATGGGAGAAAATACTGCAAACCATATAAGGGACTTGTATCCAGAATATATAAGGAATTCTTACAAGTCAATAATAAGAAAATAAAACAATTTCAAAATGGGCAACAGATCTAAAGAATACACACAAATGACTGGTAAGCACATGAGAAGAGGCTCAACATCATTAGCCATC
Source organism: Cheirogaleus medius (assembly GCA_008086735.1). Classification (NCBI taxonomy): domain Eukaryota; kingdom Metazoa; phylum Chordata; class Mammalia; order Primates; family Cheirogaleidae; genus Cheirogaleus; species Cheirogaleus medius. The sequence goes on along the minus strand of VBSM01000656.1, from coordinate 3,992,931 downwards.
AGAGAAATGCAAATCAAAACCAAGAAGAGATACAATGTCACACAAACTAGGATGGCTGTAATGAAAAAGACAGACAGCAATAAGTATCGGGGAAGATGTGGAGAAATTGTAACACCCATACATTGCTGATGAAGAACAGTTTAGTTTGTCAGTTCCTCACTAACAAAAAGTTAAACATAGTTTCCATACAGCCCAGCAGTTCCATTCATATGTATATGCCCAATTAAAAACATAGGTCCACACAAAACCTTGTACTAAAGTGTTTGTAGCAGCATTATTCATAATAGCCAAGAAGTGGAAATATGTAAAATATACATATAATGAAATATTATTATTCAGCCATAAAAAGGAATGAAATATTGTTACATACTACAACTTAGATAAACCTTGAAAACAGTATGCTAAGTGAAAGAAGCAACACACAAAAGGCCACATATTATGATTCCATTTACATGAAATGCCCAAAATAGCCAAATTCATAGAGATAGAAAGTAGATTAGTGGTTCCCACTTGGGGGGAAATGGAATGGAGAGTAGTAACTGCTAATGAGTACGAGGTTTCTTTTGTGGTGTCGAGAATGTTCTGGAATTTGTGGTGATACTTGCACAATTCTGTGAATATACTAAAAACCACTGAATTATACATTTTAAAAGGGTGAATTTTATAATATTGCATTATATCTCAATAAAGCTTTTTTAAAAAAGAAATCAAATACCCAACATTGAGCACTTACTGTGTTTCAGGTATTGGACTGAGCATGGTTACGTGCATGATCACATTTAATTATCACAACAGCTGTGTTTACATAGGTACTACCATGTTTCCCCGAAAATAAGACAGTGTCTTATATTTAGTTTTCCTCAAGAAGACACCCTAGGGCTTATTTTCAGGGGATGTGTTATTTTTTTTTAAGTACGGTACAACAATCTACATTTATTCAAATATAGTTAAGTCATCTTCTTCTGGAACATCATCATAACTCTCCAAACCCCGAATTCCATCCTGAATTTCTTGTGACTCTATTTCCTTTAGAACCATTGGCCCCAATCTCTCATGTCCAGCAATAGAGCTCTCATGGGGCAGATGAGAAGGGCTGCTTGTCTTCTTTAGACGAAATGCATGGGTTGTGCAGATGCACTGTGTAGCCACGCCCATCACTAGGTCTTATTTTCAGGGTAGGGCTTCTATTGCGCAAATGCTTACAAATCCTGCTAGGGCTTATTTTATGGCTAGGTCTTATTTTTGGGGAAACACGGTATTATTTCCTCCATGTTACAGATGTGAAACTTGAAGCTTAGCAATCTTACCCAAGTTACTTAGTAATTTGCCCAAGGTCCCAGAGGCTAAAAATGTAAGAAATAGAATTTGGAACCTAGGTAACCATCTGAACTTTCAATTACCACATATACTTCCTGCCTACATTTTTTATGACAGCTATATTAAGACACAATTAACAGACCATACAATTCACCCATTTAAATGAACCACCCACCTATTCAGCGGTTTTTAGTATATTCACAGATGTGTGCAACCTTCACTGCAGTCAATTTTGGAACATTTTAATCATCTTAAAAACAACTCCCACTCAGTATCCTTTAAATACCACCTCCCTGTCCCCTCAGCCCCCCAGTGCTACACAACCACTAATCTGTCTCTATGTTGATAAATTGATACTGCCACCTATAGCCATTTGCATCATTGTATTCTCTGTTCAAATCATGTTAGTCAATGTAGATAGAACCAAGGAATTATGAGACAGTAGGATTCCATTTAAAAATAGCTTGGAAGCCAGGTTTGGTAGAATACAACTGTAGTCTCAGCTATGCCAGAGGATCACTTGAGGTCCAGGCTGTAGTGAGCTATGGTCACATCTGTGAATAGCCACTATCCTCCAGCCTGGGCAACATAGTGAGATCCTGTATCTGAAACAAACAAACTAATGGCTTGGAAACATTTGTTGTTAGAGAAGAGAATAGCTGAATATCATTTAAATGGACTCCTAAAGACAAAAGGAGAATAGTACAGGTTTTGATTTGCCCTGTTTCTGGAATTACCTGCATTGTTTTACTGAAGAGCTGAGCATACTTAAGAGAAAGGAAATCTTGATTGCAGAAAGTATATTTTGCTTCTGGGAAAGATTGCAGAAATTGTCAGGAACTTTCTTTGCCTTTAAAATTGGCAGGATGCCCTCTAGCTAAATGGTTTTGCTAAGTGGCTTTGTTAGAAACCTTTCCTACCCTCCCTGTCCTGAAGCTACTGCTTTTCTTCCTGACCCTCTTGACTTCAGTTTGAGAGTATGTCTTCCAGTTAACAAGTAATCTGGGGGAGTGTCAAAAGGTAACTAGTGTCCCCTGGGTTACAATTAACCTAAAAATTAAAAGGTGGAGTTTAAAATCCTCATTAAGTGTAACAAAAACATAAAAGGGAGTTTCTGAATTGGAGTTGGATTTGGAAAGTCACCTTTGAATTAATGAAACTGACCGTACTTGACTATGCACCAAGCTAGGTATTTGAGAGAGGATATATATTGTATAGTTTAGTGGCAATTAATGGCTAATGCAAAAATGAGTAGAAAAATTCTTCCTAGGAGCCTTTTTCTGTGAATCCTACTCACTCACAGTGCACATACTAATGCCCTTCAGTTTTAATTGCCACTAATTTCTGAAATATGCCTGTGAGTGTTCTATTATTTGAATTAAGAATTAGTGCTTTCTCACTTAACCCGGACATATATTTGGCGCCATCATATTTCCCTGAGAAATTTCCTTGATGATTTATTTTAAAGGTAGCATAATAAAAACAGCTGGGGTCTCTAAAAATGATTTATAGTGAACTCTGACAGCCTAGTAGTAAATTCTAACTAATATGTATTACTCATAATGGATGCCTACAGCCTGTCAACTCTGAGCTAAAAGGGGGAAACAATATTGTTATTGTTCTTGCTATGTAAACCTTAAACACCCATGTAGTGCTGGATAAGCTCATAGCATGGGGAATGCTTAAAATATTTAATAATTCATGTATGCTAATATTTTAAATAATTCTAAAAACTAGTTCTAAAACCAGTGAAGTTCTTACTTTAAAATAGCATTTAGAATACCATTTTATCAATGTCAGTTGGTGGCCTCTAGAAGCAGAAATATATAAATATCATAAACATCTACTGAATAGGACATTTTGGCGAAGAATTTAAAAATATCACTACTTTTTAATAATATTCAACACTGAATTGTTCCCACAGATGTGTATACCCTTTGAGTATTTCTATTAAATGTTGCTTGGGTTATAATAAGCTTCACTTGCTTAATTAAATGTATTCCCTTACCCCATCCTCCAAAACACACACACTTGGATTAGTAAATCTGTTATCTGCTGTCGGTTCCTTTGTCTTAACCTTCTCAGTTGCCTGGCTTTTAGGGCAGTTATTTTATTTGGGGGCATGAAAAGGTTAGAGGTGAAATGAAGATCACCCTCTCGACCCACAGTCAGCAGGACATGTTCCTTGAGTTGTTTAGGAATGCAGATGGCCTTGCCAGTTTCTATGTGACCTGTGGCACACATTTCTGCAGCAGCTGATTGGGGTTAGATTTTCTTCTGTATCCATGGAACAGAGAAAACGTAATTTGCAGATTTGAGGATTGAACTCCAACCTTGGTCTCATTAGTGCTAGGCTTTAACCAACGGACATGGGATTATATAGAAGAGAACAAGTAGCAAAGGACAAGTAGGAATTGTATGGCCATTGGCAAAGACATAGTGTAACTATCTAGGACATTTTTCTTTCTTACTAGAAATGCTTGTGAAGGCTCACACACTTTAGTTCTTCGGCAAGCCATCTAAGACATCTCACGTCTAAGGTTACTACTGTATTCAAACAGAGTGCAGATTTTTTGAGTGAGGTCAAGGAAAGATTTTCAGTTGGTGAGCAACCTTGGCTCTTTTTTAAAAAATACATACAGATGAATAATAATAACACCTTTTAAAAGGGTAACATTTTTTGTACTTATTTCCATCATCTTTTAATATATCTGTAAAAAGTGAACTGGTTTGGTTACTCAGTGGACCTCCTTACAGTTTAATTTATATCACTAGAAATGGATTGGGCATTTTAAAATTCCCTTTTTTCTGTTTTTATTACTACTCTTTCTATATTTTTGTTTTTTTCCAAACTACCTCCAAATAAGGAGTGCAAGTATAAGAACTGGTTGCTTTGGTTCTTCAACAGAAAAAAATAGTAAAGCAAGTTTCTAGTGTTTTATAAATGAAAAATGGTGTACTAATGCGTATGTAGGGGATCTTTTAATTGAAATTAAATTGAAATTAATTGGTGAAACTGTTTGTGGCTTAAGCTGAATGAGTCACTGATGTGCTTTAAACTCTTGCAATAAATGAAGAATTTGATGATAGGAAGGAATCTGGAGTTGACTGGTGATGATAATTCACTGTCTTTATTGTTGGGGACAGAATATTTTCTACCTGCACTGAAGTTACAATGATAGGCAGAATTTCCATAGGAAGCGTTATACCTAACTGACATAGTAATTAAAGTGGGTTTTTCTGAATCCTGAATATAGATTTCGCAATTTCCCTGGCACTTAATATAGATCAGCTATAGCCACAGGTAGTAAAGTGCTCAGGGGTAAAGGAAAAACAAACAAATATGATTCCAATTTTCCCCATAGATATATGCATAGGAATGGACTGTGTCTTAATCTAGAATACAGTTTTCTTTCAACCAGTAATAAAACTAGGGACCATTCTATAGCTTTGGAATCATGTAGGGTACCATTAATTTTGGGTATATTTCAGGAAAAAAATCAAGGAACTAACCATTAAGAAATGAACCACTAATGGAATACTAACACTAGTGTTTAAATAATAAATAAGTAATTGTCGTCTCTTCTAACAAATTTGAATTATACCTCAGGATATAAGATTTGATAGTATGTTAGCTCTCCATTCTCTCATATGGTTCATTTGCCATTTATAGAAGAATATCCTTATATAAGGAGTTGGATTTAATAGAAAGATGTGAATTTTTCTAGGCTGACAATAAATTTGCCACAACTTGGAATTTATATAGTCTCTGTTGTGGTTACCAATGAACAATACTTAAGCTAAAGAAATGCATTTCCTTTTAACTTGGATTTATTAAGGGGAAGATTCCGTAGAATGTGATGATTTTATAATTTTTAAAATTTCTATAATTCGATAAATACCTACTCATCTTTAAATGTCAAGGTCAAATTAACCTGTTCCCAAACTTCCTACCCAGATGTGATTTCCTTGCAAGTAAATATCTTAACTTGCCTAGTGTACTGAACAGCCTGTTTTTAAACTCTAGGCCTGAATCTGACTTTTGGCACCTATCATCTGTTCAGATATTGTAAAAATTTCATTATCTAGTCATACCCTTGAACTTTATTAGCTGATACTGTGTATGTCTTGCCTAATAATATCCTCCACTAAATGGTTAATCATATTTCTTTTAACAGGTTCACTGGATATATATTACAAAAGAGGAATAATTTCACATCAGTATTTCTCCCTGATATCTACATATGTTTCTCTTTTTTTCCTCACCAAACAGCACCCACCTACCCCACTATAGTGCCTGAAATTCCTTTTTTAGAGTTAAGGCATTATTGCTCCAAGAGTCCCATATTAAAATAAAATTACCTGTTTTGGCATATTTTGTCTGATTAGTTTACCTGGGTCATTTTTAGACTTCTTTTAAGAGTAGAGTCCTAAAGGGGAGGTAAGTTTTAGCTTGGCTTAGGAACAAGAGTGAAGGGCACATCTGAAGATTGTATTATTGTGGATTCTGTGGAATCAGAAGCTCATGTGAAATTATAGGAGTTACCTACTGAGATAAATAAGAGGAGAGAGATGGAAATAGGAAAAGAAGACTTAGAAAGAAAAAGTAGATCTGTAAAAGAGCAAAGATACTTACTTTACTGTTCTTCTCAAACTGTGTCTAATTCTGTGATGAAGAGAAATTAATGAACAAGCTCAGCTTTCAAATAGTTTTTTTCTCTAAGAGCACTGAAGTCATACTTAAAGCTGTTGAATAAAAAGTGCCCATTAATTGAAGTATAGGATATATTCAGATATGATAGTTTTTATTATTCAGTGAAAAGTATAATGAATAATATAATCTTTAAAAGTCATTAAAGCACACGCATTCTACTTGACCTGCTGTATTTACATAAGCTTTTACACTTACCCTTGTGGTTATATCCTCTTCAATTTTTTTTTCTGCCTTTCCTCCCCTTTATCCTCCCTCCTGTTTATCCATGCTTCCTTCAGCTATCCTTGACATCACTAAGCTCAGAGAATATATTAATATAATCCCATGAGTGGCACCATAGAGCGGTACCGTTTGAGGGGATGCCACAAGGTCTACTTGCTAAAGACTGTCTCTCCCTCTGTCTTGCACTAGTGTCTGAAATGCCTAGCATTTTTGTTATGGTTTTTGATTAAGGCAGTAGCCTCAAAAACATCGTAAGGATAATAATGCAAATGCCCAATGCAAGTACACTCATATTTATTCCTTAGAAGGCACTGAGAAGATAAAATGTTCCCATTCTTGAAGACTTATGTAACCTGGCATGTTAGAGTTGGACAGGATCTTTACAGTCATCTCAAGTTTTTAATTAAAGTTGAATTGTTTTGTTCATTTTGTGCTTTGTTTCAGAGTCCTTTCTTTTCATGATATTTGATATGAAAGTTCAATGAATAAAATAGATGAATAGGAGAACATTAGGGCTTACTTCCTCTGGTTGTTATCCATTCTGTGGAAGATTGGGGTTCCATGCAGTTAAAAATGAACTCACAGCCCCAAAGCTATTTTGTAGAGAAAGTGCCACCAGAAGCCCAATATTCTGAATTCCCAATCCAGGGCTCTTTCCATCTGTTGGACTGGTCCCAGTGATTATAATTTATTTTTTACCTTGCCCATATTTCTTCTACTATGTGGAAATATTCTTGTTAACATGGCTACTTAATAATGCTGCAGCATTACTAAATAGTGAAATGACAACCATAGGGGAAATAATTCAAAGGGGAAGGGGGAAGAGTGATTCTGAAACAGAATCCACTCTGGCAGGACCTACAATTTCTAAGAGAATCTCTGAAATACAGCTGAGTATGAAGATTGGGTAGAGGTGTTGTATTATTGGTAGTTCTTATTGTTTTAATGACTCCCCAATTGACATTAAAGCAATATCCAAGTAAAGTGGCTTTTAATAGAAAGGAGAATGAATTGTAGATCAGAATCTCCCAACTCCAAAAGATTACTTTATGAAAACAAATAGCAATATCTGGTGAAAACCAGTTTACTGGGTCATGACCCTAAATTTTATTGCAAAGCTCCAAATGATAAATAGTATCAATTTTTTCCTTCAGCTCAGATTTTTAACATCAGAGAAAAGGGTGTTATATTTTGCAAAATAGATGTAATCAGTGTATCCAAATAGAAGTGTTATTTTGCAGTGAAACACTGGATCCAAATGGAATCTTATTAATCAGAATATGCTATGCTAATTAGGAGGATAGTTGATGATGTCGCATACATCTAGTGATGTTTTAAAATACAGTAACTAATGAGAGTTGCCTATATTAAGCATATTAATGAGTTTTTACAATGGATGGACTTTTTCAATTTCCCAGTTTGTAGAAACTGAAATTCGAGTGTTAGAATGGTACTGACCATGAGGCAGAGAAATAAATATCATATTATGACATATTATGGTCTTAACTTCCATAGAGTTTCAATTATTTTATTTTTGTTGTCCTAAGTTTCTACAGCTTTTCTTTCAAAAACCTTTTCCTGGAAGATGTACAACAATTGACAATCCAGATTTTGTGGGGACGTGAGGTTTATACAATTTGAGGACCCCTCTTTTAAAAAGGAATATAAGATCACAAATGCAAAATTAGGTATGAAAGTGAATATTTAGAAGGGGCCTATGCAAGTAAGGTGCCCTGAGGTTTAAGCTTCAAGGTAAATCCACTCCTGCATGTAGAACACACCACTAAATAATTTAATAGTTGATCAGTGAAGGAGAGGGAGATTTTTCAAAAACCACAACCCTTTGATATTGGAAGGGTTTTGATATGTTAATGACATGCATAAATACAAGTGACAAGATTGCAATCATTTGGTCAAAGAAAGAGAATTATAATGCACAGTTTGATAAGATGAGATCTAAATTAGATCAATTAAACTTTGATAGTGCTGTGACAATCTGGTATGTCTTTATGCAGTGCATCTTGAGAAATTTAGTTACAATTATTTTAAATCACTGATAATACATTTTATACCAATTAAATGGGAATTACCAAGAAATACATTCAATCTGATCAAGGTTAATAAGAAAAGGCTCTTTTCAGAAAATGCCCTCTTAAACAGATGGTCTTCTGTAACATGTAAAATGAAAACTAGGATAAAAGTAATGATTTATTTTTTAATTTGTGATATAAGCTAAATATTAATCTAGAATCACTATACTTTTAAACATCTGATTCTATTGTCTGGGTTGGTCACTAAATAGTATCTAGATGATAATAGCATCATCCTCACTAAGATACACTAAGATACAGCCTTTGTGCACACATTTTTTATATATTATGTTCAGGTTTACTTGTGTCTGTTTTTTTCTTTAATAAAACTTAATTTGAGGTCTGTTTATAACATTACTAACCAGACAATTAGAATATATACTGATGGATTACTGATGGTGGATAAATACAACTGACTCATGTTTAGGGGACCAGGCATAAACATTAGGGAAGCATTTGGCCCCTTAAGTGGTTTCATTTAGGGGATACTACAAGATCTATTTGCTAAAGAGTGTCCCCCCTGCCTCTCCTGCACTGGTGTCTGAAAATTCCCACCATTTTGGTTATGGTTTAGGTTTAAAACCCTAGCCTAAAACCACAAATTATCAGAAAAGTTAAACATGCTATTAATAGAATAAAAAAACTTTATCTGATATTTATCCATGCCAAATATAAAACTGATAAGAGACTGGCTATAAATACAGGTAAAGATGTACAGTTAAGGAGAAGATAATGGGTACTTTTAGGATGTATTCATAGGTGTACAATTAGAATTTAGGGATAGAGATGTGATAAATTGACTCATTGGGAAAGAGAACTTCGTTCTGCTTCTTCCTGTCTTGGTTATTAGCTAACTGTTTGACTTCAGGAAAGTCACTTGAATTCTCTCTGTAACATGGACTTGTTCTCTTCCAGTGACAATGGTCTAATTTATTTAAATACATGTTGAGCATCAAATATTTTTTTAGCTTTGTCTTTTGGAATGTTAAGCCAGAGTTCTTTAAACTCAGGTCTGTAAGCCACTTGCCACTGCTGGTCCTAGCAGTCACCATTTTCTGATGTATTACTAAATTCATATTTATTTCCTATCCAGTATTCACTTTTGGTATAGAGGTCTAGATCAATTATAGTTGTTTTATGAGATGAAAAATAAATGGAAAAATAACAACTTTATAAACCAACTTAAAATTTTAACTTGAAAATTGCCTACTGTAGACATAGGTAGGTCATATTCAAAATAGTTTTAAATGTCCATGAAATCGTGGCATCTATTACATCTAGTTGGGTGTGGCCAACAGAGAAAATTATAGTAGAGGTCACAGTTAAATAGTAGAATATGCCATGTGCCTATAATAACTGTTATAAACAATAAGGTGGTTTTCTAAAGCACATATATGGATGTGTGTGTGTGTGTGTGTGTATGTTTGTGTGTATAGCTAAGTCAAGCCCAGTTTTCAGTGTTTTAATATATTAATTAATTTAATCTTTACAGTGTATCAATGAGGTTTGGCACTATTATTATCCCCATTTTACAGATAATGAAATTGAGACACAGAGAGGCTAAGTAACATGTCCAAGGTCACAGAATTCAAAATGGCAGCTCTGAGAGTTTGGCGCCAGAGTCATACAGAATAGCACAGATATGGTAAAGAAAACAAAGGAAGGTTAAACTATCAAAAGGCATGGAAACATCTCCGTAAGTAGCTGAGCACAGCTGTTTCACAACTAGAAAAATATATGTTAACATACATATAGTGATTAGGAGCTATTTACAGCAATAATCTACTGGAATGCCTGGTATGAGATAAAGAGAAAATGTGAGATAAGTAGGGCTGGGCAAATGTGAAACACGGGACGGTGAGGTGCTGCTGTTTTACTGACAGTCTTGCTGCCTTCCAATAATGATTACAGCCATTGCAGAAGTACACCTGTGAATGTGGAGTTCCATATGCCAATATGAAACAGATAAAATTCCTTCCCACTTGATTCTGTTGGAATAGCATGTGGAAGACAGAACACCTTATAACGAAAGTCTAGGAAAAACTAGGGAAATGTGGTGCACAGTACTGAGAGAATTCCAAGAGCCTAGAGAGACTAATTTATGAGGAAAGATTAAAAGGATTAATTATATACAGCTTGGCTAAGTAATGACTAATTAGGAACATGAGAACTGTCTATAAGTATCTGAAGAACAAATATGCCAAGGAGAGAAGGGATTTACCTAGTGGGGCACAAATAGATGAAACTAGAAACATTGGTTGAAATTACAGAGAGGATCGTTTTGGCACAATGGCTTATAAAACTTCTTGACAGGTAATATCTGTTATACCATAAAATAGACTCAGAAAATAAAACAAAACACAAAGCCTAGTATGGCCTTTAAGAATATCTGCAGGGTTTATGGGAAGGTGCAGTGATGTATATTAAGAAGATACAGTCTAGATTAAATACTCTAGTTCTAGAGCATGATATCTCTTACAGATGGGAAGGGCTTTGCCCATCCTGTCCTACAACAGTGTTATAATGCAAGTTGAGGTTGTTTTACTTATTATTGCCCAGTGGCATGTGCCTAGTTCCTTGGATAGGCGTTGCTACAGGAAAAGAAGGGGCACCAGTGAGAATCAAAATCTGTTCTGAAGGAGGAAGTGTTGTTTCAGGTAGAAACCAGATGCTGGAACCCAGGAGATTAGAGATTGCAAATTAGGCATTTTGCTTAACATAGTAGGTATTCACTTATTAAATATTTATAGAATGAATAAAGGGATGAATGAACAAACCTCATTGAATCAAAATACCCTCATCTGTAAAATACAGTTAGCAAAAAATACATACCCATAACTATTTTTTTAAATTAGTTAATAATGTATATGAAGCCTGACAAAAGATACATGTTCAATAAATGGTAGCTATTATTATGTGTTGCCCAGTGGACTGGTATAGAATGATCTTTATGCTCTTCCTTTGACTGTTTCCTTTCCTTGCATCACTGATTATTCTTAACCTCATCAGGAGGGTGTTGACTGGGATCATAAGACTTAAACTCCTTGGGGGAAGTCAGGAGTCCAAAGTAAGCCACTATTGAAGCGTCTGCTTTTGGATTCAAATTAAGTCATTTTGCACATAGTGGAAGCTTTATGGTGCTATGGAAAAGGAAAATACCACGTTTTGCAACATTGATCTGGTGGAAGAAATAAAGATTATTTTATACCATAGGTTGCCAAAGAGGTTTCCTATCTTTTTGATTCTCTGTCAGTTGAAATCACCAATATTCATAAAGCTGAAAGTCCCAGCTGGCCTTTGGAGTATTCTCATAGATGGTCCACGTTTTGGTAGATGTTGCAATACATCTGTATACAAATATATTGTGCCCCACCTCTCGCCAACACTCTGTATTATAGTCGAACTCTGCATAGTCTTTGTCTTTATGTTTCTCCTTTACAATTCTTTGTACATTTTGACACTTTAGCTCACAGACATTTCAAACATAAATGTGTTTTTAATTCTCAGCTGTTAAAAATCAACACAAATATATTGCAAAGCCATGATGCTTTATTTAGGGTGAAAAATAATTCTCTTTAAAGATACAGTGCTTAAGCTTTCAACAAATGCATCCTTAAAATTAATATAACAAAAGCAATACTAGGTATAAATTATATTCAAAGATAAATCAGGTAGAAATAGAAAATTTGACTAAGTGCCAACTGCTACATAATGTTGCAATGACTTAAAGAATACATTTACATTTATTTAGTGAAGATTAAAGGTATCTCTGTTTGTGAAATGTCAATTAATAAGGAACTGCAGTTTTTGTTAGAGCATACATTTTAATTGTTTATATGGAATTTTAATAATGATTTGATTGTCCTTGTAACCAGACTATGAGCCCTGTCTCCAGAGTAGCCTGAGAGATAACACATAGAATAGTTCTTGTAATATTTTTAATAAACTTATCCATTGAGAGTGGCATGCTATTGTTTCTGATGGAGCACCATAATGGGAAGACAGCACACCTTCTCCATTTACAAGAGACAAGCCCTGAGACCTTCTTGATTCTCCCTCATCCTCAAATATCACTCTACCATATAATTTCCCTCATAAAATGCAGTGAAGTATAACTGAAAAATTTAACAGACCCTTTTCAGACCATTAATGATTCTATAAATACAAGACTAAAGTCATTTAAATAGCCATTTTCTGCCTAAGAACTAGTAGTTTCTTTTCACCTCCAGCATTAACACTAGCAGTTTTTTTTCCTTTTCAGGGCCATTTTTCACATAGGAATAAAGTTAACTGTTAACACTTCAATAGAGTTGCTACATACACCCCAACAAGTACAGAAGGGCATAGAGGTTTAGATTTTGGGCACTTAGCCAACTCACTCACTAGCTATACCAACTCTGGTATACCAGTCTCTCAACACCAAAGATCCAAATTCAGGTGTCAGCAACATTACAGGTTACTACAGGTCGTGGACTCATGGAGTTACTTCATAAATAGTCAAAATTGCAAATGTTAAATCCATGAATTCCAAGGATCTACTGTATTCACTAGCTTAATGAGCTTAGAAGTTGCTTTTCACTGGCTGTTAAAGCAGAGTATCAAAAGCTTTCGAGTCTTGATGAAATTTTGGTGCTCTTATCAACTGTACAAAGAAATCTGGGAAATAGGTTTTAAGTCATAGGTGTTAAAAACCAGTACTTGCCTTTATGCTATCCATACCCACTTTCTGAAACTCCCAAATGTAGGTATACCATTTATAGTAAATTTTGTTTATTCTACTATTAAGAATTTAAAGAGCGTTCTATTTATCTGGAAATTAGCTGCCAAATAAAAGTATGTATGAGCATTAACCAACTGCTATATACAAACACTGTGCTTGTCACTATGGTGAATAAAAATATTAATACAAAAACTTCCATTTGATGGTTACTTGTGTCAAGCATTGGATAATCACTTTACATGCATTATTTCATTACTCCTAATGATTGGCTTATGGAGAATTCTCCTTGCCTTTAAAGAGTCTATAATTTATTTGAAGTTATAAATCATAAATGTTAGATCTAGTTGGTTCCTTGGGATGGTCTGAGAGATGTAGATTTTACTCAAAATTATATTAGGCATCCAATATCTGGTTTTCCGAGTCAACTGCATTTTCCTTTGTCTACAAACTGAGAATTTCTGTTAAATCAGGAAGATATCTCTGAAGTTAACCTTTGTGGACCTGCCCCATACCATTGCATGATAATTTTTAAAGATTATTAAGAATATCAATAATAAGATGTGAGTGAAGATTTAATCTTCATTGGACCAATCTGCTTTTATGCTTTTAATTCCAAAGCAGTCTGTTGCATATAACAGGAGCTTTAATGTCTATTAAAAAAGATCCTACAGCCCTGTTGGACTTGGCATTAGTTTGTAAGTCTGATATAATCCTACCAGTGATCATTGATCAAAGTTTTCATTATTTCCCTTGGAAGTTGCAGGCATGAAGGAGTCCCAAACTCATTCCTTTTAGCGAGCTCAACTTACTGGGCAAGAATTTGTTGAGCAGTGCAGACTAATGTCAACTTTTGTAAATAACAATTTTTGGTCCTCTGACTCCTCTAGTGTGTAGTTAATTAAGAGCAGTGCAACATAGAAAATCCTGCAAAACCAAACAGATTGCAGAAGTCTAGCATCTTGGATGGTATGTAGATTTGTTGCTTTTCCTGAAGGACTCTTCCTATCTGTGAAGCAATAATGGCAGTCTCCTGAGTAATATATATTGTCTAGGGAGTCAAGAACTCTGGCTTCTAGTCCAGGACTTGACACAAACTATGTGACTTCTGGCAAGTTACTTTATCTCTGGGGGTCATGCTTTCCACAGCTATAAAATGGGATGCCGATGTCTACCTCACAGTGCTGTTGTAAGGGCAAATGCAAAAAGGTTATGTACCTTTCAAAAAAAGGCATAATACACATCTCAAGTAGTGTCCTTAGATATGCACATATGTTTTTTCATTGTTAACATGTATAATAAAAACTATTTGTAATTTTATTTAACTGTTGCAGCCCAACAAGAGGTACAGATGAATAAAATTTGCTTATAAACTAAGAAAGAATACTATGTAGATGAGCTGAGTAAATTTTTCTTCTGCAATGTATGCAGTTTATGATTGTTATAGTCAGGAAGAGGATATGAAAAAAGAAAGCAAATCTGCAGCTATTCACCAATCTATATAAGGTAAAATGTTCCATAGCAAACCCGTGGTTCAAGTAAAGGATTTGTGGCTTCTAATGTTCTACCAACCCTTTGTTGTTCCCTTCTCCTGCTATTTGTTGTCAGAGGTTGCTTTTTCCACTCCCAGAATTTCACAGCTGCCCTTGGAAGATTTAGAAGGCTCAATTGTCACAGTTTTGTCTTCATTGATTTCAAAATGCAGTGAGGATGACATGATTATTTGTAGAACCATCCCGCCCATGGATGACATAGTATACATTGAGTTTTAGGGGTTTTTTTTTTCCATATGTTTCAAGTCAGTAAGTCTCTACCTAGTACCTATCATGTGTTCAGACTAGTAGTACTGGACACCATGAGGGATTGATAGACAATAACCAACACAGTCCTGACACCAAATAGTTTACATGTTGAGATATAACATTTTCATGTGTTTTACATATGTCAACTTCTATTTGAACCTATAAGCTCTTTGAGGTCATGAGCCATGTCTGATTAATCTTGGAGTCTTCCACATTCATAGTTTGAGAGAGAGAATTCCTCATGTTATGGGACTGCTCCATACCATTGCATGATAATTATTATATACTAAACGTCAGTAGCATCTCTCAGTCACTGTACAACTAAAACTATGCCCAAACCTTTTCAAATTTGGGAGAACTGCTCCCTTAATTAAGAATCACTGTTTTATAACATTATAGATGTTACCTTGCACATGACAGGAGCTCCATCAATATTTTCTGAAATAATGAATTCATGAAACCTAATAATTGGTGAATAATTTGGCAGAGCATAAAATTGTATGCAAGAATCCTTGAAACAGAATGCTAGTACATTAGGGCTCTGGGAAGTGAGACTGTGTTGTGCGGGGCTGTATGAGTTATTGTATTGTGCTGTCTCTTGAAGGATAGATAGACTCTCCAAAGTGAATGAGAGCATGACAGCCCCTGTAAATAAGGGTAGCAAAATTAATAAGGACAGTGTTTGTAGAAAACCATGCTGACTGGGTTGGAAAACTGTTTGGGGGAATAGTACCAGGGACATTTGGATAGGTAGTAGTGGGCAAGACTGTATACAGCTGTACCTGATTCTATAATCAACAGTTTACTTCCAAAGGCTTTTGTAGGAGGTTGTTACTACATGAAAGTCTTAGGAAGACGAATTTGGCTATTGAATGTAAGATGGATTTAAGAAGTCACATACCAGAGACCGGTGACTAGTTAGGAAGTTATTGCTATAAACTGCTTGGAAAATAATAAGGTGTGCACTCTCTATTTCTTTTTGTTCGTTTTCTCATTCATGTATTTCATTTTATTGTTTCTTCAGCTCCTTTAGGTAGTGGAATATTTTTTTGATATCTAAACCCATTAATATTTTCTTTTACTTGTCCTTGACCTTCTAGTAGTAATAGAACATATACTATTACTTTTATAATTTTAAAAATCTGATTAGTTTTATATTCTAGCCTTTAGTTAACAGTTTAAAACCCTTAAAGTACTGGAACATGAAAACTAGCATCAACTCAGTGCTTAATCTGTGCTTCTCACTGAAGTAAGAGAATAAGAGGAAACACTTAACTCTGAAGATGGAGGTTCAAAACTGTGAATGGATGAAGTTCACAAAGAAGCAATGCCCTCTAGTTTCTAAAAACAAAAACTTGATGATGAATTAGATTATATTAAATAAGATAATATTATCTGATACGAAGAATTCATTGCAAATTATTTCATTCAGTTGTTAATATTTTAAATTTCATTTGAGATGGATTAGACAAGGGAAAGATGTATTTCTTAGATCAATTGTCATTTACTCAACATGATCAGAAAGCAGGAAATAGAGTTAATATAATAATACAATATGACAAGAACTCTTTAATTTTTGTTAATTTATAATAAGATTCAAATTAATATACTAATACAAGATTTCTCAGCTGGTTATTTAAACTTTTATAGGGATATATCTCCAAAACATATTTTTACTCAAGCACCCATTTCTATACAATCAGTATACTAGTTTCCAATTATTCTTATCTACTGATTAAGTGTCCGAATGGACCACCACTAGTAACATTTAGCAGTTAGCAAGAATCAGTGTTTGTGAATTAAAGTAATGAGACCATTGTGTTAATTAAACTATTTGAAAGTTTAGACATTTTCTTTTTAATAATTCACAATTTTCTCATACTACTAAGATTTTTTTTTTTTTTTTTT
>VBSM01000656.1:3873812-3951358 GCA_008086735.1 Cheirogaleus medius | reverse complement strand
CGGCCTCCCAGAGTGCTAGGATTACAGGCGTGAGCCACTGCGCCCGGCCTTCACCCATCCTTTAAAGTCCACTGAAATCTTACCCTTTCTTTGAAAGTTTTCCTTGTGATATAGTATACACTACTCTTTCTCTCTTTTCTTTGATTTCTTTGGGCCTAGGTGCTAGATGCTGGTGCTAGTTGATAAATATTTCACATGTTGAAAAGATCTCTTTTCAACAAGATTATGATGCCCAAGTGGGCAAGGGCTGCATCCTATTGACTTATATATCCTCCAAAGGGTCTGACACAGTGCTATACTTACAAACAACACTTACTGATCTATGCTCAAGAGATTGATTGACCTGTGGTGCCTTTGAAATTGTTTATTTGATGAGTATATATTGGCTACCATGAGGGGGATTCTGAGGATGTGAGAATTTTATGATGAATGAAATATAGGGTTGAATTTCATTTGAAAGTGCGATTATGTTATTCTGGGAGGATAAAAGCATTTTTTTTTTGGTTATTTGCCCTTTAACTGTAATGGAATCAGTAAATCCCCTCCTGATTTAACATGGAATCTTTTGGTAAGCGGCTGTTGGGTTTCTAATCCTGAAATCCAGAAAATAAAATTGGACTTTCAACTGGAATATCTATTTTTAGGAGTGCTGTATTAGACATATGTTTTCCTATGAACCACTCAGAACCCAACTACATCTGTAAGATAGTTGCTAACATAGGGCAACCTCAATACATTAGGGTTTTGTGTCACGAAAATATTTTCAGGAACTTAGGAGTATTTGCAAAAAGCTAGGTCAGAAAGTTAATATGGAGAAGGATTAAAGAATTTGAAAGATCAGGTACCTATTAGATGATTATAGTACTTCAGGATTATAACTTGGATTTTCTAAAGAATATGCACAATTCTTAGATTTCACTATCAAAAGTCCATTTATTAGTTTAGAATAAGAACTTTCCATACATAGCTTTTCCAGAAAAGCATTTCACAAATTTTCTTTATTATTTCACTTAGCTTTACAAGTATAATAATGCATGTGTTTCAGCTTAGGTTTTTTTCAAGGAAGAACAGTGTTCTATTTGTTTGTTTTTTTCCTTCCAAATAGGTAACAACTTAATCTATGAAAGGTTGTTTGTGATGATTCTATGAAAACATTAGGTATTCTAAGGAAAAATGAAATTTGGAAACCCAGGTCAACCAGTTGAAAGTATTGGGAAACTTTTTTTAAAAGGAACTTAAATATGGTTATAACATCACTGCATGTTTTCCTTTTATGGTTAATGCTCAAATACTTCCCTTTAGAATTCACATTCATACACTTTGGTAATAATAACAACACTCTATACTCACTTTCTTTAAGGCAAGTGATTTATTGTTCTAGTAGCAGGATCATGTTGCTGATGCATTCATACACTCCCGGTGGTGAGAAATGCCATCCATATGTGTAGCAGCTAGCAGAAGTTAGGGGGTTAGTTTGTAGCCAAGAAACAGAAAAATACTAAAGTCCCAATCCTGTGTTGTTGACATCAATAGAAGCAACATTGTGCCATGAAGAGTTTTGCACTAGGACTCAGGAAACTTGAACTCTAGCTGTGTGAACTTCTGGAAATTCATGCATTCATTTATTAAATTAATATTTATTGAGCTAAAGATAAGGCACTGGGCTGGGTATTGGGGATACAGCAGAATAAAATAGACAAGATCCCTGCCCTGATGAAACTTACAGTCCAATGGTGAAGACAGACATTCATAAAATAATCACGCATACAAATTGTAACATTGTACCTGTGATAATTACATGGGAGGAAAGATACAGTGCTATATAAGAGCATATAATGGTATTTGATTTAGGAAGGTCAGAAGAGGCTTCCCTGAGGAAGTGATGATTAACCAATGTCTAAACGCACAAACTAAGCAAAGGGAGAGGGAGAGCATTCCAGGCAGAGGAAAAGCACGTAAAAAGACCCTGTGGTGTGAGAGAGCTTGGCGAGTTGAAGGTACTGAAAGCAAGTCAAGTCAAAGTTGTAGCAGAAGGAGTGAAGAGGCAGGTGGCATAAGATGAGGCTACAGAGATCAACAGGGGCTAGATAGAATAGGGTCTTTGGGGCCACATTAAGGAGTTTGCCATTTACCCTAAGATCAATGAAGGGCCTTTGAAGAGTTTTAGACAGAGATACTATAGATTCAGATTTGCGTTTTGAAAAGATCACTCTGACTACAGTGTGAAGAGCAAATCAGAAAGTGGCCAGAAGAGAAGCAGGGAGATAGATCACTTACAAGACTGTAGCAGTGGTCCAGAAGGATGATGGCAGCCTGGAGTAGGATAGTGGCAGTGGAGAGAAGTGGAAAGATTCAATAGGGAAGATGTAAAATTGAAAGAGCTTAGACTGGATAGAGAGGTGTTGAAGAGGGGCCTGTCAAAGATAACTCATAGATTTCAGGTTTGCAACTAGGTGGATGGTGTGTCATTCCTTGAAATAAGGAACATTATCGAAGTAATGTGATTATATTTTGGGGGACCAGGCAGTTAACAGAGGCCACGATTTTTTTAAAAATCAGGTATGTTGAGTTTCAGTCATTTTTAACTTGTTTGGGCCTCACTTTCTTATAGTGTCTTATCGTGTCTAATATATAAGACAAAGGCCATGAATCTAGAGCAAGGGTTGGCAAAATTTTTCTGTAAAGGGCCAGATGGTATTTTCAGCTTTGTGGGATATGAGATCTCTGTTGCAACTACTCCAGTCAGCTATTATAGCTGGATTAAAGCATTGGACCTCAGTTATCAGATATAACAATCCTTAGACCATGTCAGCACAAACCTGCCAATTGATTTGATCAATTAAAAGAAATAAGCAGTCAATTTAATGAAGAACTGATTGTGCCAAATCAGGAGTCAAATCAGTAAAATTAGTTGATATAGAGGACTTGAGCAGATATGACTGTGTGTATTATGAATACAATAGACCCTGCTACCAACCTAAGGGATGATTATCAGGAGAATATGACTGACCCACCAATGTGAAAACTAAGTAAAGCAAATCAGAATAATCATCCTGAAATGAGGGCTATACTAAGCATTTACTCCCTGATTAGAAGTTACTGTTATTGCTGATGTTGCCTCCTGTTCCAATCATGGATGTTGCCACGTTGTCTTAGGGCATCAGGTGTGACTAATGGAATAGCCCAGCAATGGAGACATTATGTGTGTGTGCATGTGCATTTAGGGAAATAAAACTATATGATAAATATTATTATATTATAATCTGATTGTTCCACTTAATGATTGTTTTGGACATTTATTAATTTTATTAACTTTTTGTTGAAATTATGCTTAATCTTAACTTTGTGGGTTGTCTGTGTTTAATTCTCATTTGGCTTTGTTCTTGCCATCCAATGTATTTCTGAGATAGCTTTGTCTCATACTCAATTGGTATGTATTAATATTTTGCTGATAGCCACTGCTCAATAAATGTTTGTGTAGGGATAGAGTAGAAATACTATATAATGTACTCCTAAAGCTCAGTAGATTTAGGGTTTGAATAATATGTTGTTTTGGATTAAATGATTTTCTGCTTCTCAACATTAATATGATGATCAAGGGTTAACCATGTTTGAAAATGACTTATATAATCGGTATGCAGAATGAGGCTTCTGAGTATATGGACTATGACAATTGGGTGAATAATTGACTATCTCAGGAAAAAGTAAAATTTTTAATCAAATCATACCCATAATTCATTGTTATGAAATACTAGTTCATTTCCATTCTTTACAGCTTGTTATGAATGAATATAAGAAAGCTAAGCCTAATGCCAAAGATAAAATTCTTTCAATTTGAGACAGGTTGATTGACATCTCCATGATTTATTTAATGAGATATCTTCTCTCTTATGCTATATTATTGTTATTTAATATTTATTGAACACTATAACCTGAGATGTTTGGAGGAAAGAAGCAGGGAGTTTGTCAAGTCTTAATTTATACCACTTATGAGCAAGAGTTTAGCTATAGCATTGAGTCAAAGCCACTAGCCCTACCTATTATGACTGGAACATGACCAGCAATAGGGGAGCCCAAACTAAGAGTGACCAAAATCTAGAAGCCAGGAAGACCAAAAAGGGCTAGGCAGAGCATTACAAAAATCCAGGAAGGTGTTGGCAGTGGGAAGTAGAAGAAAGTCTAGACATGTAGGTAACTGTCTTCAGGGAAGCCCAGCAGGAAATAGAAAACCTAATAAGCAGATTGAACATGCTTCAGGGAAGACCAGTAGTAGACATTTAGGTATTCTGGTAGTCAGTAAATGTCAGGTCTAGTTCTATCTGGAGATAATGGGGCCAGAAATTTGGAGCCAGATTTCCATTCCTTATAAGGACTGGAGTGAGGGTGCTACCCTAGGCTTGAAAGAACTATAGTTTTAGTCAAGGGAGTTACGATGTGAGGCAAGGACTTGGTTCCTGGAACTGGGATCAAGGATGGGAGCATTTGAAAGGAACAATATTGAAATGTTAATAGAGTTAACAGGGTCAGAGCAAGTCCAGTAGCAAAGCTGATTTGATGTCAGAAAGTTGAGTCACTTAGAGTTTTATTATTCCACTTGCCTATTTCAAGATTGGTCCCAGATTCAGGAACGGGGCGGGGGCATTGAACACAAATATGGTGTCCTAGTGACACTGGCTGCTTACATTAGAAGAGTGTGGAGTCAAGAAACTAAGTATTCTATTATTATCAGAGCAGAATGTTAAGTAGTACAGATACCCTTTTTGTGTATGAATCATTTGGCAGAAAATTATAATAGATATATAATCATGAGAACTACTTTGCTACATGGATTTTAATTCTCTCTGTCTCTCTTACACACACACGTGCACACTCACTGCAGTTACACTCACAAGTATGTGAATCCACAAGGAAAGCAGAGCTGGCTTTAAGCGTACATAGTTTTCTCTGTGGTGTGATGTGTTCTTGCACCCAACCCTAGCCATCTCCCACTATGACTTTTATGAAATCCCTCTACTGGCCACTCCTTTGGGAAGGAAAAGAGATGGTTGCTTTGGGGGAACCAAAAGAGATGGTTGCTTTGAGAATGGTTGCTTTGGGTGTTTCAGGAAAGACACAGAAAGGTTAAGAAGTTTCAGTTTGTCCTGGGCTGGTCCTATGTAAAGTCCCTAAGGGTGAAATCCATCTTTGCCTCTCTTCCACTTCTCTTTTCAATAACATTCTCCCTAACATGGCAAGTCTTTCAGATTAAGGTCAAATTCTTCTGTTCAACAAATCTGACAGTCACATAGTTTCAATCTGTCTTTCTAGCTTTATCATTCCTTGCTCTCCTGCATTGTCCCTTGACTTTAGACAAACAGACCCACTCAGTATTCCATGAATGACATCAGCATATTCCCACCACCCTGCATTTGCTTATACTCTTCCCACCGCCTAGAAACCCCTCTGAGGGCTTCCGTCATTGCTGCTTAAAACCATCTATATTCTACAAAGCCACATCACAGCTGCTCCACTTATGGTATGACTGTGAGCAAGTTACTTCACCTTCTCCAATCCTTGATTTCCTCATGTCTAAAATGAAAATAATAACAGGCCCTTCCTTATAGGGGGCATTGTGAGAATTGAATGAGCTACTAAATATAAAGCACACAGCACAGTGCCTGACACATAGGAAATGTTCAATATATAGTAATTATTTTTATGATCATATCTTAAATGCCCTCTTTCATTAAAGCCCTTCTTGATATTATTTTATGTGCTTTGGGCTTATTTCAACATTCCTTTCCACTTTTAGAAATTATTAGTTAGTTGTCACTCAGTGATAATAATAATAATAATAATAGAAGCAATCATTTTTTAAACTCTTATTTCATGCCAGGGACTATATGAAGCACTTTACATACATTATCATGTTTAGTCCTTACCAATTCTATGAGGGAAATACTAGTAGTTACTCCAGTTTACTGATAGGAAATCTGAGGTTCAGGATGCTGTGCCTCATTACTTCTCTCTCCAGGTACCTAATTCAACTCTTCTACATGTCTGTGAGTAAGGTTAAAAATCTATTCTTGTCTAGACCCTTAGTGACTAGCACGGTGGATATCATAGTATAGGTACCCAAGGGGATTTGCTGGATGAGTGAATAAATGCTGTTCCCTTGCTGGTCAAAGCCCCCAACCATGATGTGCTACCTAGGGTTGAACACCTGTATGTTTTCTACATTAGATACGCTCAGGGCCTTATTTTTGCTGGGCAATTGATAAATTGGTGTGCTATCTAGGATTGCACACCCATACCTTTTCTACATTACATACCCTCAGGCCCTTATTTCTGCTGGACAATTGATAAATTATTCCTGATAGGATGATAACAGCAGATAATTACTAAGAGTATGTTAATGTGTCACCCCTCCTACATAACTTATTTGCATTTTAATGGAGCAATTCTGGAGATAATCCCTTAAGGCAAAGGAATGAATCTTGAGGGTGAGAAAGCCAGAATCAGTGCCAAGCTGCAGTTTGGGGTGGGGAGAGAAGGTGGCTATATGGGTGTCTCAGAAGTGACAACATGTAGGCAGCTTCCTACTCCACCTATGTGCTGTGCCAGCTTTGATGAATAATTTTTAAAAGCCAAAATTATTGTCTATTGCTGTTCTTTTTAAGTTTTATTTTAGATTTGTTGATTCTCTAGAGCAAAACCTCAAGTCCTTTTGGGCAAAGACAAATGGCTAAGCCTAATAAGATGCATGGTGCTGTGAAATTAGATTAATTAACTAGAATTTGAATTGAAGCTGTTTTTGAGATAAAATGTGCCCAAAATGTATTATTATGAAATGTTTGTTTTCAGTGCCTACAGTTTACCATACTGAATGTAATTCTTATATTGAAGCTGGGAAGGGGAGCAAATAATGTGACTTCTCAGAAGAGGAGGAAAAAAATCTCACTTTATACCCTTTTCTCACCCAGAAGACCTCAGTTTAACTCACCATGGTATATCCTATTTGAGTCAATTATTTCTTTAAGAAGTCTATAAGAAATATACTACCAGAATCTTTTAAAAATTTTAGTAAGTTCAACTTTCTGAGACATATATGCGCATAGTCAGCTTTTATACAAAAATGATATATTTTTAGATTGATGAAACTAGATTATTTTCAAGTAACAAGATGATGCCATTTATCACAGAGAATTAATGAAAAAGCTGCCAAATGGTTTGTTGCCATAGTGTGAATGCTCAAAATGGTCATTTATTCAACAAATGTTTTGTAAACACAAACTGTGTGCCAGAAACTGAAAGGTACAATGGGAATACAAAAGTTATTATTAAATAAATATATATCATCAAGCCAGATCTGAGGTTTTAGAATTTTTTTTCCTGTAGAAAACTTCTTTTAGAAACTGCTTCCACTTGGTTCCACTGATCTATTTATCTATTCTTAGACAAATACTATACTTTCTTGATTACTGTCATTTTGTAATAAGTATTAAAATCAGATAGTATAATTCCTTCAACGTTGTTCTTTGTCAAGATTCCTTTGGCTATTCTAAGACCTTTGTTTTTCTTCCTAAATTTTGGAATCAGCTTGTCCATTTCTACAGAAAAAAAAATTCTATAATTTTGATTGTTATGGCAATTTACAGAAAAATGATATCTTAATGTTGAGACTTCTAATCCATGAACATAGTATAGTTCTCCATTTAACTAGATCTTGTTTAACTTCTCTCAGTAATGTTTCATATTTTTGGCAAAAGGTCTTGCACATTTTGTTAATTTTTACTTAAATATTTTGTGGTTTTTGATGCTATTGTAATTGGCATTTTAAATTTAATTTTCCAGTTCTATTGCTAGTAAGTAGAAATACAACTGATTTTCATATGTTACCATGAATCCTGTGAAACTTCTTAATTTCTCTTATTAGTTCTAGTAGCTATTTTTCAACACCTTATGATTCACTGTGTAGATAGTCATGTCATTTGCAAATATTGACAACCTTCCTTCTTTCCTTCCTTAAAATCTGTACTCCTATCATTTCTTTTGTTTTCCTTATGGTGTGGTCTAGAACCTCCAAGACAATATTGTATAGAAGTGGTGAGACCAAACATATCTTCCCTGTTTCTGATTTTAGGAGAAAAATGTTTAGTCTTTAACTATTAAACATTGTGTTAACTGTAAGTGTTAAAGTACATGCCCTTTGTAGGTTGAGAAAGGTCACTTTTATTACTAGTTTACTGAAAGTTTTTTTAATCATAAATGAATGTTAAATTTTGTCAAATGTTTTTCAGCACTTATTTAGGTAATCATATGATTTTTCTTTTTTATCCTCTCCATAGTGTGAATGACATTGATTGCTTTTTGAATATTGTACCAACCTTGCATTCCTGGGATAAACCCTGTTTGATTATGATTTATTAACCTTTTTATATGTTGCCGAATAACATTTGATAATATTATGTTCAAGATTTTATGTCTATGTTTATGATAGATATTGGTATATAATTTTTTTTCTTATATTAGTAATATCCTTGTCAAGTTTGGATATCCGGGTTATACTGGCCTGGTGAAATGAGCTGCAAATATTTCCTTCTTCTCTATTTTCTGAAATGGTGTGTGTAAAATTTGTATTATTTGCTTTTAAAATCTTCAATAGAATTCACGAGTGAAACCCTCTAGGTCAAAAGTTCTCTCTTGGGTTTCATTTGAAAATTATAAATTCATTGTCTTTAATATTAATAAATGTGGAGGTAACTAGATTTTATATTGCTTCTTGTGTTAGTTTTGTCAATTTTAAAAGGAATTTGCCATTTTCACATATGATGTTGAATTTATTCCTACAAAGTTGTTTTCAAATGTCTACAGGATCTATACTAATGTCTTCACCTTCATTCCTGATATTTCTTCTACTTTATTTGGTGGTGGCTAGAAATTGGTCAATTCTGAATAATGTATAATTATGAATGCCCTTCATTTTAGATTTCATAGACAGTGCTTCTTAATCTCCAGGCACCTGTTTCTCTCTCCTCTCCATAATCCACTGCTCCATCTTTCCTATACCACTACAATTGCCCGGAAAACACATTTTTTTCTGTATAAACTACTTCTGCTTTATTTCAGGGATTTTTTTTATCAATAAGAAACAGTCTGTTATGTTGAACTTGACTACGAAAAAAGCTACCACCTTTAAACCTTGATAAAATGCAGCTTTCAGATTCTTTGAAGAACAATGAAGAAGCTGGTAATAACATAAAAATGCTTGATTTAGTCCAAAGTTCAAGCTCCAGATGTGTTCTAAAATATTGGGGAGTCAAACATTAAAGTAGTTAAGAAGAATAAAATCTTAGCTAAAAATTTTGTAAGCATATTTGAAGACAGTCCCATATCACCTTTTAAAATTCAAGGATTTTGCAATGATACACACACACACACACACACAGAGAATGCAGATCATGTGGACAATGTATGTCATCCATAGTTTCAACATCTTAACTGGTATCGTTATAGTGTATTTTCATTTGATCCTTTCCTATGTGTTTCTCTGGTCCTTTTAATGCACAGATTTTTTTGACTTATTTTGAGAACATAGGGTATATATATTTTTTCCTTACTGACCATTATATCATAAACATGTTTTTAAGTTTCCACATGTTTTTCTTTACCTTCACTTGAAGTGATGGCATAATATTTAATCAAGTGTCTATAACAACATATACCTATTTCCATATTTTGACCCAATAGATTTTTTCTGGTTTTTCAATTATCTTAAACATTGTGCAGATAAACATCTTCATATATGTAACTTTCCCCCATGTTCTGTGTTATTTAATTAGGATAGATTCATATAAGTGAAAATATTATCCAGTGTTAAAAAGGAAAGCCACAGGATTTTTTTTTAATTTGGCTAACTACAGAGACTTTGTGATCATGAATTTCCTATTGGAATTCCTCACATTTTGAGGGTGACGATTAGTATTATTATCATGAGATATCAATTTGGCATACTAAAATAACTTCTTGGGAGCTAGAAATAAAGCATATTATAACAGAAACAGGAAAACTTTAAGCCTCCCAAGATCATGGATTTATAAAACTCATGGATAGGGTTAGTATGTAATAAAGGAATGGTGGTGCAGAGGCATGCAGTTAATTTCAGGGACCAGTGAGAAGTCATATAGCAGCTCAAAAAGAAGTCCTACTACTTCTGAGAGATCCAAGACATAGCCATGAGGAAGGCTCTTGCTCTATAGAAAAGACATTTTAAATATTGAGTAATCTCTAAGAAATCAAAGCTGCAAGCAATATGATTGCTTCTAATGTTGTTGGATATTATATTGTCTTGCATTCAGAGGGAATCATGGCCAGTATTTTATAAGAAAATGCCTCAAAAAGAGTGTTGTATGATGAAGTAAAACCTAAGATGGCAACCTCCATGCTTAAAAGGGTTAAGGGGTCTTTCACCTTCTTCCTTGGTGTAACATTTAAGTGTTATATGGAAATGACAACTCTATTTCATTTTTTTAATAAGAGGAGAATGATCACCCTGATCATCATGCTCAGAAAATTTTGTGAAAACAATTCAAATGTATATGCCATAATACCATTGTCTAGCCCTACAGTCCCCAACCCATGAGCCATGGATGGGTACCTGTCCGTGGCCTCTTAGTAACTGAGCCACATAGTGGGAGGTGAGCAGCAGGCAAGCGAGTGAGTAAAGCTTCATCTGTATTTACAGCCACTCCCCATCGCTCGCATCACTGCTTAAGCTCTGCCTTCTGTCAGATCATCAGGCAGCATTAGATTCTCACAGGAGCATGAACCCTACTGTAAACTGCACATGCGAGGGATCTAGGTTGCACGCTCCTTGTGAGAATCTAATGCCTAATGATCTGAGGTGGTGCTGAGGCAGTGATGGTAGATAGCACTGGGGAGTGGCTGCAAATACAGATTATCATTAGCAGAGAGGTTTGACTGCACAATAAATGTAATGCTCTTCAATCATCCGTAAACCATCTCTCCCCTAGCCACCAATCTGTGGAAAAATTGTCTTCCATGAAACCTGTCCCCAGTGCCATAAATGTTGGTGACTGCTGGTCTAGCCCTTCCCAAAGAAATTGATTACCTTAATGTTTTATTTTCACTGACTAAATGGTCTTAGAATCAAGGAAAGGGAACACAGGAAATAGAACATGAAATAATTCCTTATTTATGACTGACTTTGAATAGAGCTGTTATTAATATAATAACTTCAAATAAATAATAGTGAACACTTCTCCCTATGTTTTTCCCTGTGTTATCTTGTACACCATTCTTTCTAACTTACATCCTGACTATCAGTTAGAGATTACAAACTTTTAATAACCAGATTCCACCTCCCCCTAGCCAAACTGGCACTGCAGGTCGGTACACTTGATGTGCCACGTTTAATTTTTACTGCTTTTTAAAATGATGTTTGAGTTGTGGTGTTGTGTAGAAATGTCAGGGCTACTAACTTGTCAACTTCATTATGTTGTGCCCCAGTGACTGCTTCTCAAACATTAATTACATTGCACAGAGACCATATCTATTGTTTTTAGGTTTTTCCCCTTAAACTATGAACTTTAAATTGCTTTAAAAATTAAATGCAGCTAATTAATGTTTATAATTTTCTCTTAATTAAATGCACTTGGATGTCCAGGCTATGTATTATATAAAACACTGACAGCATTGCCAAAAGATAGCCCACACCTAGTTCATTTTCTGTGACAAGTAGTTTGTAAATGATTACAGCTCATGCCACATTTGTCAACCTATGTGTATTCTGATGTCAAGATACCTTAGAGATATAAATGACTACTTATTGGTAAGCATAGTGGATGTCACCCATGTGTTAGTTACACTTGCCCATGAGTAAATGCTTTAAGGTGACACTGCATCAAAGAAAGTTATAGTTGGCCTTAAGGGTGATTCACAGGTCTATGCCTAGATGGCAGTGTTTTTATAAATTCAGCAAGATTGAAGAATCCGTTGTCCTGCTTAATCAAATAATATGCTTTGTACCACTTCCAAGGAAGAAGAATTTAGTAAACTATATTTAAATGTAAAAGTCCAATGAATGAATTATACTCTATCTTTAAATCTTCAGAAGACGCTTCCAATTTATGTTGTTTTTCAGGGTCATCATAGAAATATCTATTATGGTACTGGCTGAAGCTCTAATCAATAGAGATTTCTTGATAACAGAATGCCAGAACTCAGAGTGTTGACTGTAATTCACATGCTTTGTTGAAGATGGACGAAAGGGTCAGAGTCAGTTACTGTAGGCATTTTTAACCTTAAATATTTGAAACAACCACCAAATAAGACCCAGTGAAAAAGAAAATTCTAGAAATACCAATTCATTGTTAGTAACTTGAGGCCAGGAGCTTCTCGAGGACTCCTACAACTTTGACAGAAGGGGAAAGAGCCTAGCTTTGTATCACTAAATCCTATTTGAGGAATTTTATATAAGGATGTGAATACTACAATTCATAGGAGTTATCACAGTCTTAACCTATTCAGCAATGTTAATTCACATGCTCAAACTTCCAGTGATGTAACACTGATTCCTTTCAAGGCTGTGGAGGAGAGAAAATTCATCATTGTTAGCTTCTATTTAGGAATGAGCTCAATTCTCACTTAATATTAAATCTACAGAAGACATTCTATAAGAACTTAAGCTAATCCTATCTCTGCCCTGAGGGTTGAAGAATCAGGCCCAGTAAGAACTCAGCCCCATAAAATCAGTGATTGCTGGAATACTTGACTTTGGGAGCACAAAGGAAAGCACTCTTCAGTCACAAGGTATTTCCCTTAATGGTCTATTATGGAGCCTAAAGTTTCAAAACTAAAAAATTAATACTTTTAGTGAAAGACACTAAATTTCCAGATGACCTCTCTAAAAATTAATTTATTCTGGAGAAGATAACCCATTTAGTTCCAATTAGTCATTAATCACTTTGAATAAGTTGTTGACAGATAGACATCTGTAAAAGACATGAGAGAAAAGGATATAGACAGATCAAGTAACCTTTGATGAGAGACAGAATAGATCTGGAGTAGAAATAAAGGGAAGGTGCTATAGTTGGATTGTTTATTCAGTCTGGTAACAGTAAGAAGCCACCAGGATTCTGAAAGAATAAGAGGAAGGGATTTCCTCTGTGTGAAGGATGTTTCCCTCACACATGCATGATTGACAGAGAGGAGGCGGTGATTTCAGAGAAAAACTTTACCTACTGGTTATTGCTGATAACCTATGAGAATTGGTAAATTATTATTAAAGAGCATTGTTATTTACTTTTTTACTGGAAATTATTCCTTTTCTTGACATGATTATATGCCCTTCAAATCTTCATATCACTTCTTGCATACACGATCCTTTCGTCAAAATTTTTCTTTTGGATTTTAAGTAGTCTGATTCAGTGAGGGCCTATAATGTGTTGGTCAAATTTGGGCTGATGACTTTCTCGACTAGATCAATGTATTCATGATTCATGAAATGTGTCTATATATGCATATATTTCAAGCAGTATGATAGGCATTTTACTTGCTTCCAAGATATATGAACTGAAGTAAGCTACTTAACCTTTCTAAGCCTGTTTTCCCACCAATAATAGGAAGAAGATGATGAAGATGTTAATGACAATGATGGCAGCTAACAATGAGGAAGTGAGCGCTTATTGTGTGCCCCACACTAGACTAGGAGCTTCACATAGATGATTTTTAAATAGTATGTGTTGAGGTTTTTTCATTATAATATTAGAATGTGTTCATTATAAAAAAATAAGATGATGCAAAGGAAACAATAAAAAACTGCCCTTAGTGCTGCCATCTAATAATCTACCTAAGAATTCTATCATCTAACGATTGTTAAGACCTTGGTATTACTTTCAAACTTTCTGCTACAAAATACATATAACATATGTTTTGGTTAATTTTTATGTCAACGTTGTGAGGTAGATATGGTTATTCCAATTTTATGGATGAAGAAACATGAGGCTAAGTGAATGGAGGAGCTTGCAGTAGAACCCTGCTCTCTCTGGACTCAAAAGCTTTCTTTAATATCTTGCTTCTCATTCTTTTGTAATAGATGTGCTTTAAGGACTCTTCCTCCTTTCTTTAGCCAACTAGACCTCTACAATTATAATGAAGTCTAAAATATTTCTTCTCTCACTAGAAACCACCTTTCTAGTAAGGAGTCATAAGCATGTAAGGCAAGGTTTACCAAATTAAATAGATCGACCATACCAACTGGAGGACCAAGTAATCCAAAATGACAATGGTATTTATGGAAAAGGCTTCTGTCACACCCAGAATACCCCCTCTTAAATATGAGGTGTTCATTCTAAGTTGGTATTTTCCCTGAGAGCTTCTGTTAAGCTGGTAGCAAAGGTTTTTGTAGCAAGGAAGTACAAATTTTATGTCCTTAAAAATCTACAGAGATGTCTTTTTCAAATACCTCATGGTGTCCTGCTCTCCAGCATCTCCCTTCCCTATTTGATAAGAGGTAGACTCACTCGCAAAGATTAGACACTTTGGGCTAAACTAAGGTCTGCTAGGGGGTTTTACAACACCCTAGGGCAAAAAGTACAAAGATATTATTCTGCACAGGAGAACTTAGTTGCTTTTGTCCTATACTTTTAGTGTACTTGGTTGCTTCCTGTTTCAGCTTTTATTTTCTTTCCCCGGGGCTTATTTTCGTTCTCTGAAATTACAAAACCATATTCTCTAGCCAGGGAAAAACCTAAGACTCAATTGTATCCCGACTTGCCCTGGGCTGATAGGAAATCCAGATGACAACCTCGAGTCCTTCTCCACAGTAGATAATCTGGATAGTTTGTATCCACAAATGGGTCAAGCATATTGCATTCAATGTTCCATCAAGTCATGCCAAGTCCATGCTCTCATGGGTTTAGGTTTCAAAAGAAAGGACTAGGAGGTTGTGCATTTGCTGGCATGGGGTATACCTCTTAGTGAAATGAAAGACACTTTGCAGACAAAAAGCTGGCATGAAACATACCTTTGATTTCACCAGCAAGCATGCCATATGTCACAAAATTCTACTGCTTCCTCCCTGTTATTTCATCCGAGTGCCTCTTTCCTGCACACGGCTCTCGGGTACAGTTAAGTAAAATGGATAGAACATTTAATTGATGTAAGTAACTTGAATTCAATTGGGCTTAAGTTACTTATTTGATAAATGAATAGTACGTCGAGTTTGATACTCTTCATGGGAGGCAACATGATATAGTAAAAAGAGCACCACATTTAGGAGTAATGAAGCCTGGGTTGTTGTCTGAGGTCTGCTACCACCTTGCTACATGACCTTTGGCAAATATCTGGGCCTCTGTTTTCTCATCTGAAAGTGGGAATAATAATATCCTCCTGACCTGATATGTGATAGAGGTTTCAAGCATATAAATTATAATACTGTATGTGAAAAGTAAAAGTTGAAAAAGGTCTAACGTGCTTTGCAAAGTATGAAGTACTACTAATATATACCTTCTAACGAATGGCTGAACAGCCACACGTTTATATGAACATGGACAGTAAGAGCAGAAAGGAAAGTAAAAATTTCACATGTTCCATCTAAAACAGTTGCTGTTTTTCTTTTGTTTTTATTTTTTGTTTTGTTTTGTTTTGAGATGGGGTCTCGCTATTTTTCCCAGTCTAGGCTTGAACTCGCAATCCTCCCACCTTAGCCTCCCAAGTAACTGGGACTACAGGCACACGCCACTGTGCCTGGCTAATTTTTTCTGATGAAAAAATAATACATCCTCAATGTAGAGAATAGGGAAAACATAAAGGATATAAGAATCATCCATAATCACATATCACAAAGATAATTGACATTTAAGTATTTTGGTGTACTTCCTTTCAGTCTTTTAATTTTTTTCAAATAATTGGTAGTAAACCTCTGTGTGTGAGGGGTACTATTTTTCTGATTACGAATTAATAAAAATTCCTTATAGGGAATTTAATAGAAAGTTAACCCTTCTTTCCATGAAACTAGTATTAATAATTTTTCATTATTAAATTTTATATCTTATTTTTTCATTTACCATTGTATTCTAGTGTTTTCCTACATCACTAAAAACTCTTCAAAACTCATAATTATTAGAGAATACATGTGGTGTTTATTTTCCATTCCTGAGATACTTCACTTAAGTTAATGGTCTCCAGCTCCAACCAAGTTGCTGCAAAAGACATTATTTCATTCCTTTTTATGACTGAGTAGGACTCCATGGTGTGTGTGTGTGTGTGTGTATACATATATACACATATATGTATATTCACCACATTTCTTAATCCATTCATGAATTGATGGGCACATAGGTTGATTCCATTTGAGATTGTGAACTATTTTAACTTTCTATTATCTAAAAGTTTAAACATACATATGGTCTTTGACTTACAATGTTTTGACTTACAATTTTCCAGCTATATGATGGGTTTATTGAGAGATAACCCCATCATAAGTTGAGGAGCATCTATATACATAAGTAAAGCACATGATTTAATGAATCCAAAACTTAACTATCACATAACCTCAGTGATTTTCAACACATGGATAATATTGCTTTATCTACATACCACCCAGTTCCCTTTCTTTCCTCCATGGATTTTTGAACTGAATCCAAGGTATCATATAATTTCATCCATAAAACTTTAGCATATGATTATAAGATATAAAAATTCTTCTTCAGCTACAATACCATATTGCACCTTTAAAATGAGCAATAAATCTTTAATATCTTCAGATATCCTGTATATTACTATTTTCACAAATTATCTTATAAATATGTGTATAGTTTTTCATTTTTTGTTCAAATGAAAATTGAAATAAGATGCACATGTTACAATTGGTTGGTATGTCTCTTAGATCTCTTTTAATCCCTATATTTCTTTTCCCTTTTTATTTTCCCCTTGCAATTTATTTGTTGATGAAACTGGATCATTTCTTCCTATAAATTTTCTTACACTCTAGATTTTCTATGTGCATCCTCACTGTATTCTTTGATATGTTTCTCCATCTCCAGTACTTCCTGTAAGATGGATATGAGATCTAGAGTAGCACTGCCTAATAGAAATATAATGCAGGATGTATACGTAATTTTAAATTTCCAGGAGCCACATTAAAAAATAAGCATATGAAATTAATTTTAATACTATATTTTATCCAACACAATATATCAAAAATATTATATCAATATATAATATAATCATTAAAATTTAATGAAACATTTTGCATTATTTTTCTTATACTAAGGGTTTGAAATACTAAGGAAAAAAAATCCCTAATGTGTAGCATTTCTATAAAAGCCTACCATTAACAAATCAATCATTTGCGCAGAATTTCTAGCTGTGGTCTAGTGAGGTTATCTACAAATGCACTTCCCCAAAACAACTATAAAGCCCAACAAATTAACAAAAACACCCTTTACATACCCTGAAAATAAACCAAAGGCCTACAATAATCCAAGAAGCACTTATACCTGAATAAACTATTGGACTTTGGGCAGTAAAAGTGAGAGTCTATACTGTTTTGGCCTTGGATGACTCATGATTCCCACCTTCGACCTCCAGCTTGGCCAATGCCAAGACTCTGCTCTGGTGGAGTAGGCTATTAGAATTGTAGCTGTACTGCCATGGTTGACAGTGGTTTACTTGATATTAAGAGGTGCATGATGATGCCCATGCCCAGCAACATTGTTGATAGAGGTGACAATCTTGAAGTTGGTCCAGTGGGGAAGACCAACAGTTCTGCTGTCCTGTGGATGTGGTTGGGAAAAGTATATTCCTGGATGAAGTTGTTGTGCTTATGTGTAGTGAACAACAGAGACCTGAGAGGGCCCAAGCCAGCCACACAGTACTGGTCAACCCTGAGATGGTACAACAAGGAGACTCGAAAAGCCCAGTGGAAAGTAAAAGCTATGGTAAATTTGAAAATGACAGGAACTTTGAATGAGCTCTCTTTCCAACACACAGATCCATTGGGAGAGAATAGAACATTTACCTCCTCAAGGTGGCTGAGCACAAACTCTGTGAAATTATTAACTGACCCACAAAACTTCAAGGACACAGGGGTGACACTTGAGAAACTAGGCTTAAAAAATAATATAACAGAAAAACTGACCAGATAAAGCAGTAGCCATAAGTCATAGGGTGACATATTTCACAAATTTAGTTTAGGCAAGTTACTAAATAATGAAACAAATGAAAAAGTAACAATCTTCAGGGGGAATAACCAGAATCCAGAATTGCTACAATATGTTATCTAAAATGTCCAGTTTTCAACAAAAATAATTATGAGATACACATAGAAATAGGAGAGCATAACCTACACTTGGTAAATACAATAAAAAGGCAGTCAATATAAACTGTCTCTAGATGTCTTCAGATGTTGCAGTTAGCAGACAAGGCTTCAAGGCAACTATTATAAATATATTCAAACTAATAAAATAAACTATTAATAAAGACTTAATGGAAAGTATGAAAAATATGACAAAACTAGTGATTTTCAAGAAGGAAGTAGAATATGAAAAGAAGCAACTAGATATTCTATGACTGAAAATGCAATAATTTAAATGAAAAATTCACTAGAGGGATTCAACAGCAGATTCAAGATGGAAAGGAAACAATCAGTTCATTTGAAGATTGGTCTATGGAAATTACCTAATCTGAAGGAAAGAGAAAAAAATGATCAAAGAAAAATGAACAGAGCCTTAGGGACATGTGGGATAAGATCAAGCATAGCAATACATTTATAATGTGAGTCCCAGAAGGTGAAAGAGAAAGGGTCAGAATAACACAACATGTAAAAAGGATTATACTTGGAAATAAAAAGAACATGAAATACTGATACATGCTACAAAATTCATGAACCTCAAGGACACTATAAGAGTGTTGTGTAAGAAGCCAGATGCAAGAGACCACATATTGTATGATTCCATTTTTATAAAATATCCAGAATAGGCAAATCCACAGGGACAGAAAGTGTATTAGTGGTTGCCAGGGGTTGCAGGAGGAAGGCATATCGGGAGTGGCTGCCTCATGGATGTAGGAATTATTTTTAGGGTGATGGAAATGTTTTAAAACTGAATGGCAGTAATGGTTTCACAACTCTATAGATGAATCCCAAATCACTGAATTTTACACTTAAAATGGGCGAATTATATTTTGTAAAAATTATACCTCATTAATGCTCTTTAGAAAAACATATAATAAATAAACCACCAACAAAAAGCAATAAGGTCAGTAATTTCATCTGGTGCTTCGTTATTCCACTATGGCCCACAACATCTGGCATAAACATTGACTCCCTGAATGATATATTTTCAAAACAATAGATAGTCTAGTTTCGATACATTTTCAATTTTAAAAATCATTAATAATCCTAAATATATAAATTGTCTTATAATTTACCTGGTGCTTTCATATATATTCTTTTATTTGAGTTATCTGTCAGAACTCTGAGGGGCAATGGGCATTTGGCTTTTAGTATGCAAAAAGAAGGGAGGTTAACTGATTTGTTCAATATCATACAGTAAGTAACACGATGAACCCAAACTCTGACTTCCTGACTCCAAATTCAGTGCCCTTTCTGCTACCTTATGTCAACCCTACTCTCTGTGGTAGCAACCCATTTGCAATTACATTGTATTATTCCCTGTAGGTGAATATGAAAATATAGATATTAGAAGAGGGAATCACAAAGGCAAAAATTACAGTTCCATCTGTGTTATATTCTTACTGAGTATTTGTTCATAGGGAGGCTGAGGAAGTCCAGCAAATTTCCTGCTTGTGGCCTAGCATGGTGCAGAGATCTATATCAAACTGATCACACATTGACCCAACACCAAGTAAATTCTAACCCTCTTTCATCTAGTTATATAGTAAGTGCAAAATATGGTAGACAGGGGAAATTGTTATAGACTGACACCTGATAACCTTGCAGAGGAGCTGTGTTTTATGGTTTTTCTGGTTTCATTGATAGCATCTTAGGATGCTATGAATGAAATCGCATCTAGATTCCATCTTTCCTGGGCATCTTTATACCATCCTTGTCCAAGAAGCTTATTTTCTTTGTTATATAAGCAAGGCCAAATATCTTTCAGATGCTCTGGATCCATAGGCTTTTTGGTCTCTTTCTAAGCTGCAACTGAAATTCCTGCCTGAATTTCCCATTTTGCTTCCAGCAGCTTCCTTTGAATCTTATGTCAGAAATTCTGTGACTCTTGTATCTCAGACATATTAAGAGTACAGGCTCTGGAGCCAGACATTTTTGAATTCTACCTTCACTAGCTGTGTGATCTTGGTGAAACTATTTAACCTCTCTGTGCCTCTTTTTCCTCATCTGTAAAATGGAGAAACATCTCATTGTGAAATTTTTGAGGATGAAATGTGATCATGTGTGTAAGTTGCTTAAAAGAGTACTTATATCTTCTTTCTAGCCCTTTTAATTCTGATAAATAATTATTATTAGTTACTATTATTAATGTTAACTAATTATAGTATTTAATAATGCTACTAATTATCATTATTATTTGTAGTAGTATTTAAGAAAGCTGACAACTTGGACTTATATCATGGGCTTTCTTTTGGTACTTGTTTTTTTTTTAAACTTTCAATCTAATTACTTTCATATGCTAGCTATGACAGTCCTGTGAGGTTCATAGGATTAATGATATTAGGTATTCTGCCCACTTTATAGATATGAAACATTGGCACACTACTTTCTCATAAAGCTGGGTCTAGAAGCTACATTTTAGGACTTTTGTATAGAGCTCTTTCTAATATAGCCAGCTGCCTTTGGCATAGTTACCATTTGCCCACAGCAGCAAACTACTTGGTGCAAATCCTAACAATCATTATTAACCCCTGTATCCACCTCTACAATTAAGTCACTTAAGGGTCTATATCTTTGTAGCATATGTTATGTTAATTTGATTATTTCCTTTTCAGTCTAATCCTTAGCATAATTGAAAATGAGGTTCCAGTAGTAAGCAGTGAAAATGCTACTGCTTCCAGTTGTTATACATGAAACTTGAGAGGGTTACTGATACAGTGCCAATTTCACTAAACTAATGCTGAAGATGCATGGCAATAGAGAGCTTTGGTTAATACTTGTTATTTGGAAACTATGAAAGAAAGTGATGTCTCTCGTTGTGTAATACCATATTTAAAGCCTATTATTTTTCAAGAGACTATATTAAATTTGATGCTACATTTTGGATAAGTATGTTAATGCTAAAATTACTATGAAATTTACAAAACCCCAAAGGATTTCATTGTAAGAAAAATGAATTGAATATGATTGTTTACTTGGGGAAATAAGCAGATATTGTTCTTTTTTAAAGAGTAAAAAAGCTTTCATACATTGAGTTACCTTCAATTTTCTTGAAGATTGTTCCCTATATGAAGTGTTTAGCTGATCTACATAATCCACCACAAAGGATATTGAGAAGTAATAAGAGAAGATAATTTGAAATCACTTTAGAAAGTTGTTGGAATTCCAAAAGAGATGGTGTTATGGAGATAGATGTCACTGCAACTCAGAGATGTATTATTATTTGCAAATTACTAAGAGATAGAGATGTGCTAGGTATTTATATAATTAGAAAATATCTCCGCCTCAGTGAATTTGAGATATGAACCAAGGATTCTAGGCCATCGTTTTGGGATGCACTAAACTGTTACCATTTATCTAGTGAGATAGTATGAAATACTCAATAATATTCAAAATCATGATATATATATATATAATACCAGTCCCTAATAACTTTGTCTAAAATTGTGGGGCGGAGGGGGGCTGGTAGCTCTGTAGGAGATTTGAGTCAAGATTTCCTAAGAAGCAATGGAGAATACTAAATGAGAGTAAGTTTCTAAAATCATTAGTTTCTTCATGGAGTCCAGTGACACCACCAACTTTTCCATTCACTAATGCTTCCCCTTCTCCACTTGTCTCATTGGATCCAGCATTGGTGTCCATACAAATGTTTGAAGTTTTAACAAAAATAATAAGAAAAATAAATACACAAGCATCCAGAAAAAATAAAAATCTACAAAAAGAGGTGCAAGATCATCACTATTTACTTGTAGGATTAAACAACTTCCATTTTTCTCTTTCAAAATGGCCTGCCAAAGCACCATGAGGATATCTACTGCAGCTGTTCTCACAAATGAGTCAAATCAGTTTTAGAAGAATATTTTTCTAGGAGGGACCTTTCATCCTTCCATTATAATATTTAAAAAATACTAATAGAACAATTTGTTTAACACATTAACTACCATGTGAGTTATATTTAACTCATGCTAGTTTAGAGCCCGCGGCCTCATGAAACATATGTAACTCACACATCTCTTCACCTTGGGAGCCACATTGAATGCAGGCAACTCAGGCTGCCATGCTATAACATATGTGTTACATGATGGGTGGCCCTCTGGGCAAAACCCTGCAATTGGTTCTTAAAAATCTTACTTGTTGATGTTCTTATTGTTATAATTAATATTGACAATTTAATTGCATATAACTCATGCATAGAAAACAATAAAAAATAACACATTTTTCATTAAATTAGAAAGGATCATTTTGTTTTTGAAGTTTTTATTGTATTTTCGTAGTAAAACACCGTGACCTCAAGGAAAAAAAATTTTTTTCTAGTGTGGCAGTCAATATGTTAAACAAATACATGTGAACCAATGCCATGGCTATGATTTTAATGTGTCCCCTAAAGGTCACGTGTTGGAAGTTTAATACCAATGCAACAGTGTTGAGAAGTGGGACTTTTAAGAGGTGTTTAGTTCATGAGGGCTCTGCCATCATGAATGGATTAATGCCATTATCAAGACAGTGGGTTCATTATCACAAAAGTGGGTTTCTTATAAAAGTGAGTTCAACCCCTTCTTGCTCTCTGGAGCTCTGTTGCTTTTCCACCTTCTGCCAGGGGATAACAAGGCAAGAAGACCCTCACCAAATATGGTCCTTTGACCTTGGACTTCCCAGCCTCCAGAACTGTGGGAAATAAATCTCTTTTCTTTTTAAATTATCCAGTCTCAGGTGTTCTGTCATAGTAACGCAAAACAGACTAAGACAGCAGTAAACAATTTCATTTCAACTCTTGAGTTTTATCTCTTTGATATAATAGAATATCTATGTACCACAAAAGCAGTGTACTTTGCAAGCCATGATTTTCTGGATAAGAAGTCCCATGTTCAGTTTATAAAATTCTCAGCCTATCTCCAAAATAGTGATGATTTATTTCTCTTTTTATTTACTAAAATGTTATGGTAGTATTCATTTGACACCAAAAGAATTCGCCAATTCCATGACAAAATCAGACTAGTGCTTTAGGCTTTATGTGCTTATCTGGGCTGTCATCACACACAAATTGATATGTTCTATTTTAATGTTAAAATTCAGTAAAACTACATTCTATTTTGTGAATAACTTAAAAAAGTCCAATCAAACAGCTGCTGAATAATTAGATACTAAAAAATTGTTTTTGGAAAAACTCTTGATTTTACCAAGTTTGTCATATTTTTCTAAAGCAACTTTTTATGTCCAGTTGGTAACAGGAAAAAAAAAAACAAAATTAAAAAAATAAAAATGGCAAACACTAGACTGTGAAAGATACCTTCAGGAAATGCTGCAGATAAAGAGTCAATTTATTTGTTGTGTTGGACCAATGCAATTTAATTATTTTAAAACTCACTAAGGTTCCCAGTAGGTAAATGTATAAAAGCCGCACGAATAGACTGCTCACAAGAGAGGAAATAGAACTAGCGAACACATTCAGAAAAAATATTCAGCCTTACTAATAATCAAGAAAATGCAAAGTAAAAGAAGGCACCATTAATTTGCTTATTTTAAATAGACATTAAAAAATAATACTCAAAGTTGGCAAGGGTACAGTGAAAGGAGAGAATGTTCCCACACATTGCTAATGGCAGTGTAAATCATTACAATCCCCTAAAGGCACAAAAATGTTCAAATCTTTTGGCTCATTAATTCAAATTCTTAGAATCTACCCTAAGGAAATAATAAAAAATATTGAAGATGTTCATGGTATCTTTATATGGCTTCAGTTATAATACTCATAAATGGGGAGGGAGGAATGGAAAAATATCCAACAATAGGGGAATATGTATGTAAGTTATGGTACCATCACTCATTCACTCTACACAGCCATTAAAAATAATATGCACAAGAATGGAAAAACAAGCACTATATATACTCACCATCAAATTTGTATTAACTGACTTAACTGACCAACACTTAAGTGCACATATTACATTCATCGGGTGTCTGGCAGGTGGGGGGGAGAGGAAGGGATGGGTATATACACACCTAATGGGTATGGTGCGCACTGTCTGGGGGATGGACACGCTTGAAGCTCTGACTCGGGTGGGGCAAAGGCAGTATATGTAACCTAAACATTTGTACCCCCATAATATGCTGAAATTAAAAAAATAAAAAAATTTTTAAAAATGATGATATAGAAATTGTGTAGAAACATGGAAAAAACTTCTAGAGTGAAGGAAGTAACATGCAATAATGTTTGTGTATATTATGACTAGAAAGAAATGGGCCAGAATGACAGCAGTCACTTTTGCAGGCTGGTAGGTTTATAGGGCAGATTTCTCCTCAATTTTGTAAAGAATCAAGTGATTGTGTTACTTTTATAGGTTTTGTTTTCCAATACCTACAGCAGTTCCCTACTTAAGTGTTTTCTTGAGAAAGGTAAGAGAAGAATCAGCCAGAATTTTACATTTCTTTAAAGAGCTTCCTAAGTCCAGTATTTTTTTGTATTAGTCAATCTTCATTAATGTAAAAGGTCCTTATTGAGGAAAAATTATTGTAATAATTCCAAAGAATACTATCACCCTTTGCTAGCTATTCCCCAGGCACTGTGTGGCCTCATTTCCTTTATCTGTTGTGCTATGAAGGCCTGCTCTCCTTAGGCAATGTTCTGTGTACCCTTTAATTAATTTTTCTGAGTGGAGTGGGACTTCTTGGTGAAGGTTCTAACCTATAAGCAGCTGCTATGAGTAGGACCAGCCTTTCTGTGCTGAGGCTAAACTAGGAATAGGTTTTCATTTTGAGAGGGCAGTATATGTGATTAAGAATGAGAAATGGAAAGAAAAATAAAAAGGATAAATGAACAGAGGTTATCCCCAATGTATAGATAAACACTCACATCCATGGTTTCAAAAGCAATATTTTAGTTCAGCTACCGTACAGTATATTGGAGTGCATAGGAGAAGGTTGGGGAGAGGGAAAGGAGAGGATGGGAGGGGAGGAGATAAGAAATGATAAATAATGTAAACATGGCCTTGAATATATTCACCATTTTATTTGTTTGTAAATCAATCTAAGCTTCCCTTCAATTTCATCCGCAATTTTGGAATTTTAGAACTGGAAGAGTTCTTTGAGATAATCTCATCTCTTTATTTTAAATTTAAAGAAATAAGGCCCTGGAAGAGGGGAGGTGATTTTTCTAAGATCATTCTATCACATGTTCTTCTGAAAGACAGCGTGAAATAGTGGTAAAGATTGTGGCCATTGGAGACAGACTACAGGAATTGGACGCTCAGCTATGCAGTGACCTTGGCAAGTCACTTGGCGGCTCTGTCCCTTGGTTTTCTTTATCTGTAAAATGGGGATAACAATATTACCTACCTCACTGTGCTATAAGAATTAAAGGCGTTAATATATGACAAGCACTTTAACAGTCCCTGGTACCTGACAGCTGCCATATGAGTTAGCTGCTGCTGCTGCTACTGCTGCTGCTGCTGCAGCTTTTATTGTGGTAATTTTGTCATTCTAAGGCCAATGATTTCCACATACCAAGTTATCTCCCCCTAACCTTATGGTAACTAAG
Source organism: Cheirogaleus medius (assembly GCA_008086735.1). Taxonomy (NCBI): domain Eukaryota; kingdom Metazoa; phylum Chordata; class Mammalia; order Primates; family Cheirogaleidae; genus Cheirogaleus; species Cheirogaleus medius. The sequence continues at coordinate 3,925,469 of VBSM01000656.1, read as the reverse complement.
TGCATGAGTGTAAACCTCTATGGATCTCTTCTGAAGTCACTTGGAGTTTATCTTGTTAGCAAGTGGAGAGTAGAAAGCACAAGGGCAAACCACGGGTGGTGACATTTGAATTTATGCTTTGTGAACAATCTGAATGAATCTTTTACAGTAGTAAAGATAATTGAGTTCTTTGTTTTTCACTCTATGTTTTTAACATAGCAGCATGTGTTGTATGTACACATTTGCTTTGTTTTAAAGTTTATCATTATCAAAATAATAGAGAAATAAAAAATTGTTTTCATGTGAATAGCATTATATGTACGTTTGGTTTTTCTATGAGTCGACAGTATCATCATTTCTAAATGACATTTACTTGTCTGTGGACCTCCAGAATGCCATGTTGGGCACTGAATGAAAAAGTTAATTAAGCAAATATGAATCTATCCTTTACTATAGAGTATTTGGAACAACATTCTTTCAGAGTTATTGTGTTTTCAACCTCTGCTAGATTTAAAATATTAATCTTTTTCTTAATGTTTTCTACTTTTTTATTTTCAAAAAATGAATTATTTGTCAGTGAATTCAAGCTCTGCTTCTCAAGGCTTTGACAAATATCACAGTTATATACTATCACAACTTTAGGCACACAGAGTTGTGTGTGTCTCCATATCATGTACCCAAAGAAACCTAGAATGTTTACCTCATCACCTGGGCCCACTGATACAAATTTTAAGACAAAAAATGTTATGGTTGAGGGTCAGGGAGCAGGGAAGGATTCTTTTCTCTTGGTTTATATCAGTTTTGTGGTTTAAAGGAAGACTGCCTCCAAGGACACTCAATAACCTTGAATAGATGTGACATTCCCAGCTGATTCATGGCTGTGAATAACTACGATTAAAACTTTGAAAATGGTTCAGAATGGCTATAGGAATCTCTCTCTCTCTCTCTCTCTCTCTCTCTCTCTCTCTCTCTCGAGTTTACATGTTGCAAATAAACATATGGAGGGAAAAGAGAATGTCTATGTTTCCATACATAAAAATAAGGGTGATTTTAACATAATAAGTCATAGTTGCCAAAACACAGCATTAGGCATTAGAAGTGAGAATTTTTTTCATTTTTAAATTTAACTTGTTGGGTTTGAGTGGCATTAAGATAAGCATAAATTGATAATCAATTGAGGGTTAAGGGGGAACATTATTCTGGTCAACCGCATACTGTGTTAATCCTGATCGGAGTGATCCAAAGACTCGATTGAAAGAGCAAGTGAAGAGATGGAAAGTGTACTTTAGAACTGTGATCCTCAACCCCTAGGCCACAGACTGGTACCAGTCCATGGCCTGTTAGGGACTAGGCCGCAGAGCTCTGCCCACTCCCAATCCATGGAAAAATTGTCTTCCATAAAACAGGTCCCTGGTGCCAAAATGGTTGGGGACCGCTGCAGAAGATAAAATAATATCTGTTAATCTCTATATTATAACAGAAAGCATTTTATTAAGTTATTTTTAGTTATAAAGTCTTTGATTAATATTTTTGCATTATTAGTGGCCTTAGGTAGAAAATAGTTCATCCACGTTTGTTGAACTCTCATTCTTCAGTGAACAAAGACTATATGGGTTGGTTGAAATGAAGTGAGATGAATTTTATTGATGCCTCTTTTCCTGAGTGAAACTCCAATCTTTGGCTGCAAAAAAAGCATTTCTAGAAGTCTGCTGTTGGTACAGTTCTCACTTAGCGTTGTTTGTAGCAAAGTCCAGGCTTAAAATTCAGGCAACTGTCCACCTTCTGAAGAACATGTCAGGGAAAATTAAGAAGAAAGAGATTAAAATTGGTCTTATAACATAGGTGCTCACTGAGATTTCATTGGTTGTGGTGACAGTGTTGGTGATAAACAAATAAGCTAAATCAAGTGCAGTCCTTTCCCAATAACTTCATATTTAGTGCTCAAACATTACTTTGTCTTTCTTTGTAAGAGCCATTTCATGCTGCTTTGTAGTACAGTTGTTTATTGCTTGCATTAGGCTGTGAGTTCCTCAAGGGCAGAGACTATAGCTTATTAATTTTCACATTCTCTCTAACCCTTCTCGAGACTTCTCAACAATTGTTTATTCATTCAACACATGTTGACCAAGAGTCTACTATATGCAAGATACTGTGCTCATTCTGAAGGATATAGCAATGAATGGAAGAAATAAATGCTTCCCTTCATGGAGTTTACATTTTAGTGGGGAGAGAATGATTGCAGACAATAAACAAATAAGTAAAATATGTAGTATGTCATTTTGCAATAAGTTCTTTGAAATATAGGAAAGAGGATGAGAAATACCATTTTTTGATGGTTTTTGATGGAGGTTGCAAAGACCCTGAGATGGGAATATGCATGGTGTTTTCAGAAACAGCAAGAACGTTAGTGCAGCCAGAGTGCATAAACTAGGGGGGAAATGTCAAGAAGATGAGTTTGGAGAGATTAGAATAGGGAGAGGTACACCTTGTAGGGGATTTGTAGGATGTTGTAAGGATTTTGGCTTTTATTTTGAGGAAATAGGACCCCATTGTTGCTTCTGAGAAAAGTAGAGACATGATATGACTTAGATTTTAAAAGTTTCATTCTGGCTACAATGTGGAGAATGTGATATAGGGGGCAATGGTGTAAGCAGTGGACCAATTAGGAAAGTATTACAACAATCCAGCTGGGAGATGATGGCTCGAACTGGCGTTGTGGTGGAGATGTGGAAAGATCTGGTTGGATCCTGGATGTATTTCAATGGTAGCACCAACAGGATTTACTGATGGATTGCATATGGGATGTGAAAGACAGAAGTCAAGTATGACTTCAAGTTCTTTGGTCTGAGCAAACAGAAGAATCAGGTGGTCATCTATGAAGATGGAGAAGATTATTAGAGTAGCAGGTCTGGGAAGGGGTGGGAATCAGGAGCTCAGTTTTGAACATATGAAGTTTTAAACACCTTTTAGATAACCAGGTAAAGATGTTGAGTAGGCAGTTGGATATTCAAGTCTATGGCTCAGGGGACAAACCTATGCTGGAGCTATAAATTGGGAAGTTATGAGTATATAGACAGTATATGAAGCCAAGAGATGGCATGAGATTAGATTGTTGTTGAATCATCAGTATATATTCATTTATAGCATTATATCTGATTTCCCTTCAAACACGCTCATCTTTTATATTAATTCAAACCAAACTAGGTGTCTCCGTAGACCATTTATAGAATTTATAGTTTCAGGAGCTAAATAGTTTCTACTCTGTTTGCCTAGAGTAGTACTAAGTGGTGGGGGGAATATAACGGGGAATAAGACTCAAATCCTTCCTTCAAAGACATTAACATTTTAGGGAAAGAAGACTCCGACTTGTGCAACTTTGTTCATAGCATAAAGCAGTATGTACCATTTAATATATATCAGTGAATCTATAAGCCTTTATTGAGTGATTTCTATATTCTATATGCTTGTCATAAATGCAATAGGAATTCCAAAAAGTGAGAGTTTACATGATGGAGGAGCCACCATTTAGATGTCTGGAGATTTCTTTGAAAATGCATATGCTGAAGAGCTGAAGAAAAATGAGGAGTCAATTTCACTGCAAAATAAAATCATAAAGTTACTTGATTCCAAACTAGGTTTTTAAATATTGTATGAAAGGACCAAGTTGCAAAGTTGCAGCGGTGGATGGAAATAGTGATGATAAAATAATGTGAAGAATGAAAATAAGAACATTTTTACAAGGCTTTTAACTTTACAGAGGACTTTGACATCTCAGATGGCACTTGATCTTCTCAAACCTTTTCGTGCTAAGTAGAGCAGTTAATGCCTCTACTGGCCCTAAGAGCTTCAGTGGCCCCTAGCTCAGCATTCTGTGGGGACAGGGGGTTCTTTCAGTGATTTATCATGAAGTTTAAAATTGCCATTCTAAAACCGATTTAGGTCCTGCTGTTCTATACCAGTATACTCACCAGAAGTGTTGTTTACATCCTCTCGGTACTATGAAGGAAAAAATTTACCACCACCTAACTCATTAAAAATGCTCTGCAGGCCTGAGGCTCAAAAGCCACAATATGAACACAAAGAGCTCAGTCCCCCTCAAGGACACTTTATTTCATGAGCTCTCTCACTCAGAATCCTTCACTTCCTCAGAGCCCCTGTCTTAAATGTAATATTAAACCAGAGGCAAGAATGTGTTCTTTCTGAATGTAGTTCTCTTACCAGTTTTCATTTCAAACGTGGGATTCACTGGGTTAATCTTTGTACTCCTTGCCACTTTCAAATCCAATAATGTTTTTTAATCTAACCGCTGATTTTAACATTAAAAACACACTTGCCATAGAACAATATTGTCCTCTATTTGCATCATAATACAAATATTTTTGAAGGCTGTCTCTCTTTTACCTTGAATATTTTCTGATGCTGCAACCTCCAGCTTAATCCTAAATGCTTGACAATGAATGCATGTAACACAGAGTGTTATTATTGCCTCCGGCTAGCTTCATGTAATCTAGTTTGTCTTTTGCTTCACTCCTTTGATAGTATTATCGGGACCAATTGTGAATCTGCCAGATAGATGCATTTCCTCACAAAAGGACAAATCTAAGAATGCTTGTGTTTTTCCCTCTCTTTTCCAGGACTGCTTGCTTTAAAGGACTTCCTCATCCTTTTTTTTTTCATGAAACTGAGCTTGCTTAATCAGAGATGGAACAAACAGACTGCAAACCCTACCAGCCTCTGTCAAAAGTCAAGCATGAAATGGATCTAACTTATACCAGTTCTTCCGATGAGAGTGAAGATGGAAGAAAACCAAGACAGTCATACAACTCCAGGGAAACTCTGCATGAGTATACCCAAGAGCTAAGGATGAATTACAACAGCCAAAGCAGAAAGAGGAAAGAAGTAGAGAAAACTACTCAAGGTATGTTTTTATTGGGATTTTTACAAGTAATATTATTTCTCATTAGAGAATGCTTATTGTGCATAAACTTGTGTTTCAAAAATAAATTTGCTGATGTTAACTGGTTAATAAATTGCACTGCTTACATATGCTCAGGGAATCTGTTTCATATGCCAACCCAGCTGAGGTTGTAGGTTACATGTGCTTTTTACAGATTATGTATGAATTTGGATGCAACAATCCTCTTATCAGAGCATTCAAAATTTGTCTAATCCTACAAATAGCCATTTACAGACTGAAGGATAAATAATTTAAAGTAAGAAGAAAAGTAAACAGCTAAGTGCTTTTCAAGCCATTGCCTATATGGGACAAAAGTCTCAAATAAATATTTGACTGCTGACAAAGCTAGCAGGTTAATGGAGACCACCAAAAAAAGTCCAGAAAGTCTGTAACTGGAATGCAGAAACCTTGTGCAGCATAGTCTGAAGGAAAAGTAAGAATTTTTTGGAACCCTTCCTCCACAGCCATATTTTGGAGCATATTCTCTGAATAGCCTTGGTTTCTCAATTATGGATTGACAAGACAGTTTCTAACAAATTAGAAAAAGGTAGATAGAAATATAACTCTCTATTTCTTTTTAACTGATAGATAAGCAGTATTAGGCGCTATTTTAACTACATAGAAAAAAGATGTTGACATTGGCACAAGTTATTTTTTATGACTAGGTCAATACTGAGATTAAAAAAAATAATAGATTTGGTTATCTAGATCAATGATTCTCGAAGTGTGGACCTTGGACCAGCAGCATCAGCATAATCTGGAAACTTCTTAAAAATGCAAATTCTCAAGCCCCAACCTAGACCTACTGAGTCAGAAACCCTGAGGGTGGGACCCAGCAATATGTGCTTTACACAAGCCCTCCAAGGGATTCTTATTTCTGCTCAAGTTTGAAGATCACTGCTCCGTCCTTCTGAAAACTCTTTTTCTCAGATGGCTTCAATGATCACATCTATTTGGGTGACTTCCCAATATTTATCTTCAGCTCTAACCTCCTTCCTCAACCCTAGTCCTAAATTTTCAGTTACCTGCTGAACATTTCCAAATGCATAACACACTGGCAACTCTAAAGCAGTCTATCTAAAATGGAAACAATCATTTCATTTTAACCCCCCCATCACATTTCTCTTCCTTGTATCACTGACATCTGTTAGTAATGCCCCCATTCTCCTAGTCAACCACATGTACTCTCTGTGTCTAATCAGTTGCCTCATCCAGCAGAGTTGATTTCTACATCTCTGAAATCCATCTTCTCCTCTCCATTTTAATTCTCATTACTCTCATTATATCTCACCTAGACTGTTTTTTGTTTCCTAATGTGTTTCCCTGGATCTCACCTGATCTGTCTTCAATCCCTTTGCTGTATTGTTACCTTTTTCTTGGAATATCCTTCCCTGCTATCTCCCTTTACCTACCCAACCATTTTTCAAGGCCTAGCTTACAAGCATCGTTTGCCACTGAACCCTTGCTGCATTCTCACCCCGAACACCATTACTACCCCAATTATATAGGTAATCTTTTCCTCCATGAACGTCAAGGATACTTTATTTGAACCCATTTCTACCTCCTATTATGGTTGTGTATATCCTCCTAGATTGTGCTCTTAATGAAGATGGAGATCATGATTTCTTTATTGATCTCTATCTTTCTACAAAACTTTGCATATAGTATTGCTTTATAGGTTTTTATTTAAGGAGTAGTTGTTATCGCCTGAAATGCAAGTGCTTAGCATGCATTGAAAACTGCTTTTTAAATATTACCATATCAAATGCAGTTACTACAAGTGAAAACTGAATTCTAATTAGTACTGGAATGTTATATTTAAAAAACTTCAAATTGAGCCAAAGATTTAATATATTTATACTAACATTTAAATATACATTAAATGTTTGTGATATTAACTATATTACTCATTTTATCTCAACATAATTTTTAAAAATCTTGTATCTCTTTTCAAGTAATTCATTTTAATCTTCCATATTTTTTAGTTAAGATCATATAAATTTGCTCTAAAATAATTTTCTTCTTCTGCCTGACAATTGGGAAATGTTTTCCTATGGGGATTTTTTTGGCTTTAAGAAATGTATGGTTCCCATTAAAATATTTATCTGTAAGTTTGTCCTTACAGAAGATGAATTTACAAGTGTGATTTGTGGATTGTGGGATTAGGATGTAGAGTGGTTGACCTAGTATGTTGTGAGTTCAAATAAGAATGCAGTCTGGTGACAGTTCTAAAAGTATAAGCAATTTTATGCTGAGTCAATATAAAAAGCTTCTCAGCCTTAGATTTCTGTCTCTGTGAAAGTGATCAAAAGGAATTTGGGGTACAAACCCCTGGGCTCAAATGATCCTTCTGCCTCAGCCTCCTGAGTAGCTGGGACTACAGGCTCACGCCACCATGCCTGGCTAATTTTTTCTATTTTTGGTAGAGACGGGGTCTCACTCTCACTGAGACTGGTCTCAAACTCCTGAGCTCAAGCGATCCTCCCACCTCAGCCTCCCAGAGTGCTAAGAGATTACAAGCATGAGCCCTGCCCAGCCCCTAACTTCCTCTAAATAAACTATTTTTACTCAATAACCTTTTATTTAGTACTTAATATGTGTTAGGCTTTGAGGCCAATGCAGGAGAGGGAGATGACTGCTTATTAGAAACTCATAATATGGTGGAGAAAATAGAAATTCAAAACTTATTACTATAATTAGATGTATTAAGTGCTTTTACTGATAAATAAAGTACTGTGAAAGTATGCCAGATAAAACAACTAACTTCTTCATGGGAATCAGGATCCATGTGAATAAAAGTTTTAACAGGAGAACATTCCAAGAGACTAGATTTGCAGGTGGAAAGTACAAAGCTGTGAAAGAGACCTAGAACAGTGAAACATTCAATATGACTAGAGCAAAATATATTGGAGCCAGATTATGAAATCTTGCATGCCCAATTTAGGTGTTTTCCCCCCTTTAAAGAAAAAAAAAAACTTTCGATTGCTGGAGAATTTCATGATGAATTATAATTTTTAGGATGAGAAGTATGCAAGTGAATTGTAGAAGTATATAGATGGCAGTGTAGAAGATTGATTGCAATTGGGAATAACTGGTAGTAGGGAGAAAATCTGTGAGGCCACTGAGTTGGGCCAAAGCTGAGAATGACAATGGAGGCTAAACAATGGCTATGAAGGTGAAGAGACACGTTCAAGAGATATAGGTGTTGTCAAAGTGATAAGACTTGATAATTGATGGCTAGTCAAGATTGAAAAAACTAACAGAATCAAGGATGACTTAAAGTTTTAAGTTTGGGAAACTGAGACGATGGTGATTCATTTACAAAAAGAAAGAACACAGTAGGAGGAGCAAGTTTGAAAGGGAAGAAGATGAGGTTGTTTTTGGACATGTTAAGTTTAAGATGCTATGTGACATCAGGCAGTTGAAAATGTGTGTCTAGGATTCAGGGCAGATCTGGGCTGTCGATATAAGTAGATTTGAGCTCATCTGTGTCTTGGAGTAGGAGATGCCTGGGGATGGATGAGATTACCCAAAGACAGTGCATAAGGTTGAGACTAGAAAGAACAAGGCCAAGGACAAAAACCTAAATCTATCATCCATGAACTGACATAAACACATTTTGAACATATTTATATTTTTAGCCAGCACCATCCTTCAGTGCACTGGCTTATATACACTAAAGTATTAATATAAAGGTCCAAGAGATAAAAGTCTGAAAATGGGATCTCTTCTGCCACTGACTCGCTGATCTGTAGAGACACCTAGGAGGGAAAATATGTACCCTTTTGAAGGAGAAATGAATTGTCCTATGTTAGGCAAAATGGTGGGCCCAATGATCAACTTTTTTGTGAGTCTGGAATCTTCTGTTGTTTTATTTCATGTATTACTACCTGTGAGTCAGAGAAAATGTTTTTAATTTTCACAAATATATGTCAGTGATTACATCTTGCATCAACATAGTTAAAATTGACCCTAACTCATTATTTTCAAGGAATAAGAGTCTCAGAAAATCATTAAGTTTTAGGTTGGGAAGGAAGAAAATAAACAATGTTGATTTGGGCAACTGCTATAGTGCCTGGCACTGTGCTTAGATGCCTTTCAAGTTTACTAGTTGTGCAACCTTTAGTAAGATACTTCAGCTCTGAGCCTGTTTTCTCATTTGCAAAATTGACTTCATCATCATCATCACCATCATCACAATAATAATAATATTAAATATTGAATTGTACCTACTCCATTCTGGGACTCTGCTAGGTGCTTTACATTTGCTCCTCATAAACACCTTATGTGGCAAGAGGTATTCTCCCTAGTTTACAGATGACATAACTGAGGCTGAGAGAGGAATAACTTGCCAGAGGTTTCACAGCTAAGAAATGGTGAGAGTTGGGATTAGAAATCAAATCTATAGCTTGAAAGCCCTATTCTTCACTATACTATGCTGCCTCCATACCCACATAAGGAGGTTGTGATAAGGATTGATTGCCATCAAGAGTGTGAAAATGTTTAGGAATTAAAAAGATGTTAGTTTCCCTTCATTTCCTTTCTCAGCAACCTTGCCAGCCTCTTTATGTTCCAGTTACCAAAGGTTTACAAGGAGGTTAAATGCTTTTCCATTTTGATTATCATTAGAAAAGGGCAGATGATGTGCTATATAATTTATCATAAAATATTCCTGTGTCTGTTTGGGTTTTTTTTTTCTACTTTTTAGCGAAGTTAATGTTTTATCCAATTCAGGGCTAGTTTGGGAGAAATAATAATGAGAGGAAGTACTCTATCCCATCTGAAAGCATATTCATATTATTATCTTTATTTGCCGAGAAAGCAGCACCCCCCACACACATATACATGGAGTGTTGGGTTCTAAAACTGATTTTCTTATTTTCCAAAAACTTTTGAATTAAGGGATGAACACTAATCTAATAATATTCACAATTCTTTGCTAACATGATGAATGAGCCCTAGGCAGGCTTATTTTATTTGATTTTTGGCAGGTTGAATAGCAAGGGTAGATTTCCTGGAGGCACACAGGCTAGCAGTTGTTCCCAAGCAGCCTCACTTCCAAGGGAGGCATCAGTTAACTAAGAAATTAGTATAAAACAAATTAAAATATAAATGTATGGATATATAAATGAAGGGTAGTAATTTTAGTTATGAAAATTTCCTTATAATTTTTATATAGATAAGATTAGTTTTGAATGTAGCCATTTCACTGCAAAGTAATTATGAATGAAAAGTCACCCATGAATAAAAAGGAGGTATAGTCAGGACCTGTTACAAATCCCAGAAGATCATAGACTCCTAAGATACTACAGCTTACATAAACATTTCATGTCTCCCATCTTAATCTGCTCTTTTGAGGCGTCTTTTCCTCCTATAGTATGGTTTTTGTTTGGTTGGCAGGTTGATTGTTTTCCTCTTAAGATTAACCTATATCTCACATTATCGCCATCTGGTGGAAAAAATTTAAAACTGCCAATTTGTATTTGCCAAGATAACATGGAAGCAAAGCTCATGGAACATTCATCCATCCCTCCATCCATTCATTTGTTCATTTATCCTTTTATGCATCAGCATTCATTTAATGTCAGCTATGTGCCAGGTACTGTGCTAGTTGAATGAAGTTTATCATGAAATAAGTGGAGACCCTAGTGACTATTATTTTCCCACTTTTTGCCCCAGGTTGATAACCACTTCATCCCACAGCAGAAGCTGCTTAAGCAGTACTGCCACCTGTGGGTTCAAGGAGTAGACAGATACCCAAATTTGGAAAGCACATTTCTCTATTCTTATTTCAAGCACTTAGCAGTTGTTTAAACTATTGCTTGCTTATATCTAGACAATTTGGATAACAGTTCCTAAAAAGATTTAAAAGAACTCTTAATCTCAGGATCTGTATTTATGTGGTAAAGATCACAGATGGTAGGTATAATATTAATGTAGCAAGACCTATAAAACAAACATTTCAGCAGCATCTGATCACATGTAATGAATTTTCTGCTGTGAGCACGTTATGCTTCTAGTTGTCACAAATTTTTAGCATAAAAATCTAGAATGACTGTTCTGAAAGAACTTAGATTCTAAGAGAAAATTAACCAAGTTATTTAGAAACAACGCCAATTGGCTCATGTCTTTCAACTAGTAGCATTTGTTCATGAAAATTTATTCTATAAACATTTACTTACACAGCATCTAAAACTAGAATGGAATGTCCATGACACTTGTACAACTGCTCCGTCTAACTTTCCCAGGGCAGACATCCCTAATTAATCATAATGCTCTTTCCTGTTGAGCCCAACTACAGCCTCACATCCTTTTCAACACAGCATTTCATGCAAGCATTGTCAATCAATTAGAGTTGACAAAAGATGTAGCCTGTTTCCAATCTGTGGTCTGCTTATCTGTGCCAAGTTCTGTATAAAAGTCTGAAGATATATAGGTGAATAAGCAGCAGTCTTTGCCCTCAATGAATTCAGAGTACAGTTGAGAACATAGATATAAATCAGCAATAATGATACAATATGATTGGTGTTATAATAGTGGTATATATAAAGTACTTTGAGGGTTTAGAAGCTAGAACCATGTACTATACTTGGGGAATGATGAAAATGATTTTGAGAGCAATATCTGACATTTATTAAGCACCACTTATTAGATAGATTATGTTATTTAGTCTTCTCAATAATGCTATGAAGTTAGGATCAATATTATACCCATTTTACAGTAAATAAAGTGAAGCATAAAGATGCTAAATAACTTGCCCAATATTCCAGAAGTATTAAATGATAGAACTGGGATTGGAACTCAGCCAGTCTGACATTATAACCTGCTGCCATAACTACTATGGACAGATAGACAGCTCTAAATTCAGATCTCAAATTTCAAGAAGTGTGTGTGTGTGTGTGTCTGTGTATCTGTGTCCATGTGTGTCTATGTGTGTGTCTGTGTGTATCTGTGTGTCTGTGTCTATGTTTATGTATGTCTTTGGAGTCATTTAATATTATTAAAATGTCCATATTACCCAAAGTAATCTATAGATTTAAGGCAATCCCTATTACGATTCCAATGTCATTTTTCACAGAAATGAAAATAAATGGTTCTTGAAACCGTGGGAGTAGAAGAGATCATCCAGTGAGAATATGTACAGTCAGAAATAAAGAGAGCCAAGCATAATATCCTGAGAAGGACTGGATTTAAAATAGTGGGCAGAAGAAAAGAAATGGTCTTGAGATGTCAGAGAAGAACTAAAAAGAAGGGGTATCACATAAGCCATGGGAGAAGACTTTCCAGCAGAAAGATGTGACTAATATTATCAAATACTTCAGAATTAAGTAGAATTGAAATTGACAAAAGGCAGTAAAACAGGCAGTTTAGAAGGTCCTTGCTGATATTAGACCAGAGATTTTCCATCTTGATGGGACATTAAAATAATCTAAGGAGGTTTACAATTCCCAATGCCAAGACTGCTCCCAAGACCAATTAAATTAGAATTTCCAGGGGTGGGACCAAGGCATTTCAAAAATCTTTTCAGGGATTCAAATGGGCATCCAAGATTGGATTCCATTGCCTTAAACAGTTTCAATAATGGTAGAGAAAGACACTAAATCATAAGGATCTGAAGAGCGAATGCAAGTGAATGTAATTATTGATATAAGACTCTGTTGGATAATGTTTCTGGATCTCATTTAGAAAGAAAGACTTTGAAAGGGGACCGTTCAATGCATCCTCTAAGGCAGGAAGTAAGTTCTGAAATGGAATGGCAAGAAGTTAAAGTAGTTCATGTTCTGATGTCCAAATTTTCTTGGATAAAGAAGAGACAAGATTATCTGCTGAAAGTGTGGATCAAATCAAAGACTTCAGATGTGTAGTGAGACAGGTTTTTGACTAGGCCACAGGAGAGTTGTACATACATATCTGGAGCTCAGAGAAGGTAGGACTTAAGATGGAGATGTGAGAACATTAATGACAATAAATATTGTTGACTACTATGTGTCAGAATCTCTGCTAAGTGAGTTTGCACATATTTTTTATTTAGTCCTTATTATAAGTCTATGATATAGAGATAATCATCATCACTCCTAATTTACAGAGTCACACAGCTTGACTAAGTAGCAGAGCTGAGATATAAATCCATGGCTCTCTGACTAAAGCCTATGTTCTTCCCACCACACTATTAGGTGCATCCCTAGTAGATGATGTCCACACTGTACTATGAGCTTTAAATATTCATTCTCATTCAGAAAAAAAATGTTTTCCAAACAGTATTGAGTTCCAAACTAAACTTGGAAAGCCTGTATTTTGGGGAAGTCACTCTGTATAACGGATTTAAGGAAGATAGAATATATACTTTATGTGTTAAAATTTCTTATTCTAATGAAAGAGGAACTCTAGACTCTCCTCCATATTGTTACCAGTGATCTTTGTAAAACACAAATCATATTATACTATTCTTATGGAAATCATTCTATGTCACCCAATGCCTAGAGTATTAGTTCTTCACAACAGGGAGGACTCTTTTTCAGAAAAAAATGCATATATCACAATATTTTTCATAAATATTATGTGATTCAGAAAGCTTTTGAAGACTTTCTGCATCCATGGGCCATGGGTTAAGATTCTCTGCTAGGGGAATTTCACTCCCCTTAGTTAATGCCACATAGATCCTCTCCAAGATCTAGCAGTAAAAGGGAAGCTTCAGGGATGTGGGGGTGGGAAGCCAGCAGGCAGTAAACTATGCCCCTAAATTTCACCTTCTCTTGGTTTTATGTCACTTTGATTTACTATTATCATCATCAACTAGGAAGTTTTCCACCTAGTGCCAGATCCACAGTCTGGATTTTGTTTCTAACAAGGGATATAATATTTCCTTATATAAACATGTATACAATACACCCCTATATACAAATTATATTTTCAAGTTCTGCTGATGGATGCAAATAAATATGTTGTACAGATAAGTTTGGAACCCAGTATTGGAGAAGGAAAAAGAGCTGGAAAAGGAAAAGAAGCCAGATTAGTGGAGAAATGGGGGAGAGATATTTATAGTGGTACAATGTAGAAGTTGTACCTTCAAGCATCTTTTTGAAGGTCATCATTTCTGTAAAATTCCCCCTTTCCTCTTTATCAGTTAGCTAGGAGTATATATAACCCCAGTCAGTGACAATCCATCACTTCCTAAGTAGTAACTTATTACCAAATGGTAGGAGTCACCTAGTAGGCCTAAATTTGATTGAAATAATTCTCTACATAGATTTTTAAATCTGTGAAACAATATACAATTACAGCTAATTACATACATATTACACAAGTGTGATTTTACCTTTGACCATCAAGTCTATTGGTGGACATTCTTTAGGAATAGCTGGGTCAGTTTCTCAATTCTTTTGACTTGCTGCTCCTGAGGCTTACATTGCTTTTTGCTCTTAGTCTGAAAATAACTCTTGCCTCTACACACTTATTCCATTTCTGCTCTCTATCCCTGAGCCTGCTTTGTTTAATGCTGTGTTTGACCCTTTAATGCTTCTTCCTAAATCTAGATTTAAAACTACACCATAGTATGGGGGATGATTCTGATGTTCTCTTAAATAACTCTTTACTTAGCAGAATTGTGTATTTCTTTTCAGTATCTACATAATTTCAGAAAGAAAAGACTGGCTCCCTGACTAAGTGTCACATAGATGACTGTCCCCTGGGAAACAAAGCGACTATCCTTTTTTGGGTATATAATTTTGTTCTTCCTTTTGAATTGCTTCAGCTGCCAGGCAGAATCGAAGGGAAGACATATTCCTGGGATTGTGAAGACTGGGGAAAAAAGCTTTGTTTTTTCCTTTCTAACATTTTAGGGCTTGTTTATTACATAGTTAACACAAAGGCATAGAGACAGGGATAAGTCACATAATTTGAATGGCAAACACAATAGATAACATGGCTGAAGTAGAGAGACTATTGAAGAATGATGAAAAAGGCAGGTTGGTGAAATATAGAAGGAACAGCTTCTAAACTTAAAGACTGAAGTGAAAAGGCATGGATGTGATTCAGTAGATAACAGGGAACCTCTGCGGCATCTTGAAGGGTTTTAGTTCATAAGGTCGATTGAAACTACATCCGAATTACATGCTGATTCTCTTTTATTACAAAGGTTTGAGGAAGATACAGAGTTGGTATTTTGAAATGTAGCTTTATATTCATGTGAACAGTCAAAAGCAGTTTTAAATATCTGCAAAGGCATAACTATGAGGTATGCCAACATGTCCTGTCAGGAAATCCTCCTGTCAGAAAACTGTTATTTGCTTTTTTGGTCATCTGTGATGCAGAACTGGCTCCATATACAAATAAGTTCTATTTATTTTCAGCAGTTTTCTATCTCATTATAATTCTGAAAGGGTCTAGAGGTGACACAAGATAAATCTTGAATCCTCTGAAACCTTGGAAATATTCTCATTTGAAGCCTTTATACCAAAAGCTGAGGATTCTGCTGTCCCGTCAGTATAAACTGAACCATATGCAGTGCTATTTTGGTGCCAGTCATTCTTGTAACACATAAAGTGTTTAATTGTATTACTCTTGAGTCTGTTTGAGTGAATGACCCTTTCTGTCTTTTATGTCATGGAAGAAAGCCGTTATAAATGAGCTCAAAGGCAAAAAAAAAAAAAAAGAAATTAATAAGGACACGCCCAAACCTTTCATAGAATTTAAAGGTTTGAGCTAAGATTCATTTTTCAAGCTTCAACTGAGACATTTATAAGGCTTCACTACTGAAGTCCAATTATGTCTTCTCATTAATGGTTCAGGTCCAGAGTTTCAAGAACACTTAAAAAATTATCACATTGACCTATAACTAGGCATACTAATGTGTCTCAAATTAATCAATAAAAACAGTCCAAAATATCCTTCACTAATTGTAAAAAAAATCTGTGGTTTTGATAAATGGGATGGTCACAAGAAATGCAGAATTTCTTGTATATTTTTTATATATACATGTACATATTTATGTTATATATTTAGTAATCAAATACACACACACATATATATATGTATATATATATATGGAAGAATGAGGTGGATCAATTTGTAATGGGATTGCTTTCTAATTTTTTTCTATTGATGGCATTTTCCTAAGCAAGACATACTTGTCTATAATGAGAGGCAAAACAGAAGAGAAGGAATATGGAGCAGCATCTAAAATTCATACATGGATACTTATGCTCCTATTTCTCCTGTAGCTTCCCATCCCAAATACTCTAAGCCCCTGGTATGCTTGGCAAGTGTTAGTGGTTGGCAAGCTATGTGTTTCTCAATGGTTTTCCTCAGACTACCTCTTGGATAGATGGCAATAAAGCTGATTTCTGAAGCATGCTAACTGTAACACACAGCCAAGATGATCAGTCCGTGTGTTCTTTCTAATCTGAATTGTGATTGGCAAGACCAATGCATGTGGCCAATGGACCATGGAACATATCTGATCAATTTGATTTAAAAATACAAGTGGGCTGGCTGAGCCATCTTTCTGCCACCACACTTCTGGAATTTATTTTAGAGCTTAGAACAGTATTTGGCACATAATAGATATTCCAGGAATATTTACTGAACAGATGAATTTATTAAATGTATAGCACTTAGAACTGTCTTTTGGTAAATTAGGTTGGAAAGAGGCTCAAATTTTAATATTGGCTATCTTGATTGTTATATATCTTTTTTTTACTTTTCATAAAACATACGTGGTAGTTTTAGTAAATGATGCTTTATCATACCATAAAAATCAAGTTTAGATAAAATAATCACACAGCTGAAGTTTAAGTTCATAACCTTTTGTATTTAACAATAGTTAGCCTAAAATTTATTGATGAAAGGCTTTCTAAAATGCATATCTGGTTTTTTTTTCCATGCCATAGTTTATAGAGTTGGATTTGAGTGTGGAATGGGTTTAGGACTTTGCGTTTATGCAGAAGGATGTTATTCTGGCCAGTTACTTCCAGTTTTATTACACTAAACATAGACACCATTGAAAAATGGCCTCAATGTAGAAATGAAGAGAACCTAACTTGAAAGTGGCTGTTTTCTAGATATTTGTCTCATTCTCATCAATGCCAACTTTCAGGGATAAATGGAAAGGGAGATATTTCAATTATATGAGCTTCTTTATTATTTGGTTTTTTTTGTTAATTGTGGTTGTACTATACTAATGAGATGATCTAAACCATATATTTGCAACTTCTATTGCATGCATTTATATATTGTTGGATTGAAATTTATATTTTAATATAAAGTTTGGAACCTATGTTGTTAGAATCATGCCTCCCAAAAACATTGTGAAGGCTGTCACAGTGTAATTTGTAATCTTTTTTAATATTATTTGCCCTATTTTATTTTATTTTTTAATTTGTAATCTTACATGACATCCAGATTCAACAAGAATGCCTTCAGAAAGTTGCCTTTTCAGCAAACTAAACAGACTTTTGGTAAAACACTTGCACCTTTGCTTAAATAAAGCTTTAAAAATGGAAGCTATAAAAGGAACACAATTAAGCAGTTTTTATTACTCAGGTTCAGAACCAAAGTTCAAAGCACTTAAAATTGAATCACAAGGCTGCCAAAGACCTTCAGAGAACATGCCTTTCAGGCAGGACCACACTAAACCTAATCCCCTAAAAATTACATAAAATTTGATTCTATTTCATTCCTATCACCAAGCTTTCATGATAGTGTGGTGTGTTGATTCTTCCCTCTTTATATTATCACAACAATTCTAACTGTTTATTCTACATACCCTTAAATTTCACAAGAGTTCAGCACAGCAATTACTATTTTCCAAAAGAAGTGTTGAGTGTTTGTTGATCACTGATTTTGAAAGCATCAAGAAATTTCTAACATTTTTTAGTTTGACAGTGTTTACTGCTAAGCACATTTTACCAAAATTCCACAGGCAGCACTTCAAGCCATTTCCCCCTTGTCCTGTCCTTTGAGAGCATGGAATATAACCAGCAGCCAGTAACCAGTAACTGAACACTTTGATGTAGTGCAGTATGTTGCACATAGTAGGTGAGGCATTTAATAAAGATTTAGTAAATCGAATTTAAAAGTTATTTGATGCTGAATTATTCAGGGTGGTGTGATAGAAAGAACACTGAATTAATAGTAATTTGGGTTCAAATTCCTCATTTACTTAATAGACTAGCAGTGTCATCACAGAATACATCATGGAAGTTCTCAGTAAATATTTCCTGAATTAATGAGTGAATTGAATTGAATGAATGAAGCCATGAGCACCCCTTCCCCTGCAACCCTCTCAGATGGCTCCCCTCACCTTTCAACTTGTCTCAAGCATGGCTCTCCTCTGAGGCTACTGTTTCTCCATCAGTGGTGCCTTTGGAGCCTGCTCTTTATTACCCTACATGCCACAAATCTAAATGTCCACTAAATCTCCTCTACCTCTGCATTAAAAACCAACAGACTTCCATAAGATAATAAACTTACTTCTTTATGGTGCATGCCATCCAGCTATACCATTACCAACCTTAAAGGCATGGTCCCTCATTTCTGTAGTGTTTCTGGACCTGGTAAAATTCTTCCTGTTGATTCCAGATTTGACTGTAATCCTGGGTATATTTTGACCAGCTTTCATCTCTGCCTGAAGTGCTGTTTTAAACCAATTCTTCCCCTCTCTTCACCTGGCTAGATCCTTCTTAGCTTTTGAGTTTCCACTTAGTGTCTCCACCTAGACACTGCCTTCTCTGGAATGCCTTCCATGGTCCTGTGTGTTCTTGAGTGGATGTCCCTCCTATGGGCTCTCATGGCACTCTGTACTTATTATGACCATAGCACCAATCACCCTGAATTGTAGCTGACTATTAACTTGCTTGTTTCTCCAACTAGTCTGTGAAGTTACTGTGGGCAGAGATTGTGTTTTATTTACTTTTATAAACCCTACTATATAGTAAGTGCTCAACAATTTTTTTCTTTTAATAAGATAACTTTTATAAGGTTTTGTTTCCACTTACGTAAAGTGAGGATAATATTTCCTTAATGTGACGCAGAGGATGAACTGAGATTGTATACATAAATCATTCTGAAAACCACTAGGACTCAAATATTATTCCTTATTGTCAAATCCTTTCACAGGTGCCTCAACTCACAGATTTCCAGTTATAGCTATTTTCAGAGAATGATTTCCTCTCCATTCTTAGGATCTAGTAACTTATGTCACTGGAAATAATGTAATGAATTGGAACTTTATACATGGGAATAAGGGAGTATCCTATCTCCACACCAGCTGATCTGACTTCATTGAGGATTGTAGGTTCCCATGCCCTTACTCTATGGCTTAATGACATAGATGAGCAAAATAGTGGGAACAGATTTAACAAAATATTTAGCCCTGTCATGGTAGCTATAGTTGTAACACCTTTATTTAAACTTCTGTGAAACACCAGAGAACGGGTTTCAGTTCAAATCTTCTTGGGGACATTAACATTTTTAAATCCTGAAAGAGTATTGATGCAAATCAAATTCCTAACATTCATCTTTTTTAGCACTGTAGTCATACATATTAACTAATTGGATTCAAAAAGTCTTACTTGGCTATAACTTGCCAAAAGCATCATGGCTTTTGTACACTGTAGGTTCTGTAAACTCTATGCAAGGTAGTTCAGCATTAAAGCTTGTGCTCTCTCTAATACTTGCTGATGGCATTGATCCCAAGAATGGAGTTTTAGTGACCCTTTAATAGCAGATGATTCTTTCTCAGTGGAATTCTTCATCACTTTCTATTGCCTTCATGCCACAAACCCATTTGAATCGTTCTGTGATCTAATCTTACTTCAGTTGCTATCATTACACACCGGTATTTATTAAAAATTCTGTACATACTAATGGATCAGTTATATTGGGAAGGCTCAGGAACTGTTAAAAATTTGAACAAATTCGTCTGAACAGTTTCCTTCATTGGTAGACTACAAGAGGCACATTCAATTTATGTTGTAGTTTGAATAAATGGAATATTGCTCTTTACTTTATGATACTGATGGCCTTCCTAACTAAGCATCCACTGGATTATTTTATAATTAAGTCTACTCAGAGTGAGAATGGAAGTTTCTAATCTTCTAAGGGATTTTTTTTCCTCCTTGAAAGGTTAGGATAACTAGAATAGGTAGCTCATAAAAAGCCCAAATCAATATTGCCATTGACTTAATCCACATAAGAGGCTTAACTTCATAGGTGACTTCTGAACAGCTGAAACAAAACAAAAATCAGTCTCTGGTGAGTTCCCATGTTTAATATAAAGTTGAAAGCTGTTGCAGAAAAAAATGCTTCTAGACTAACAAAGACAGCATGGTGGAACTTTGTAAACCATTATATTTCAGCAAATAAAATCCTCATGCTTACCCATTTT
Organism: Cheirogaleus medius; assembly: GCA_008086735.1. NCBI lineage: Eukaryota > Metazoa > Chordata > Mammalia > Primates > Cheirogaleidae > Cheirogaleus > Cheirogaleus medius. Next base: position 3,905,148 of record VBSM01000656.1, on the reverse strand, counting down.
CAAGAACAGCAATAGCTAATATTTATTATGTGTCAGACATTGTGCTAAGCATGATTTCATTTAACCCTTAAAACAACCCTATGATATTTAGGCACACTTCCAATCCCCATTTTACAGGTTATAAAATTGATGCTTGGAGAAGTTTCACTTTCCCAAGATGACACATCTAGTAATTGGCCCACATGGGACTTGAACATATGTCTGCTGGACACTAAAGGTCATGCTCTTAATCAATATACTATACTGTATATGTAAAAAGACATTCCTAAGATATAGTAGTTGATGTTAAAATGGGTCTATAATAGAAGCTAATGTTCCTTACATATAATTAGAAATATCTGTATGCTTTTCCTAGTTGATAGGGATTTGTATAACCTGAGTCTTCTGCAATTTAATGTCAGGAATCCACTGTGATTAGGATTAGGCTAATACAATTTGCAAGATGGCTGTGCAAGACTAAAGTGTAGGACATAGCCAAGGGACGGTGTTTTTCTTTTTTTTTTTTCTTTGACAAAATAGCTATCTAGGGTGAAGATCAAATTCTTGACCTCTCTATAACATTACGGACCACCTGAATTAACTGAGCCAGAGGTAATTTACTCAATGATAACCAATTTATTCTAAGGTCTTCAGTTTAACAGCTTCACTTGTTTTAAAGTTCATACTGTCTGACTTTTGTTTTCTCTTTCCTTCTACCTCGTTAAAATAGTCTATCAATCTTCAGACTGACAGGTGTTTTTCAGTGTTTGATTGTTGCATCATGGTCTTTCTCATTTCATTCCCTACTACAATCTGCAGAAAATCCAACATTTAAGTTAACAATTTTTCTAATGTATAAGCCTTAGAGTTTCTTGACATTCTTAGTAAACGCTCTTTTCAACATCACCAGGGCCTCCATGTTGTTAAATTCAATGGTCAATTCTTAGTTTTCATCTTGACCTTTCAGCAGCATTTGACACAGTTGATCACTGCTGCTTCTTCACTTGGTTTTCAGGATATCATACTCTCCTGAGTCTCCTCCTATCTCATTGACCATTCTTCTTACTCTCTTTTATTAGATCCTTCTCATCTTCGCGCCTATTAAATATTAGAAGGCTTGAGGACCCAGCCTTCAGACCTCTTCCCTGACCCTTGCCATACTTATTCTCTCAGTCAGATCATCCTGTTTCATGATATTAATACCATTTATATGCTGAAAAAATTTACATCTCCAGATTTGGCCTCTTCCCTCAAATTCATATTTATATATCCAGCTGGCTATTTTTCATCTCCACCTGGATATCTGATGAGTATCTCAGACTTAACATATCTATATCAGACACCTCTTGTTCTTCACCTCACATTCTTTCATCTCATCATTTTATTCCAGCTGTCACTGCAAACCAGCTGCATGCAGACATACACTAACAAAATCTCTTCTCAGCTGCACCAGATAGCTCTCATTTCCTGCCTTTTCTGCTACCTGTATGTAGAATGACTATAACAACCCACTCAGCCATTCTAAGGCATGTGCAAACCTAGGAGTGTGAAACATCATGGGACAACCCTTGACTTATAAGAAAAAGACAGCCATTTGTGACTACCTCCCTCTTCTGTTCAGGCTGTTCAGAGAATCCCCAGTAAGATCAAGCTTCAGTTACTCATAGCTGTGACCAGCTCAAAAACTCACGCTTGGATTGACTTTCCTTACTTCTCTATTTCACTTTCACTGGTCTTCCATTCCTGTTTTGGGGATCATTTCTCAAAGTTTACTCCCTACATGCAATCCCTTCTTTCACACTCTGCTTTTTGGGAAACCCAGGCTGAGACAATATTCAAAACAGAACTCCTGACTCTCCCTTCAAAACCTGCTTCTCCAACTTTCTCCATCTCAGATTCTGACAACTCTTTTCTCCAAGTCTTTATATCAAAAACGTTGGCACAATCCCTGACCTCATCCATTTTATCAGCAAACATTGTCATCTCTGTCTCAAAATATATTCAGGATTTGACTAATCCACATCACCTCCTCTGCTACTACCCTGGTCCATGCCACCATTTCTCATATCGATTTTTTCAATAGTCTTCTAACCAATCTCTCCTTCTGCTTTTGCACCCATATGATTTATTCAAAGTATGATAGCCAGAATGATACCTTCAAAATCTAAGGAAGATCATGTTACCCCCCTGCTCAAAACCTGCAAGGACTCCCCATCTCATTCAGAACACAAGAGTCATATAATGTGACTTCCCTTTACATCTGTGACCTCATCCCCTACTATTCTCTTCCTCAGTCATTCTATTACAACCATTCTATGAGGTTTCTCAAAAATACAGGCATACTTCTGCCTATGCAATCACTATTCACTCTGTCTGAAATGTTATTTTCCTTGATACCTACTTGGCTTGGTCTCTTACCTGATGCAGGTCCTTACTCAAAGGTTATCATCTCAGTGAGGCATTCCCTGACCATGGTATTAAAAATTACAATCATCCCCCAACACACTCATTTTCCTGCTTTTTTTCCTCCATAGTACTTATCATTTAGGTTATAATATAATTTATTGTCCAAACTGGGACATTTTTGAGAGTGAATGTGCACACTAGGAGTAATAACACTAGGGCCATAGGTATAAACCAGGACTGTCTGAGAAAACTGAAACATTATGGTCACTCTACTTATCACTATCTAATGTACTATTTTACTTAGTTTTATTTATACTTTATGTATTTATTTATACTCACTATATATATTTGCTTGTACTATATGAATATATATAACTGTATATTTATTTATACTTGTTAGCATGTTTTTATTTTACTAATTTATTTTCTGTCCTTCCTACTAAGATTAGGTTCTATGAGAGCATAAAATTTTGTCTCTTTTGTCTCTTTTGTTCTCTGCTGAATCCCCATATTTAGGATAGTGCTTGGAACATACTAGGCATGTGGTAAATATTTATTTAATTAATACAAACCAATAAAATACTAAAATAGTATCCGGCACATAATTATCTCTCAATTAATGTTAGTTATTGTTATCAATATTATTATTATTTGTTCTCAAACAAAAGTGATCACTTTTAGCTCTGAGAATGGTGTTTCTTGGATGGCATTACTCTATTTTATTTATTCTTCAATAATATTTTCATGAGCTACATGTATTGAGATGCTTGCAACTGCCAAATAATTTTTATTTAAATGGTCTGCTCTCCTCCAGCTTTTTAATCAGGATGCCTAGTAGTGTGGGTGACTTACAAGCTTTTGTGATTCATGATATACAGATGAATTGCTCTTTTATACATCAGGGTAGATAATAAAAGAAATTAGTTGGTAAAACCTTGTATGAGTTTATATTTTAAAATACACTGGATTAATTTATTTAAAATCCAGTTGTGAATATTTTTTAAAGATGCTTTAACTTATAATTGTAATATTAATAACAAGTATCACATTTCTTGTATACTTCATCCAGTTGGGAAATGCAGCTAAAAATATCTTAGAAGAGTGATTTTGAGTTCTTTCAGTAGAATTCTAGAAATGCAAATTCAGATAATTGTAATGATCAATCATTTACTGGTATGTTAATTTCTTAATGCATTCAATTTATCAGCAGCAGGTTTTTCCTAATTCTAAAGAAGCAACGCTTAATTCTCCTTTTACTGATTAATTGTGGAGAATTATACTTCTGGCAGTTGACAAAGGGACTTACATGGCTTACTTCAATACTATTCAAGACATAGGTAAATAATAAAAGTAAACAATTCATGATAAGTGGAAACATAATTAACAGCAATCTTATGAATGTTTGTCTCCTCTTGCAAAAATCCTAGTAAGCTATGGCATGAGCTTCCAGTTTTCTTTGGATGAGAAGTACTTATTCACTAATCAATGTATAATCCCAAATGATCCTTAAACATTAAAAAAATTGACATTAGCCAATTAGATAATTCAATTGGACAAGCATTTATGGAGCATTTACTATTCAAGGAATTTTCTCTTGGTCACAGACACAAATTTGATACAGCAGCATCACTTTATAAAGCTCATGTTGGGCAGCATAACTGATAGCTTTTTTATTTTGGCTTTTGTTTTACTGAGCTTTTTATATTTCAAGACACAAGGTTTTGTCTACAGTGCATTTGTAGCCTTATAATCATGGGCTGTGTTATATAATAGGATTGAGCTTTATTGAGATAGCATGGATGAATTGAAAGTTCACTTGGTAAGTTCTTTTATTTTAATTCTGAATTCCATGCTGAGGAGCCTTGTCTTCTAACCTTTCGTGCAGATAGTGTCCCTTATTCCCATTCGCCCCCTTTTGGATTGCCTCTACTATATGGGCTACTAGAAAGATCACATCACTGGGTCAAGACTCATGCTTTCAATTTTGCTTCATTCACTCACTGAATGACCTTAGGTCTTCTTTTAACTGCCTTTACTAGTATATTAATAGTCACCTGGGGTCTGGTGGCACAGTTAATCAAAGTCCTAAAAATAATTTGAAATGTACAGCCCTCCCTTCTGCCTCTAGAGAGAATCTTTGAACCAAAGAAGAAAAGTAAAATGGAAAGGGAAATATGCTAGGATAATCAACAAGATCTCTGTGTGATAATTTCTTTCTCAGCACTGGCCTGTCTGATCCTCCTTAGTCTCTTAAAACTAAAATACTCCTTTTTGAGCTTCTTTATAATTCCTCATTTGAAGAACAAACCTTAGAAAATGACAAGACTGACAACTATTTGAAATAAAAATAGTAAAATTGCTGATATTCTTTATGATGCTTGTGTTGAGATACAAAAGAACATAAATGACTTCCAAGTTATATGCTAATCATATAATATCGGGTTTGATAGGCATGTAGACATGGTTCAGAAGTGCTTGAATGTTAGCAATATACAAATTGTAACAAGAAGTCAGGTAAGAATTGAGTTCTCTTCTAAATTACATTGGCATCTCTTTTTCTCCACTGTTTTTATTAATACCTCTCTGTCCAATGCAATTATCAGTATTCAGTGGCTTTCTTGTTGCTGTTAATAGAATTCTACTTTCCTTGGTTAATTACAGACTAGTTAAAATAACTGGGAAATTTTCAAAGGTACACTTTTTATTTAAGCATATTCCTATACAATAGGGAGGATTTCAAAACGTTTGTGTTTTCTGTTGGCAGTGAAATGGACACAATGGAAGAGGGAATGATGGATTAAATAAAAAGTGATCAGTTAGGAAGATACTATGGTAATCTAGAGAAAGAGACAATGAGGGGCTTAACTTAGGCACTGAATGTCCAAACTTAAAGAAGGGAGACATACATGAAAGATAAATTAGAATTGGTAAGACTTAGTGGCTGACTGAATGTAAGTAATGAAGGAGAGAAAAGAATCAAGATTTCTATCTTTGATGAGTCAGTTAAGGGATGGTTCTAGCAATCAAGGTAGGGAAGCAAGAAAGGCAGAGTTTTAGAGAAAAACTATTCTCTTTTGAACATGACTTTGCAGGGGCTGTAGATTCTCAAGGTAGAAATATCTCATATGAAGTTAGATATACAAGACTTGGAATACTGGGGCTGAAAAATGGATCTGGAAGTTGTTGATACATAAATGATAAATTAGATTGGAAGTGATCACATAGGAAGAGCATGTACAGTGAGTAGAAGACATAAAAGAAGAAGGCAGTGGGCAAAATCATGGGCCACACCAACATTTAAAGAACTGGCAGGAATAGGAACCCAGGAAAAATGCTGAGAAATAGAGAACTAATGGAGATTCAAGACAATGTGGTATTATAGAAGTCAAGAAAGAACAAAGAGTCAAGACAAATAAAGAATCCAGGAAGAGGGAAAAACAGCATCATATACAAAAAAGACTAGTTAAGACTTTCAAATCTTTACCAGATTTGGCGCTTAGGATTTCATTGCTGACTTTAATGAGAGATGTTTTTTTTTTTTTAAATGAGAGAATTTTTAAGTGTAGTAGTAGAAGGAGAAGGCAGATTTCAATGGGCTGAGGAATGGAATGCAGAAAAAGGAAGTGGAGAGATAAAGTATAAGCTTTTAAAGTGCTTGGCTGAGAAGGGATGGGATGGTCAAGAAGAGGGGCAATAACTAAAGGAGAACACAACCTTCAGGAAAGAATTCTTGTTGTCTCTTTTATTTATTTTTTGTATGGAATAAAACTTGAGCATGTAAGCTGGCCTAGTCCTGTACCTGGCACAGTAGCAATGAATAAATATTTGAAGTATGAATGAATGAATGTTTTTAGAGAAAAGGAAAAGGACTAATGAAGAAAACAATATTAAGTGATAGGAAAGAGAGGTACTATCTAATGGAGCAAGGTCCTAGAGAAAGCCTAAAGTGATGGGATCCAGAATACACATGAAAGGTTTAGTCTCTGAAACATAAGAGGAGGAGGGATAATTGAAGGAGTTCATCATGTTTCACAGCATCTGTTTTCTAAATTAAGTAGGAGACGATGTCATCTTCCAAGATTTGGTGAAAGAAGGTTGTGAGTACAGTAAGAAACATTAGTAGAATGAACAATAAGAGAAGGAACAGACTAGGAGCAAATCTAGAAAATGCTGGTGGGGATGCAGGGGAGGTTAGCATGTAAGTTAGAATTTCAGTGGTAAGCAACAGAAAGTCAACTCAAACTAGCTTAAGCTAAAAGGGGGAATTTGTTGGCTTAGGAAATTTTAGGAAAAGATTTGAATATCAAACTTCAGAAAGGACAGAGATTGATATCAAAAATAATTAGAGCTAATGAATCAATTATTATCAGTATAATCTTTAAATATTTCTAGTGGTCTTTGTATTTAAGTTTCATTTTCTTTCATGCACACAGGGTGTGAAACATGGCTGGTAAAGGCTCTTGAGCTTCTCCTATACAGTTCTGGCCATCCTGATAAAGATTCTACTTGATGGACTCTAAGTCCTAAAATCTTAAGCAAGGACTCTGATTAGCTCTGCTTTGTTTAGTTGCCTGCTCCTAGATCAACCAATGTGGCCAGGGGTAGGATCTGCAAAATGTACCTTGATTGATAAAACTTGGGTCAGATGTTCACACATGAACTGTTCAACTGTGGCAATTCATTCCGTCATGCAACAAATATTTTGTATTTTGCAATGTTTCAGGTCTTGTTCTAAGTCTTTGGGATATAGTGGTGAAAAACACAGACATGGTCTCTACTTTGGGGAGCTTACACCCTTGCGAAGAGAGATTGAGAATAAACAATATATATCTGGCTATTGATATATTTTCTGAAAAATTAGGACAGGTTTATAATAGAGAATAACTGGTGTTGGGGTCTACTTCAGACTGGATGGTCAGGGAGGTCCAACTGGCTGACACCTGAGTCACAAGAAGAAACCAGCTATTTGATGATTTGGATGAAGATCATTCAGGCAAAGGGAAGAACAAGTGCAAAAGCTCTAAGTAGTAAATGAACTTGGCATATTTAATTAGCAGAAAGAAGGCCATTGTAGCTGGATCTCAGTGAGTGAAATGGAGAGTCGTATGAGATGAGGTCAGAGAAGTGGGCAGGAACTAGATCACACAGGACCTTGTAGCCATTGTAAGTAACGGCTACAGTATAGTTGATCCAGTTAAACCAAGTGCCTTTTTGTATAGTAACCATTTTGATAGAGGGAAATATTCCTAGAAAAGAGATGCTAAGAACAGTAATATGAGTTTTCTTATCAGCCTAGGTGCAGGAACAGTGGAAACCAAGGTAAAACCTCTTAGAGGATTGGTAGGACAGGTCAAGCAGAAAGTTGAGGGGGAAGGCAGAGATAATGCTGTTGAAAGATTAGTTGAAACAACCGATACTGGATTCAAGACCACTATAGAGAAGAGCTAAAGTTAATAGGGGGGGGTTGATAGACTGAGATAATAAAAAGAGGTTATCAATCTTGTGGTCTTTGTCAAGGTTGAACAATAGGTTTTATGAACATGAGAAAGTCCACTAGGTGGAAGGGTGGGATATCATAGGCAGAGTGAGATTTCCTAGTCAAAGATGTTGTAATTCCATTTCTTATTCAGATGAATATTTGTTTTTATATATTTATTTATATCCAACCTAAGTCCATGAATACCTTGTTAATATACCTAGTTTCCAGGAACTTGCTGATGTGAGTTCAAAATACCTTCTCTTCCCCCCTCCCTTTTTAAGTTGTGATCTTTTCCATTATTAAACATTGGCTTTTTTCCCAGGGATGGCACTGAAGAAGAAAATCAATGACATATCTAGCCAGCCGGCTTGGACTGAATGGGCATTCAAATAGACTCCAAGGGCCAAGTACAGATGGTGATTTATTGTGCATACAACTTCTACAGAATGCCTTCATTTGAGCATTGATGTATATACAATTACTCATCAGAATGCTGCAGTTTTACATTTTAGCCAGGAATCTGTGGAGAGATTATGTTCACTAAGAAATCCACAAATGTACTTTCCACCCCTTTCAGCAATTCTACAAACTCTCAGTAGTCTTCTGCATGAAGAGAAGAGATTTCAAAAATAGTTCTTCCATTTTACCATATTTCTCACTATTGTCATCCTTATGCAATTCCCACTTCAGAACCAATTCAGATTTATTAAACCATGTTCCTCTCCTGACATGTAAGTAGATGGATTTGCTAGAGGCAAATCATTTACTTTGGCTATTATGAAACCTAAAATTGCAATAGTCATCTACACATATCACAAATTTGCTCATTGTAAAGATCGTTTTTAGACAGTGTTTATGTGTTACTGAAACAACCAACTGAAAGTTGAAGAGTTTAAATAAATCAGATACTTGACATCACACAGGCAAAAAAAAAAAAACAATTAGGGTACTTCTAAATTCCTTTTTCTTATTGAAAACAGTTTGTGTTACCAGTTTGCCCTTATGATTTGAACTTCAACTGAAATTGTAAGGAGATTATTACCTTTAGGAGAATAATTTCCAAAAATGTTGCTTTTATTCTCTGACCAAATATTACCTAATTGCTGTGTTATTTGGGAAATGGCACCATGTCTGGGCATTTATAGGTTTATATTGTATTTGTGTTTTATGATATTATGGATATGGGGTTGTTCTGGTTTACAACTGGAATTAAATAATGTTTTTCTTTGCACTAACATATATGGAGTTATATGACAATGTATTTTCTTTAATATTTTGGCTAAATTTCAGTGAAAAAAATGTTAATCATTTTAATAGAAATACTTCAGACCATTCTTTAATGCAAACAATACAAAGTCAAGATTAATAGAAGCTATAAATAAAAAGAAGCTATAATAGTATTGATAAAAATCAGCTCAGCAAATGAAAATGAGGAAATTCAATAACAAATAATATACTGCAATGACATAGCCCATCGAGTTGCTATATGAGGCAGTATGAATAACAGCTCTTCAAATTATTTATGTACCTTGCAGTATAATCAGCATCTTGGATAGTAAGCTACTAGAAGGGATAAACAAACTTAGTTTGTATGGTGCTAGGCCTAGTACCACCCCCAAATTAAATGTGAATATATGCACTTGATGAAGCATGACAATGCTTATCTTAGTGTAATTCTGCCTATCATTGACAGACTTTCCAGCTCTCATTAGGCTTTTCTTTTCCCATCCGTATTTTCTCTTTCTCAGGGAATATCTCCATTTGGATCTTAGTATGGATTCTATAATGGAAATGCTCATATTCTTTGTTGATACAGGGAGAAGCACTTACATAAGCATCATCTATTTATTTGCTGAGCATTGCAACAAACACTCTTGGAGCTAGAAAAATAAAGCCTGTGGACCTACCCTCCATGCATAGAGTCTAGACAGGAAAAATAAATTTATACCTTAGGAGGAATTTAAAGGCACTTAAATATAACTTACCAAAAAAATAAAAATTAGTTGATAATTCCATTTTATTTTTAATTGAATTCATTCATTTATGACAGCAGTATTTCTATATATGGATTATCATAGTCATTATTGATTCATCATTATATAATTTGTAGAATAAATAAGTGAATAAATAAGTAAATATTTTCAGTGGTTCTTGCCACTGTTTATGGATGAAGTATGGTGGATAAGTGCTTAAAGTTATACTGTATTTGAAGAATTGTGACTACTAAAGATCTTTTCATTAAGAGTATACCCCCATGATTAACCACGTTTTGATTTTGCACCAAAGACAGTAAAGCATTGTCATTATTTGAACTTCCAGTCAGTATCTATTATGCATTTGTATAGTGTTACATCCAAGAAATATGGAGAGAACACCTATTATGAGCCAGGCAATGTGCTAAGTGCTGAGTATAGTGGTGAATTAAACCAATACAGACCTTGTCTTTATTGAGTTGTAGTCTATTTGGGGAAATAGAGAATAACCAATGTTATGAGTGTGATGAACAGAGTGTTGGTAGAAGATAATAGGGTAAGCCTAGGGATCCACTTAGTGTGTTCGGGAAGGTAATCTTTAGGCTGAGATAAGAAGAATAAGAACAAGCCAAGCATGTAAAGAACTGGTGACTGAGCATTCCAAACAGGGGGAACAGCATATGCAAAGTCTCTAAGGCATGAAAGAGTTTGGGGTGTTTTAGTAATTGTAAGGAATTATTGCAGAAAGAGAGAGAAAAGGTGCTACTTAATGAAGTTGGGAAGATAGGAAGAGACCAGACATATGGCTCTGAATGCCATGCTAAAGATTTTAGACTTTCTCTTAAGGGTAATGAGAAGATGTTTATGGATTTTAAACAGGGGTAGGAGTTGGGTTTACATATTTAAAAGAACATCTTGGCAATTGTTTGGATAATGGATGGGGAATACAAAAACAAATAGGAGAAATTGGTTATTAAGTTATTGCAGAAGTCCATGCAAAAGATGAAACTAGAAGAAAGTGCACTAATTTGAGATACACTTTGGAGAGATAACCTAAATGGCCTTCTGTTCAAGGTTATGTTTGAGTGGAGAGGGAGAGGGAAGAATTAAGAATGAGTCAGGTTTCTGGCTGGAAAGACTGATATGGGGAAGACTGAGAAAAGAATAATAAGTTTCAGGCTGGAAATCAAGAATTCTGTTTTAAATATTTTCATTTTGAGATACCCATGAGATGTCTAAGAATATAAATGCGTAGTTGCACTTACCAGCCAATGATGTAGCAAGTTTAGAAGTTTCTACCATAAAAATAATTGACAAGAGTGATTTGACTGTAGTGCTTTAATCATTAATTAAGCAAACATTTGAGTCTCTGCTATGTGGCAGGTGTTGTGCTAAGCACCAGGAATACAAAGACGTAGTTACTACCAATAAAGCCTATTATAATCAAATTGGGAGATGAAAAAATGCAGATAATTTAAAATACAGTGTGATAACAGTAGGAGGATCATGTAACTCAAATAAGGGATTAGAAGGGTCGGGGAAGGATTCCTGGAAGACATGACATCTAAGTTAAGTTCAAAAGTAAAACCCAGCCAGGCACAGAGAAGCAGAAGGTATTCCAGACTTATCTTTGTTAGAAGAAATTGAACCAATAATGATGCAAGAAAAATCTAAAATGAACGTTTTAATGTTTCTGACCAGAGAATATATTTATGCTTATACAATGTTCTTATTAAATATGTCCATAACATCAGAATCATAGAAATGAAGGAGCTGTCAGTTTTATAGATAGGGAGTTGGACTCAGAGGGAAGTGACCAGTCCAAATAATCAATTCTACTATAAATTTTTTAAAAATATTGTAAGTTTACCGTCAATGCACTGTCTAAATGGTGCCTTAAAGCATTAATTTAATCCTCCAAATTGCCCACCTGTTACAAAAGAGTATTTTATTTCCAGAGAGATTATGTTGACCTCAACTCTCCTCAGTTATTATTTTCCACTTAATGCACAATTAACAATGTTAAGCAACTCTTCAATAAGTGATATCTGCAAGAAAACAGCCTTGTGTAACCTATAGGGAGACATTTAAAATATAATTTTTCAAAAGAATGCTTGTAGCCACATTCTCTTTACCTCCCAAACCATCTATACGGCTCCATTTTCTCTCCGAGAATACCAGTATTTGGGGAGAAAGATGAAAGAGTTGACTACTCAAAGTTCAATAATATATGGTTATCTCCTACACCTTTTGTTTCTACTGCTCCTATCCATTGCCAGATTGACTCTCTGATCTGCTGCAACATTGATTTCCTACCTGTTCTGCCACTGTTGTTTGTAGTATACTAGGAAAAGCAGCTCCTCACAAGCCATATGGGGAGTAGTCAAAAAACTACAAAAGCATAGAACATAAACCGTTTTCCTTTCCCTCTTCTCCCAGCAAATGCCACGTGTACAACATAAATGAGCTGAAAACTTTAGCAAAGGGGGCAAATTATGCCATGACAATAGCATCAGTGTCTTCAAAATCAAAGGAAAATATTGTATAGTAGGATCTATACAATAGCTAATTTAGGTCAGTTGAGAAGAAGCCCATCTGCATGTTTGAACATGTTAGTAAGAATTGCAGTTTTATTACTTTATTTTTTTTTATTTCAGCATATTATGGGGGCACAAATGTTAAGGTTATGTACATTGCCCTTGCCTCCCCTCCCCCCTCGAGTCAGAGCTTCAAGCCTGTCCATCCCCCAGACAGTGCACATGGCACTCACTGTGTATTTAAATACTCATCCCCTCCTCCCCGCTCCCACCTGCCCGACACCCGATAATTGTTTTTTTTTAAACATTTTGGTTACATTTTATATCTTTGCCTCTCCCTAGCAAGGATTAGAGGTATGCCCTTCCCCTCCACGATGCTCACCACATCCCTCAGATGTGGGACTACCCCCTCAACCCCCGAATCCCTGATGAACACCACCACCCTTTGAGCACCATAGTGTTAATCAGTCAGTACCAATTTGATGGCGAGTACATGTGGAGCCCATTATTCTGATCTTGTGTCACCTCACTTTGGATAATGGGCTTAAGCTTTAAAATACACAGTGAGGCACTCCGGTGTAATGCAAGTCCTTGCAGTCTCTTTGGAGGACAATTGTGATAATATCTGACAAAAACAAAATGGAAATACCTTAAATCTCCTTCAGTAGAGACTGGTAAAAAATCAACTCTTCCATCTATGCCGCCATTAAAAAGATGTAGACAGATATATCTCTAAGACATTATATTGTTAAAAAAATTAAAAAGTATAAAACAATCTGTATCATAATATTACAAATTTCACTGAAAATATGTTATCCACATACACATATAGACAAATATACACACATTACACTTAATACATATGTACAAATCTGCATGCACAGACATACAAAGATATGAATGTGTATACATGCATAAGAGATACACAGATATTCTGAATTGTTACCTTTGGGGAGTAGCACTTGGACAGGAATAGAAGGAAGTATCACTTTTCATCCTATATATATTTTGTTTTACTTTTGGAAATGTTTACCATGTGCAGGCATTCTTTTTTATAATAAAAAATGTGAGATAACATGTGAAAATGTTTATGTAGAAAATAAATTGCACAAAATCGTAGCCATATAAAAATTATAGAGTAAAACATGCAAAAATGGTTCTGAAATGCAGTGGAACTTAAACTGGGTAAATAAAGTGTGGCCAAATAGAGATCCTGTGGTGCCTGCTTTAATGAACAGATAAGAATGATTACCAATTATTGGAACGTGAATGTATGCCTTTAAAGTGCTTTTTAAAAGCTTATTTTAAATAGCTTCAGCTCTTCCTATCCAAATTTTAATTTCAAAATTAATTTGTTTTATGCACATTTTTCACTAATAGTAAATTTTAATAAAGCCTGTTGAAATTTTAACAAATTATGGATTTATAGAACATTAATGAAGACATTAAACATCTTTTTAAATTAACAATGGATAATATCTAATCCCCCCTTTTAAAGTGCTCTTTGAAACACTAAATTAAATATTGTCTGTAATTTGAGAAATCACTCAAGACTGTTCTGATCACCCTTGATGAGTCTTTAGATTTATTTATCCTCTTTGAACCCATGGACATGTTCTATTTGACTGGTAAATCAAATGCTCACAACGTTGGGTTATTGAAAGAGGGCTTCCCCAGTTGTATTTTGTGTGCTTTTCTTCCTTTGGTTGCTGGCCCTTTGGTCTTTTCACTGCTTATTAACACCTTCTTGAGAGTACTGTAGCTGAAAAAGAATGTGAAATACAAACTGGTTAATACTGCCACCCAGCATAAAAATCTGGGAGTAGGACTCCATGAAAAGCAGAGATTAATTTTCTATACAACAACCACATGGATAATCAAGAGTTGGAGCCATAGAGTTGGGGAGGATTTGGTTTTAAGATTACTCCTGGGATTATTTTTAAATAGAATTTATGATTGATTTGAATGTGAACTCACCAAGTATAGTGACTTTATTATGGAACCCATTCAGAGGCACCTCTTGGGATTTTTTTACTCTAGTACTGATTATAGTCTTAAACCTAAGCATGCAGGAAAGCCTGAAATTTAATTAAGGTAAAAATTCAAAAATTTATATTTGTGTTTGCATTGTACGTAAGCTTAGAAAAACCCCATGTAAATGGTGGTGATTTATTTCACTTGAATTTCTGGGGACTTTAATTTCCACATTAATAATAATATCTACACTGATTCTTATACTCAAGCAAGAGTAAATAAACATAGTGACTGTGACTCACGCAGAAGGTCATATTTGGAATCTCATATTTCCTTTAAGTCTTAGTTCCAAACATTCTTTCTGGGATTATTTCTAGCATTTACAAATCCTATTCATCCTAAAGGCATAACTTAAGACTCCCCTCTTTGATAAAGTCTTCCTTAATGACTTCTGACTTCCGCATATATTGCTCACTAACTTATGTGAACACCTCCAGTTTTTATTGTCTGACATTCACAGCCTTGCTGTTGACTATTTACTGGCTTAAGCATTGGTTGTAAAGCTTGTCTCCGCAATGAAATGTTAAGTTCCTTAAGAATAGGGTCTTAAAATACTTTTAATTGTATTAATATAGCGGTCTCTTGAATTCCTTACAATACCTAACATAGAGTACCTAGTAGGTGCTCAAAAATGTAGACTTTTAGTCCATTTTTGGGCTATGCACGAGTTACATTTAAAATTCTTTCTATCTCACTATTGCCACTGCCTCAATTAGTTCCATCCCTTACTATATCATTTTTTTTTACAAGGCAGGACAAAATATTGCCACTGATATTGAACTCTAGTTTGGCTTATCTGCTGGCAGCAGGCTTTCCTGTAGGGCATTGTGAGCATTTACAAAGCTAGTATAGCTAATCTGTTACAGAGCTATCTTGCCCTTTTGGTCTGATTTATTTTCATGGGGCTGCAATATTCTCTGGATTACTGTGGAAGCTCAGAATTCGACTTTTACAAGCATCAATGGCCAGGTAGTCACTTTGCAGAACCAAAAATGATGGCATGTTCATAAGTGACCATCCACAGTTAGAGGCCAAAAAATTACTGTGGGGAGTAGGCCTTTGGGCAAGTGTGTGTGTATATGTGTGTGTGTGTGTGTGTGTGTGTGGTATCTTCTCTCTACCCACAACCTCTGACAACCCTACCAGTCCCACTAGGCTTCATGCCATCTGAGATCCAATACCTTTAAGTCATATTTTAATATAGCACACAATAATTTATCTTCTTTCTCCAGGGCAGGCCAGAGAAAATGTTTGCCTCACTCCTCTGTTCAGTTCTTTAAGGAATTTCTTTCTATCCTCCAGAAAATCAATTTGGGAGACTATGAAATTTGAAAGACTTACATGGAATCTTCTGTGGCTACTCTGTAGCCATTCCTGCCAAGGAAATAACTCTGGAGGAGTCAGGGACAATATTTAAGGGTCGCAAGAGGCATCCTAATCTGCTCTTGGGCATTTTCTGCTGTTTCAGCCTCATGGTTCCTCTCCCAGAAAAGAACAGGTGTGCCTGACAGCAGGTGTGTTTGTTCTACTTTTCCTATGGCAGCTGTCACTCCCCAGGTAACTCCTTTTCCAGGTGGTGAATTCTTACAACCCATCATCTTCTTTCCTGGCTACCATTACTTTAAATAAATGTTTGGCTGTCAACCTTCCCTTGTTGGACTTTAGATTTTGTTGAAATATTATTGTTATGGTTGTTGATTTATTTATTTATTTTTTTGCTTTTGTATTTTGGGATGATTTTTTAAAAGGGAAAATAGGTCTTCAGATGGATTCTATTTATAATTCAGGCAAACTTAAGGTTTTCCTTTTAAAAGCCTCCATGAAAGTCTGAAGCCCTCTTTGATTTTCATTGAGTTTTGAATCCTTCTTCTGTGACAGCTTTGGGTTTCTCCATTTTTGCATTTTCCAGTATATCTTGGGGTCCATCCTCAGTCAAAACACCTGCTGCTGGGACTGCCAGTCACCACATGCTTGGCTTTCATCCTCTCTCGTTTCTATTCATAGAATGTACTTCTCATAACTCTAAAAGACTGTTTGATGCCCCCACATTGTTTAATATCTACATGATTAAAGCAGCTGAGAGAATTAGCACATGTCCTAAGCCTAAGGAAAAATCCAGTCTAAAAGAAATTATATCTCAGACCCAGATCATTTTTAATAAACTCTGCTGCTCAATCTCACCTACTCCTCTGTTGGGCTCCCTTGAGCATTTTATAGGTATTTGAGGATTAGTTTTAAAAAAGGATTCTTTGAAGCATGTGTTTTACTTTCACTATAACATTTACTGAGCCCCGACAGTATGCAAGACCCTTACAGTGGTGCCATGGTAAGGTACAAAAGAAGCAAGCATACCATTCTAACACTTGAGGAATCAAGTGATCTGGAACTTAAGATGAAGTGAAGGAGACAAAGTGCACGCATATAAAAGACTTGGGTGCATTTTGAAGCCATCAGATGAATAAGTGTGATATGAGTACCAATTGGGTACATAAGGGGAGTGTAACATGAATGTGTGATCACAGTTGGAAAGAGGTAGGCATCTTTAGTGAGAGCCTCAAAGGAGTGAATGGTGTGAGCTCAAGAGCTTTCATCATGAGGGTCCTCAGGGAGTTCAGGAAGGCAATGCACAGTGCAGAAAAGAAGTTTGTATTCTGACAGAGTTATATGACAATAATAATAACTGCTATTATGTATTGAAATTTTACTTTTTGTCAATGTAAAAAGAATGGGAGAATTAGGGAGCAAGAAAATATAGACTGTAAATAAATACATTCTTAACATGTCAGGCATATGACCATAGTTTGCAGTTTGGCTACGGATATGGGTGAAATGTGTGCCTGTCTCTGTGTGTTTGTGCATGTATGTGGAGGGGGAAGAGGGAAAGGGAGACAGAAGGAGTGAGAGAGAGACTTGGAGAATAGAGCAGGGTCTGAGAATTAGTGGTTATAGTGTGGGTTGATAGTAATTTAAGTGAGGAAAGGAGTACAAAAAAAAGAGTGTGTTCAAAGAGAAGTTCTAGATCTGAGAATTAAATTCTTTACCTTGAGTCTATTTTTTCATTGAAATCTCAGGCTTATTTTGCTCATTCATAATAAAATAGAGCATTTAACTGTGAAAATAGAGTTTTTACAGAAAATAAAATGTTTCTTTAAAATGCTAATTTCTGATTCCCAGAGTATGTCTAATTTTTCCACAAATTTGTAATCCATGGTAATTCTGAGGCATAGCCTATTGGAAATTAGAATGCCAAAGCCATGTCAGAAAACTAAGTAGGTAGAGATTTACAGTGAATTATTGGAGAGACTCACATCATCACATTAGCACACGGCTTAGCTGTATTATGACAGTGGAAAACCTGGCATAAGAGCTTCCTGGAGCACCAAGTAATATGCCTGAGGTCCCTTTCCTGCAGGTGAATTCTCTAGTGGCAGTTATCGCAATTTATGCCAGAGGCTTATTTTTATGCAGACATAATCTCTGGCAGAATTTCTGCAGCCTCTGTTGACAGAACTGACAATGTCTATAGGCCCAGGCTACTAGGCAACACTAGCATCAGTTAGCAGTTAGCAAATATTTATTATGTCTTAACCATGTGCCTAGCACCAAGTTAGAAACGAGGAAGATGTAAGAGAAAAAGCATAAACAATCCCCTCAGGTACTTTACAGGGCTGACATATTTAAAGTAACTAAAATAGTGGCAAGGCTATATTTAATCAAATGTCACATTGGGGGAAGGATGAGTACTTTAAGATTTTAGAAAAGGAGGGATCAATTAGAGAAATAGATTGGAGTTTTCATAAAGGAATTGGAACTCGTCCTAAAACTCAAATGATAGGTAGGATTTAAAGAGGCAGAGTTAAAAAAAAAAAGAAAGAAATATGCAAATTGAGAGCAATTCAGAAGAAGGCAAAAAGAAACCTGGTATTTTTATAGTACAACAAGGAGACCAGCTTGATTGGTATGAAAAAACACGTTTGAAATCAATAGCAAATAAGTTAGGTAGAAACAGATTATCAAAGGACCTTGAAAACCATGCCAAATATTTTGAATTAAATATATTAAGAAATGGGGGGCCTTTGGTAGATACAAGGTAAGAGTATAGTATGATCATTGAAGGGATATTTTAAGAAGATAAACATGGTACTGATATACCTGATAGATTGGAGAGGGAAAAGAAAGATATACAAATATTACCATAGCAATAGAATAAGCACATATTTGACTTCAATCTCACCTTTAAAAGAAGTCATGAAGGCCATTCCCAGCCTTCCTAGATTCCATTGTAAGAGAGTCCCATGCTGGAG
Organism: Cheirogaleus medius; assembly: GCA_008086735.1. Taxonomy (NCBI): domain Eukaryota; kingdom Metazoa; phylum Chordata; class Mammalia; order Primates; family Cheirogaleidae; genus Cheirogaleus; species Cheirogaleus medius. The sequence continues at coordinate 3,886,436 of VBSM01000656.1, read as the reverse complement.
GACCATACACTGGCAAAAATCTTTCTCTCCTCTCTCTCTCTCCCTCTTTCTCTCTGTCTGTCTCTCTCTCACATTTGCTTCAATCTCTACAGAAGTTCTTTAAGGAATTGCCATTCTCTTATATTAGACCTACCTCTGAAATTTTCTTCTTCTAAAGCTGTTAGAACATCTTGGAACTTTTATTGTAGGAAAAGGGGAGCATATGAAAAAAAAGAGCTTTATTTTTTAAGAAAGACAGTATTTGTAAATAAGAGGAAAAAATAAACCAAAAAATAATTGAAATGGATGACCCCAAACCTAGGATATAGCTGAAAATAGAAGGGCAAAGAAGTGCCATCTAAAATAAAAGCAAACTAGCATAAGAAGATGGGCAATGTGGAGAACTCAGGGCATAAACCAAGTTTCACCTGAATTATACATAAAAACAGACAGTTATTTCAATTTTGACTCATCCACTTGGGATCCACTTGGGTATTTCCCTGCCAAACTTTGTAAATATAAACTTGATCAGATTTATATCATCATCAAAGGGAAATTGACTGTTAGATTTGAGGGAAGAAATTTTTTAAAAAATTGGAGCTACTGTATCAATGAAAACTTTTTAAATATTATCGGTATCAAGAACTAGTTAACTAAATGACTGACACTCCAAGGGAAAAGAAAATCAAATATGTCTTTATTTATTTGTCTTTTGCTTTCCTCAGTTATTTCCATACAGTGTGATTTATCCCCTCTAGACTAATGGTTCAATCCTGGCTATACATTAGGATCCCTACAGGAAATTTCAAAAAGTCCACTGCCCAGACTTCAGCCTAGCTTTGGTATGTTCCAGAGCTCCCTGGAATATTCTAATAGGTAGGCAAACTTGAGCGCCACTATATTAGATTAGCACCAGAATCTTCACCTTTTCCCTCCTTATATAGTCACTTAAGGCATAACACCTCTTGCAAGGGTTATATATTTTAGTCAGACTAAAAATGTTACACTGATGACTAAAAGCTCTTTAAGGAAGGTCCTTAGTTTGTTCATTCTTGTATCACTCACTAGGCTTTGGCTAGTAAAATTTGTTGAATTAATATTAAATAAAAGTGTAAGTGACAACCAAGATAAGAGATAGTACCCAGGACAGGTGAATTTTTATGTAAGCAGCAAAGGGAAGAAAAAATATCCAGATTGTAGGATACAGTAGTTGTAGCTATAGTGGGAGAATCTCGGATAAGTCCTGTGAATATAAGATGCCACCTTAGAACTATGGTTTATTGCTATAGTTTTTAGTTATTCATATTGTGACTTTAGGTAAGTTGCTTATCACTGGATGTCTCTGACATCTCTGTAAAATGAGGAAAATAGTTCCAACCCCATATACTTCATAGGGTAAATGTGAGATTCAACTAAAGTTTGTAGTTATGAGTGTTCATTTGACAGTATTTTTAAGTATAATATACTATATATGTAAAATTATTGCCATTATGATTCATAAAACTAGCTAATAGTCCTTTTGTCAGGATGAAAAACCTAAAAGAATCAATAGAGCACTACAAGTGCCTTTAACCATCAAATTCAGTAGAAGTGTAAGTAATAGACTGCCTTTGAAAGGCTATTCGAATACCTCAAAGTTGCATTCTCTATAAACCCGAAAGAGAAGTATGTCCATGAAGAACATTGCATAATTTTGGCAGACTTCAATAATGCAATGAAAATAATCATAGAGAAGGAACTTGTGAATTCTAGTTCCAGGTACAGCATTAACTTGGTTTATGAACTTGGACAACATATACATATATGTACTTGCATTTGTTCATTCATGAAAGAGAAGGAGTCAATGTTAAAATCATTAATCAATTCATCCAGCATACATTTATTGGACACTTATTATGTGTCCGGCAGTACTTTTAGCACTGGGAATATAGCAATGAAAAGAAGCAGACACATTGCCTACTATCACATAAACTTACATTTAGTAGGAAATGGGGCATAATAGAATTCCAGGTATAGAGAATTGCTATTCAAAAAATATATTTAAAGCAGGGTAGAGACATAGAAGTGGTGAAAAGTGTCAAAAAGAGTGGACATCTCCTATGTGCCCAAATCCACCATGGGCACTTCCCATATGTTACATGTATTTATTTATTTATAATTATTGTGGCTACATAATAGTTGTATATCTTTTAGGGTTACATGTGATGTTTTGATACAGGCACACAATGTGGATTAATCAAATCAGGGTAATTGGGATATCCATCACCTCAGGAATTTATCATTTTTGTGTGTGTTAGGAGCATTCCAATTTCACTCTTTTAATTATTTTAAAGTATACTCTAACTTATTGTTTATTATAGTCATTTTGTTGTGCTATCAAATATTGTTCATTGTATCAAGCTAACTATATTTTTGTACGCATTAACCATCCCTACTTTATTCTCTCCTCCCCACTACCTTTCACAGCCTCTAGTAACCATCATTCTACACTGTCTCCATGAGATCATTTGTTTTTAATATTTATCTCTCACAATGAGTGAGAACACCACATATTACTTTTTATGTATTTCAAAATATTTGAGAGGGTACAAATGCTTTAGGCTACATGGAACAATTTTGTAATGCTTGAGTCAGGGTTATAAGTGTGCCCATCACCCAAATAGTGTTCACTGTACCCATTAGATAGTTTTTCATCCATCCCCTCCTGTTCCTCCTTACTGCTTGATTTCCATTGAGTTTTACTTCCCTCTGTGCACATATGTGTTCATTGGTTAGTTCCAATTTAATAGTGAGTACATGTGGTGTTTGTTTTTCCATTCTTTAGATACTTCACTTAGGAGAATGGTCTCCAGTTCCATCCAGATTTTTGTAAAAGGTATTAATCCATCTTTTTATGGCTGAGTAGTACTCTGTGCTATACATATAGCACATTTTATTAATCCACTCATGAACTGATAGGCACTTTAATCTTTACAAGTACCCTATGTGATAGATATTATTATCTTCATTTTAAGTAAAGGAAACTGGAAACTCAGAAAGTTTTAAAAGCTTGCCTAAGGTAACCTAGTGGTTATGTGACAGAGTTAGAATTCAAACTCAGATTTGCCTAAGTTCAAATCCCACCACGTTCTTTCTACTACATGTGGCCAGCACTTAAGTAACTTACTCTGTTTCCATATTCCTTTCTGTAAAATAAGAGTGTTGGACTTGATCAGAGATTTAAATCTGGCATCCCATGTACCCTAAATGTCTTTTAGACATTTAAAAGTAAGAAGTTTCATATAAAATCATCAATTTCCAATTTGTCTCAAAGTATTGGAAAGTCTAACAACCTTAGGCCTGTGCTCCCATGTGGCGATAACCAGCTGAAGCTGAGCAGCATCACTTCTCTTAGACAGAGCATGTATTATCTGGGTCTGCACAGCTCCCACCAATCCATGTTATCATATCTGACCCACTTCACTCATTTATATTGTTAATATTACTTACCTGGCCCATGTAGGAATTTGAATTTCTTGCCCACTAGACCAGATAGCCTGAAAAACCCCTTCCAATTCCAAAGTTATGATTCAATGTTGAAAATTTGCACATATAGTTGTAACATTCATTGGGTGTTGGGCAGGTCAGGGGGAGGAAAAGATGGATATATATACACCTAATTGGTGTGGTACCCACTGTCTGAGGGATGGACACACTTGAAGCTCTGACTCGGGTGGGGCAAAGGCAATATACGTAACCTAAACATCTGTAGCCCCATAATATGCTGAAATAAAAAATAAAGAAAGAAAAGAAAATTCAGGCTCAGTTATAAACTTTTAAACTTCATTTGACAGCCTTAGCTATATTTAAGTAAGTTTTATTTCTTCATTTATTCCTTGCTTTGTTTATTTTTAATGCTTTAACAATTATGTAAATGATAATCAAACTGTACACTAACTTTATTTTTTCCATTTTGAAGTATGATCCAGTGTAGTGCATGCACGCACACACACATATTTTGAGTATTTATGAAGGAAAAAGGGAAACATGCTAAACATGTGTTAAAAGTCTCATGAGAGTTTGCGTATAAAACATAAATAGCATAATTAACAAGTAATTCATAATGGCAGTTAAATTCTGCTAATGTGGAAGCATGCAAGCCAGTTTAAAAGTCCATGTTTTAGTTAAGTCTATAATTCACCATAGCCTTTAAAATCCAAGTAATTTATTAACCTAATATAGGTTAGAAGAGAAAATCCGGTCATAATATTGAAGGAGGTATAGGAAAAGATCTCTCTCATGAAAATCATTCAAAGTATAATTATTCTTAAGCACAACATTATTAAAATGTATTCCTATAATATAAAAAAGTTTTTATTAGCATTCTGTGATATAAGGTGTCCTATGAAGCATTATGTTAAATTTTTTCTGCCTCCATATTTATAAGTTTTATAGAGTTTATTTTATAGCAGTAAATAATGGAATATCTACTAGACTTGGAGTGAACTACAGTTGTTTAATGGTGTGGGTACAAGTTGTTTTGTCAGGTCACAGGCCCAATTATCTGTTCGTGTGGTTGCCCTAGAGCTGCCCTGAGGCACAATAGCCTCTATGGCCAGGATATCTAGCTTGTTCGGTGTTTCATACTCTGTTGTTACTTGTTTGATTTTGCACAGGTAGAGCAGGAGCCCGCGTAGATAAGTGAATGGTAAAGTATGGCATGGAGATTCCTTCCCCATGCTGGCTGCAAATGCCTCCCTATATAGCCTGCCACAATGTATGGAAATCCCAGCCTAAAGTAGTCATTTCTTTGGGTTGAGTTATCATCTCCTTCTGGAAAGCAAAACCACTTAGAAAAGGTTAAGCCATTGTCCCACATATAAATAGTTTTGACTTCATTAACAGCATGAAATTGTTCATTGGTTTACATACCAAAATGTCATAGTCCCTGAGAGAACAGAACACACAATGAGTAACTCTCAAGGGATGAGATAGGAAATTTGGATCTAAATACAAGGTATTCTCTGGGAAGGTCATGCCTGGGATGAAGCTCTATGGTGGAGAGCCTTGAACAGTACATGTTTGGTTGGGGGCAGAGTGTTGGGAATAAAGGAAAGGGACAGTAGAAGAGAGGAGGTGAAAGTGAAATAAATTTCAGCTATTTCTTGCCACCCACTCCCTAGATCTAATCCTCATGTTATCTGTTGCTTATAAATTAAAAAAAGGATAGTAAGACATCACGTGTATGAGTGTTTGAGGAATGAGACATTATAACTGGAAGATTTGTTAATTTAGATTAAAATATGTTATAAAATAACAATACCAGTAGATTTGCAGATTGCTGAGAAGGGGCAGATAATGGAGAAAAAGTTGATTCAAAAATTAAATAACGAAATATAAAGAAGAATAAATAACAGAAGAATATTAATTTCTTTATTTAATTTTTAAATTGACTTTCCCCCATTGACCATTAGCTACCTCTAGTAATGTGGAAACATATTGTTATCTACATTTTACAATATAGCATTAGTTTTCTATTGCCACTGTAACAAATTACCACAAATTTAGTGGCTTAAAACAACACAAATTAGTTGTCTCATGGTTCTAGAAGTCAGAAGTTTGAAATGAGTCTCACTGGGCAAAAATCAAGGTGCCAGCAATGCTGTGTTCCTTTCTAAAGTCTCTATAGAAGAATCTGTTTTCTTGTGTTTTCCAGCTTGTAAAGGCTGTCTGCATTCCTTGGCTCATGGCCTCTTCCTCTATCTTGAAAGCCAGCAATTTTATATCTCTTTGGCCCTTCTTCCAACATCATATCTCCTCTTACTCTTCTCTTCTACCTCACTCTTCTACTTTTAAGGACCTTTGTAATTATATCGGGTACACTCAAATCATCCAGAACAGTCTTCCTATCTTAAGGTCAGCTGATTAGCAACCTGAGTAATTCCCTCTGAAACCTTAATTCCCCATTTGCCATGTAACCTAACATATCCACATGTTGTGGGGATTAGGGTATGGAAATCTCTGTCAGCATTATTCTGCCTACCACAAAAATAAACATCAATTGTTATACTCTGATTAAGACATTGTGCTTGTCACAATAATGAAAATGGGGTGACATCTTTTATTCCCAGATAAAACTCTCAGATTTACCAATTTTAGCTATACATATAAGAGACAAATATTCAACAAAATGAGGAAAATGTTTCAAAATAAAGGAATGGATACAGATATACCAGGAAATTTTCAATAGAGAATAGAGTAAGGATGCCAATATCAGATAAAGTGGCATTTAAGGCCAAAAGCATTGAAATAGAACCTAGAGGGATTCATTCCTTGAACAAATATTTATTGTATGTAACTATTTGGAATGATACATGAAGGATTTGATAAAACTGCAGGGACAGTTGTGGAATACAACTCTCTCAGAATTTGAAAAGTAAGTAGGCAAAAAATAATAGTACAAAGGATTTGAATAATATAGTTATGAATTTTAACCTAATGTTTTGACAAATAAATAGAATTATATACTCTAATGCAAAAGAACACAGATTCATATCTTGTGCCCCTGGACCATTTACAAAAATGTATCATGTACTTTGCCACAAGGAAAAATTTAATAAATTCTCAGGTGGAAAACTGATAGGTCACATCCTCTGAGAAGAATTCTATAAAGCTAGAAATCAATAATTAAAAGATGAGAAAAAGTAAACAGAAAAAAACTTTGAACCATAAAATACTTTTTGTAAATAATTTCTGGATCAAAGAAGAAATCAGAACAGAATTTAAAATTATTTAAAAATAAATAAAAATATTACTTCATAAAAATGTAGTGATGTCGCTAAAAATATACACAAAGGAAAATTTATAGTGTTAAGTGAATTTAAAGAAATATTGAAAAAAAATTTTCAACTCAGGGGAACAAAAAAGAATATATAGATTTTATATATATTATATACATAAGCAGTTGTATAAAACTAATAAGGGTATAATTTAAAATTAATTACAAAATTTAAATGTGGAACTAACAAAGCCAAAAGCTAGTCTACAAAATGATACATTAAAGAGGGGTACTTTGCTCTACACGGAAACATATAATGATAAACTTCCTGAACTCCAAGGATAAAATAAAATATTTTAGGCTTCCTGGCAGAAAGACTAAGTTATCTACAAAGAAAAAAAATAATTAGACTGTATTGGTTTTCTCATCTACATCATGAAAACTAGAAAACAATAGAATAGCATCTAGAAATTTCCAAGAGAGAAAGATGGCAGACCAAGCAACTTATTACCCAATCAGGATGTCATTCACCCATTTGGGTCAGAGAAAGATGTTTGAGGACATGCAAGAATTCAAAAAGTGTATCACTCTCATACACCAATGAAAAAAATATTTGAGAAAAAACTCAAAGCAAACAATAAATGAATCAGAATAGAGACCTCCAGATGACAGAAGAAACAATGATGAGCAATGAATATGGCTTTCTGGGAAAGTAATTAAATCTAAATGGAAAGGCAGATTGCTTAGGATAAAGTGCCAAACTAGGATTCTTTAAACAGAAAGGATATTTTATAAGGGAAATATATTCTAGAACAGAGTTGTCCAATAGAAATATAATGCATATATAAAATTACACATATGTAATTTTAGATTTTCCTAGTAGCCACATTTTTAAAAGTAAAAAGAGAAATAAGTAAAATTAATTTAATAATATATTTTATTTAAATAACTAAAATATTATCATTTCAATGTGTAAGCAATATAAAAATTGTTAATGAGATATTTTACATTCTTTTGTACTAAGTGTTAACAATCCCACATATATTTTATACTTTCAGTTCAGACTAGCCATATTTCAAGTACTCAGTAGTCACATGGGCTACCATATTGAACAGCAGAGGCCTGTCACTAAATATAATAAATATAATAAACTTTCCCAACAAAACATAGGAGTGGAGGTCAGAAGAAAGGAGGAAGTAACAGGACTCAAAAGATTTCATGAGGTTAGGAAGAGTAGTGAGAAGGATAAGGTATATGACATTGTTTGAGGGTTAATAATAACAGCAAAAGGAAACAACTTGGATGTCCAACAACAGGGCCTTACTTCTATAATCAATGGTACATTTATATCATAGAATACTTCCAGATATTGAAAGAATGATTTGGATGCATATACTATCCTAGAGGAACATCCATGTTATTATCATTATATAAAATAAGAAAATGTAGTATAATATATAAAATATCCCATTTTCATAAAAAATAAGTGAACAATCTCTTTATTTTTGTCTGTATATTTTTATGGGTCTGGAGAAGGGTATGGAAAGATATTCACTCTACAGTAAATTATCAGTTGCCTTGTGACGAGATTGGAGGAGGCAGAGAGGGAGTTATTCATAATTTTGTCTTTATGAACAACTGTATTATTTGAATTATTGTAATAAGGATTCTTTGTAATTTCTAAAACATATAGTATAAATAAGAATCAGAAAGAAAGAAATAAACAGCAGTAGCTCTTGGTGTGTGGAAAGGATTTGACTTCTCTTGCTAGAATCAAACAAAGCCTGAGTTGATAGCATTATTCGATCATTAATAAAGTGAGTGGGCTTAGGGGAAAATAGAGGTGAGATATTTTTTGTTTTAAATCTTGTTATACAGAATACCATCCTAAGTGAAGCATGAAACCCAGAACTCCCAAAGGAAAACAAAGTGAACAGATTTGACAACATATAAATTGAACACCCATAAACGGTAGTAAGGGAAAAGCAATAGGATAGGAGATAATATTTTGGTACCTACAAAATGTAATGTATATGGATAGCACATTCCATATAAAAATGAAAGAATTATATATTATGAATAAACATATGAAAAGCTTATTAAATAACAAGAATACAAATATAAATACAAATAGAATGCAAATAAAAATTAAAATCGTTTCATTTTCTAATTTGGCAAAAGGAAAAAGAGATGATTAACAACAACCAGTGTTGGTAAGGATATGAGAAAGCTGGCACTTGGGTACACTGTGAGTGGAAATATGAATTAGAACAACCTTTTGTAGCATCATTTGTGAGAATCTAACAAAACTCAGAAAGCACATATACTGTGACCCAGCAATCAGACTTTGAAGAATTTATCATTCAGAAAGAATAGCAAGAGTGCAGAAAGATGTATATAAGGATGATTGTTGAACACTATTTGTGATAGTAAACACTTCAAAACAAGCTAAATGTGTGAGGCTCATCAAATAAATTATGGTAGCCTCAGACAATGGAATTCCTTGCAAATATGAAAAAGAATGAAGTAGATCTACATGTTGTGAGGTGGAAAAATATCCATGACATAGTGCTGAGAGAAAAATTTCATGACATTATTTATAAGATGATCCCAGTCTTGTAAAACACAGAAAAGTATCTGTGCTTATATGTGTGTATGTATTCATGTGTTTATGCATTTCTCAAATAATAAATAAAAATAAAAGTGTAGTAAAATTTCAGTCAGCATGATGCTTAAGAAATGAGAAATTCTAGTTAATCCATATTTCTGGTTGATTCAGAGTTAACCATATTTTTTATTTCATACTTTGTTGAAAACCTTTTTTAAATGACCCTTTTTCTGCCTGTGTGACACCTGGAAATCATTTATAAGCCTTCATTCTGTGACTGTCAATCTTGAGTGATTTATGTTCATTATTATGAACATCAGTTCTCTATGTGTAGAACCTTCATAATTGTGACAATTACTACATTTTTAGAGCCAAGATTCACACCCAGATCTCTCTGATGCCAAGTTTCTTTCACTACAGAAAAACCTTTAGTAGCTATTCTCATTGATTAAATCCCTGAAATGAAAATGTTCATTTTTCATTCACTTCCTCTTCCTCAGAGTACAAAGCTAGAGGGGAAAAAAGTCATTTGGTTAACATTTTGGTTTGTTGAGATCCAACAATTAAGGTTTTATTTATTCACCACCTAGCTTAAAAAATAGAGCATTACCAATACCTTTTTGGCCCCCCATGTGATCTTTCCAGATACCAACACTCTTTCCTCACTTCCCTACTAGATAACCATTATCCTGAAATGAGTTTATCATTCTCTTGCTTTTCTGTATACTCTTACCATGTACATATGCATCCCTGAACAATATATTGTTTAGTTTTGCATGTTTTCAAATTTTTATAATCATATATTCTTTTGAGAATTGCTTTTTTGTGCTCAATATGATATTAGTGAGATTCATCCACGTTAATGAGTATAAATAGCTCATTTATTTTCAAGGTTATATAATATTCTGTTGTATAATTCTACCATACAATGGAATATAGTATATCATACAAAAGATTATCCTATAATATTTTTTGAAGAATATCATGGAATAGCTTTAAATAAATGGTAAAATCACAGATGTTACAAACTACTGAGAACCTATGTAGCCTTTGTTAGCTGTCTTCTCAGTCTAGTAGTAAAAGAAACAGACAAATCAAAGAACTACTACAAGGCATTCAATAATGAATATCAAAATAGAAGTCTAAATTGAGGACTGTGTAAGTATGGGGGAGGACCAGATTAACTCTGGCTAGAACAAACCTTTGAAAAGAAATCATTTGAAGTGAGCTTTGAAAAATAGAACTTTCAACAGGCAGATACAGGGAAGTAGATCTTTCTATACAAAGAATTACTTGAGCACTAAAATGGTAATGTATGACAATATTCAGACAATGGTTAGCATAGGTGTGGCTGGAGTGTAGGTACCCGAAGGTCTGGCTTATCCTGGCTAGGCGGGAACAGATCTGTAATCAATTTCTAGCTCCATTTTTAAAAATTGGCTATGGTACTTACCTTGGCAGGTTACTCAACTTGACCCTCATCGTGTTCCTCTTTGAGTCATTGTGATGACTATGTTATTAAATGGGAAATATATGTCATAAGACTTATCACAGTGTCTAGCACAAAGTAGGCACTTCCTGAATGTCAGTTCGCTTCTCTTTTTTAACATTGACTTGAATAAGGCCTCTTTCACATTTGTTTCTTAATGAATTGAATGGGTTGGCAATGGACAGTTTATTTATTTTTTCATTTTTTTTATTTCAGCATATTATGGGGGTACAAATGTTTAGGTTATGTATATTGCTTTTGCCCACCCAAGTTAGAGCCTCAAGCATGTCCATCCCCGAGACAGTGCACACCGCACCCATTAGCTGTGTATATACCCATCCCTCATGGATAGTTTATTTTTCTTGGAATTTGTATTCTGGCTCAGAGCCCCACCATGACACTTGCCTTTGCTTCTGTTAGAAAACTGGCTACCCTCTGGCTCAACTTTTCAGCATTTTTTTTGTGTTGTCTTCCTTTCCCTAATTCTTACCTGCAAATTCAGAAACAGCCCAAGCTAGCATATGGAATTCAGGCAGGGAGTCTGGTTAGAAAGAAGGAAGAATGTAGAAAGCGTTTCTCTTTGGTTAACCTGAGCTAAGAAACCAGTAGCGAGAACAGGGCTTGAAACTGAGTCTAAATATTACAAACTACATGTTCCCTTTCCATTTCATTCCTAGGGACAAAGTTGATGTCTGAGTGCAGAGAACTCTAAGCCTACAGATTACCTGGCTACTGTGGAAGAGTGAGGAGCAAATCATAGCCAAGTGGCTTTATCTCACTGAGTAAAGATGAGAAAGCCAGATGAGGCAGTGAATGTACTAGGAAGGAGTGAAAGTTGCAGAGAGAACAAATGAGTTAGATAGGGGTATCCAGAGTCAAATCATGTCTGGAGACAGCAAAATGGGGAGTGACCAGCTAGCAGAACAAGCACATAAACAGTGCATATTGGAATTGAAGAGGTGAGAAGATTAAAAATCTATAGGAGGTATTTTTCACAATTCAATTCAATAGGTAGTTATCAAGCACTAATTGTGGACCAGGCTCTGTGTTTAGTCGTGGAGATGCAGAGGTGATATATTCAAGGACAGTTTAAAATCCAGAAACAAGAACCAGGAAATCGGTGTGGGGTTAAGGAATGAGGCACAAACATCCATTAGCAGAGACTCGATGAAGATACTATCCTAATTCATCTCCAGACTATTTCCTGTGATTTTTTTTTTACTAGTGAGGACTCTGACTGCAAATGATGGAAACCCAACTCCAACTAGCTTAAGAGAAAAAAGGTTTTATTGGCTCAAATAACCAAACAACAAAGTGGGACATGGTCTTAGCAAAACCTGGAACATAGGCTTGCACTGTCAAGACTCCCTCTGTGCCTACTGCTCCCTGCAGGTCAGCTTCATTATGTACAAGATGGATATCTCTAGCTGCTGCTGAGTGCTCTGGGATGTCTACCTTATAGCCTAGCTAACTAAAAGGAAGGAGATCATCTTTTGTCTGCTTTCAGAAAACATTTTAAAAAATAAAAGAAAGAAAAACCTGAGGATAAACCTGGATTGGTCTGTCCTATGTCCCATACTAATATTTGAAGCAATCCCTGGGAACAGAGAGGTGGTGTCTTAGTCTGTTTTGTGCTGCTATAACAGAATACCATTGACTGTGTAATTTAAAATGAACAGAAATTTATTGGCTCACAGTTCTGGAGACTGGGAAGTTCACTATCAAGGTGCTGGCATCTATTTTCTCCCACTCTGTGGGTTGTCTATTTGCTCTAATGATAGTTTCCTTAGC
>VBSM01000656.1:3845758-3873712 GCA_008086735.1 Cheirogaleus medius | reverse complement strand
ATGTATCCCTAACAATACTTGTACCCCCATAATAAGAGGAAATAAAAAAAAGGTGCTGGCATCTAGCAAGAGCCATCTTATTGCATTATCACATGGTAGAAAGCATCACATGGCAGAAGGGCAAGGAGAGAGAGAGAGAGAGAGAGAGGGAGAAAGAGAGGAAGAGGAGGGGAGAAAGAGAGGAAGAGAAAAAGGGGCTGAACTCACCATTTTATAATGAACCCACTCCTGTGATAATAAACTAATGAACTCATTTACACAGTAACAGCCTTAATCCACTCATGAGGTTGGAGCCCTCATGGCCTAATCACCTCTTAAAGGTCCCACCTATTAATATTGTTAAAATGGCAATTAAATTTCAACATGAGTTTTAGAGGGGACATTCAAACCATAGCAGGTGGGATAGTATGATTGGCCCCGTCTGGATCAGGTGTCTGGTCTTTGAACAATCACTATGATGAAGACTGCAATACAAAGGTAGGAGCTACTTCTCAGATCAAGAATCTAAAATGGAGATAAGAGGAATGGTTTCTTCAAAGAAGTGAGATTGCAGTATGGATGTGTTCACTGGGGAAATCACTTTGAGCCAATCATCCATCATGTGGCAGTTCTATTGGGCAGGAGCCTCTCCAAACATGGATAGTCTAGAGATACTGAAAGTAGGGACAGGTATTTGGAAGCACTGGGCTGAAATGGAGAATGCATGTGTAGTTGGGAAGGCAGCAGGTTCTGACAGGCAATTCTGAATCACCTTAAGTCTTCACTTGTTCTCTGTTGCCCATAGAATAAATTTTGAAATACTTATTATTTTAGTCCTTTCCAATATTTTCTTCTTTTTTACCCTCTGTAAGAACCTTCTAAACCAACCAGACCAGTATATTTATTAACCAAAGAATCCTATACTTAAGCTACACTCATGCTATTATCAGTCCTCCAGATGTTGCATCTTCATTCCTATCTGTGTGCTTATGCTGTCATCTTTGCTTGGAATGTTTTTGCAGTGCACTCTGGTATTCACCAAATGTCTATTTATGCTTCTATGTGTAAAAAGTTGTTTTGGATACTAGATATACAATGATGAGCAAGGCAGATATGGTCCCTGCCCTCAAGGAATTTACATTTTGGCATGAGTAGACAGTCATTATATAATTGCATAAATGATCCTAAAATTATAATTGTGATAAGTTACTACAGAGAAAGAAGGACCTAGTCTTATCTGGAGGGTCAAGGAAGTGAGCTGAAATGTGATAGATAAGAAAGAAAGAACCAAGTGAAGAGATGGAAAGGGCAGGAAGGAGAAGAGGGAGAACATGCACAAATGGCAAGAGTGAAAAGGAGGATGGCATATTTGAGAAACTGGAAGAAGTATAGTGTTACAGGAGCAAGAGAGTAAGTGGCCAGAGAAGTAGATAGGGAGCCAGATCATATAGAGCTTTGTAGATCATGTTAAGGATTTGCGTATTTATCCTAAACGTGATGGGAAAATATTGAAGGGGGGGTGATGTGATCAGTTTTTATCATTACTCTGGTGAATTGCAAAGAATGAATTAGAGGGGAACAAGATTAGATACAAGGAAACAAGTTAGGTTATTGCAGTCATCCAGGCCAGAGATTGTTGAATGTGAAAATAGAAAGAACTGGATAGGTTCTAGGTATAATTAGGAGATAAAAGTGATGAGATTTTATGTTGTGTTGAATATGGGGGAATGACTCCTAGGTTTCTGGCCTATGTAAACAAGTGGAATGATAGTTCTAGTCACTGGAATGCAATACCAAGAGAAGGATCAGATTTGAAAGCAATGATAATTGAATTAGCCTGGGGCTTTTTTTTACAAAAAATAAGTAGGTGCCTTTCAAACATTTCAGATGACAAATGAACAATTATATATATATATGTGTGTATATATATATTAATAAATCTGGAGAACAGTATGGAGTCTAAACTCTTCCTCTGCTCTTTCGAACCTTACCCATTCATCAAATCCTAGCATAATCTGCCTTCACAAGATGTCACTGACCCATTTTTCCCATCCTGATCTTCCTCTCCTCTGTGCTCTCTCCTAGTGCTTATTCCCCAGACCATTCATTAGATTCCAGCTATATACTCTACAGTGTATATGGGAATATGTCTTGTTTCTATAACTAGACATTAAATTCCTTGAAATTAGAAATCCATGTTAAATTAGGTTATCCCTCAACACCACCATCAGCTATACATGTAGTAAGAGATCATTTTACCTGTAACAAAGTGAATATATAGCCTTTCTGCTACTAAAACAGTATTAGAAGTAAAAGGTGTCAAGTACTGACAAACTTGGATTTGAATTTTGAGTTCACTTTTACTAGCAATGATGACCACGGTCCAGTATTTTAACTTCTTCAAAGCCAGTTTCCTCATTTGTCAATCCAAGAAAATAATAATACTTGTCTCAGAGAGTTATTGTATTAAATGCATAATGTATGTAAAATGTATGCAAACACAGTGTTTGGCACACGGTAAGCACTAGAATAACTATTATTTGTTGTCACTATTATTATTTATTCTTAATTTTGTAGAGATCAAAAGGTGCCATAATATAATATGACTACCAGTGGCTATGGTGAAGTTAAAAGTTAATGAATACAAAAATTGGTAAAAGCATATGCCTGCTTCTCCATGCTTTATACCATAGTAAGATTTCTCATCATTCTCTACTTCAGAAAGCAGCTATCAATTTGTCTATTCTCTTTATCCCTGGCTGGACCTTGGCCTCTGGTTTTAGAGAACATTCCATTGTGTTCTTTCTTGCATTTCATAAAGCATAAATTAAGATATGCCTAAAACTCACAATGTGTAATTTGTGTGCACATGTGTAAATATGTACATATGTATAGACACATGTGCCTATTAATCATTTTTATTAAGACGACCCATTGCTCGTGCTGTGCACCATATATTGGTCATTATGTTGCTGGCAAGTAAAAAGAAATCATCCACATTACAGGAGAGAAGCACATTAACTCTTCAAACTAGTACGAGGTACTTTTAGTACATTACCTCCTCCAGTTGCTGTAATGGTGCCCTAGTCTCCCCATACTAATGCATCTCTGAGCACTAAGTAGTTTTCTGTCACCTCACCAAAAGAACTAGAATATTTATTTTTTAACATGAAGAAACTTGGGAGAGGGTTTGGAAGTTTGTTTTTTTTTTCTTTATTTATATTAATGAAATATTTATTTATGGAATCACATTGAGAATATGTATGGTAGATGTAAATTGCTACATCTATTTATAAAAATCCAGTATCACTTGTCAATGAATAGTAACAGTAAGAAAAAAATTATGATGATTTTTTTTCCAGATTTTACATACCAATGCATCCAAATTTTATACTTATTTTACTAATTCTTATTATAAAGGGCTTCTTATTGAAATGTGGCATTGGAATCTAGTGATATTTTAATATACTAGTAGGTGACATATATTTCGATTTCATATATGAATAATTATAATTCAAGATGGCCTTTCCAGTTAGTTTTCTTTTCACACCTCTCCAAAGGCCCATTTGAATTTTATGTAGGTTAAGAAATAAAACTGATTTCCTAGATGAATGAAAGTTATCTTTCTATAATTTTATCCTAATGCTAAAATTAAACTGTTCACAAGTGGACTGTTTTAAAGAATCCTGCCCAGATTTGGAATTTTCAGAGCAAATATTATTTGGCATTTATATAGAACACCCTAGCAAGACTGGACTTTTATTTATTGATTATACATCATGAAGTAGAACAGTGATATGCTTATAATTTTATAGCTAAGCTGTGGAGTAATTCAATTTTTCTTCCCCCACCCCCACCCAGGTCCAAATCTCTGAAGGCTGTGATGATTACAATGTTTCAGATGGGTTTGGCTAAAAGAGGTCTCCCCAGAAAAAAATATAAAACTCTCCCACCATCCATCCCTCCATATCCTTCCTTCCTCCCTCCCTCCCTACTACCCTTTCTCAAGATAATTAGGTTCCCAAGTATTTTTGTTGTTGTTGTTTAGAGACAGGGTCTCACTGTATCACTCAGGCTGGAGTGCAGTGCTGTGATCAGAGCTCAAGTGATCCTCATGCCTCAGCCTCCCAAGTAGCTGGGACTACAGGCATGCACTACCATGCCTGGCTATTTTGTTTTTATTTGGTGTTTTTTGTAGAGACTGGGTCTATCTATGTTGCCCAGGCTGGTCTTGAACTCCTGGCCTCAAACAATCCTCCCACCTAGGCCTCCCGAAGTGCTGGGATTAAAGGCATGAGCCACCACCCCTGGCCATGCTCCCAAGTATTTAGTAAAAAATCTTTTTGGGAGCGAAGTGAACACTAAGAACAGGGCCAAATGTGGCATATATCAGCACAGCCTCCCAGGGTCCTCAGCTTCCTCCAGCAGAGGCTACTGTACTCAGAAGCCATGATTTTCACCTACTAGATTTCAGTTGGGTGGAGGAAGCTAAATTTCTATTTGTCACTGCTTTCATATATTCAGTTTTCCTGAACCTCTAAAGGAAACCTGGATTAAGACCCAGATAAAATGCACAGACAATAACACATAGATTAATATATAGATGAAAACGTGTGTGATTCTGGTGCTGAATTTGATCTGAACACCATTATTACAAATTTATTCCCACTAGAATATAAATTCTGTAACGGGAGGGATTCTTGTCCCTTTTGTTCATTGCTTTTTTCCTAGTACCTAGAATAATTCCTGCCACATTGTATGGTTAATAAATTAAATCTAATTACATGAATTTTCTTACATTCTAAATTAAAACTCACAGCTAGAGAATTTTCAGGCTGCTTTGTAGACTTCTGAAAATTTATTAAAATTCAATTATTTGTGCTTAGATTAATGATTCAGGAGCACTTACATATAGAACAGTAAGCAGCATGGGCTGTAATTTTGAAACAAGGCTCAATTCCTTAGCACGGCGTATAAGGCCGTTTGCAAACTGGCTCCATCCTATTTTACTGGTTCCTCTATCCCTACACTTATAGTACAGGTGCAGAAAATTGCTTGCTATTCTTGAAATTCACCATTCCCTTGCACATGTTTTTGCCTTTGAACACATGCTTCTCTCCACTAGAAATGTTCTTATCCCCTTTTTAACCTACCAGAGGTATATTCATCCTTTAAGATGAAACTGAAAAAACATCTGCTCTGGAGCGTGTCTCAGTCTTTCAGGTAGAATGATTCCCTCACTTCACTTGGACTCCACAACCCTTTATGAATAGATATTTCATGTCACTTACCTCCTTGTTCTGTCATTATTCTCATGTCTGAACTAGATTGTCAGCCCTTCAAGCGCAGGGAGTATGACTTTTTCCTTCTCTCTTCTGCCTGGATCCTATCACAGTGCAGTAGGTGCTCAGTAAATGCTTATTGAATAACATATAGACTGAGTTCATGAAAATTAAGGATTGGAGTGCTCTATTAAAAATTATAATTTGTAATTTGGCATGAGTCTGGGAAGAGCAAGTATACTAAACCTAGCTTAAGTTTATCAGATTTGCTAACACAGTGCTGTGCTCTTAGCTAACTGGCCACAAAACCAGAACATTTGAACAAGAAAGGGAGAAAAAACAAGTGGAGCTAGGATTATGGAAAAGGAAGTGAAACCATAAAAGTAATGGATGCTAGGTACTGGGTGGGAGAGGCTAACAGACAGTGGGTGGACAAAAGGAACAGATCTACCTTAACATTGTGCCTATGGCAAACCTTTGAGTCAGTGACGGAGCCAGGTAACTGTCAAAAGTGAAAATTCGGCCAAGCAGGTGTTTTGTCAGTATAATATCAAATCACTACTTGGCTGTTTGTTTGTGGTTTCTTTCCCCTCAAGGTGATGATTTGGGGAATGAATGGAGTCAACTGTTCCAGGCATTGTGTACACTCATATTACATCTGTCCTGTATATCATTCATGTCCTTGGGCAATCATTGTAGATCATTTGACCTGCACATCCTTCCAAATCTGTAAAATGAACATGCACTCATGTAGATAGATTGTCCATTGTTTTTTAAGTGCTTGAAATGTTAATTTGCTTGTTCGGGTTAAATATTTAGGGCAATGTTTATAAGGATTTGGGCAGTATAAGTTTCCAATTCAAAAGCCCTAATGTTATTGTTGCTGTTTGTATTTTCTGTCTAGCTTTAAGAGGTTTGGGAAAATGCATTTTGCAGAAATTGCCTGCAGTGTTAACACTAAATGATAGTGTGCAAGCTAAGAAGAACCATGCCGTTATCTAATTTATCTAATTTCATCCTCCTTGATAAATTTAAAATAAAGAAAAATATTCCTAAGCATTTCATCAGAAATTGTGGAATATTTACAACTCAAAGCCTTTCTGTGAATGCTGTGATACATGCAAAACTCTTAATGGAGATCACAGATTTAGACTCAATCTATTTAGCCTGAGATGATAATGCTACCTTGTAAGCAGGAAATGCTCCCAAATTTTGATCTGATTGTCTCCTCTGGCTGGGTGATAATATGCTGAAGTAATACCCCAACACACATTTCCCAATGGATAATATTCCTCTCATCTTTGTTAATGTTGTTAAATAATTTCAAAACTCTCCTCAAGGCAGCTGCTCTGTGCTAGGGAGCTAAACACAGGAGAGGCCAACATTTTCTTTTATTTGTCTGCCTGCAGACACAGATGTTGTTTGTGTTGTCTAAAAGCACAGAATATGCTCTAAATACCATTGTTGTTTTCAATAAGTCAAAGTGACATGATGCTGGTGAAGTGAATCCATAAAAATTAGTACAAAGTGGAATAATACTTCAAAAAGAGGTATAAAAATACATTAAACACATATAACAATGAGCTAATATATGCATAGTTTAAGGGTCTCTTTTTATACTGTCAGTGACAGTGGAAATGCCCATTGTATCCTGGCTGCCATATCCCTCAAAGTATTTTGGCGGCTGGCTGTGGAAATACAGATGGAAACAGCAGTGAGCTGAATGAAACCTGGGAGGCAAAAAGCAGGAAGTTCTAGCATCAGCCACACGCACATTGCACAAATGAGAACTAGGCTGTGAATTTGGATGTGCTACTTATAACTTCATATGCTGCATGAGGTGATTAGGATGGTGTTAAAATTGTTCTAAGTTAGCTATGCCACTTAGTATCTATGTGGCCTTGAACAATTTACTTAATCCCTCTTTGAGCCTCAGTTACTTTATTTGAAAAATAGGAATAATAATAACCTTTCTCTCAGGGCATACTGTGTGGATGAAATGAAATAATGTATGTTTCAGGGCCTGGTACACAGAAGATGCTAAATTCCCATTTGAATTTACTTTCTTCTCTTTAATTTTTTTAATATGTAAAACTGCATATTCAGTAGCTTGACATCTATTCACTTAGGGAATATGTGCTATGAAATCAGAAATACTAGTCTAAGTGGTTACATCTAAAACTTTGTACTTAGTCAATTACAAGTGAATTTCCTAATTTCCACAGCTAATGGAAAATGGCCTTTCTTTCTGAATAGAAATGTAATGTAGGACTATAATGTAAACACCATTCTCAAAAATAAATGTATCAATTTAGAGCTACTATACTTCAGAATGAGGTCAAGACTGACTCTGATTACAAGAGTGTTTGACTACTACATCAGTGTTTCTATATAATAACCCATTCTGCCACTAACTATATATACTATGCCACTAAAGAGCCCTTATAGAAATTAATGGTAAACAAAGGGATCATTACTAACCTCCCATTGTTGAGAAGTAGATTTTGAGGGTTATTTAAATAGCAGTGCTGCATTTGCAATGAGTTAACCACATCCTGTCATCTAGTCTTCTTTGAAACAAACAACATGCATTTGGCCAGAATGAATAGCCTAGATTATAAGAGAAATATGTAGCTATGAAATATTTGGGCATTAAGTATGAAATGTCCAACTTCCTTAAGTGCTAAGTTTGACAGTTGATATCTCTGACATTTTCACTTTGACACTTCGTGTTTTATTTTTATTGTGAAGGTACATGCTCCTTATTTCAAATGCATGATTTTTGGCTTGTGATTATCTTTCAAAATTTTTTTACAGCAACTTTTGTGAAGCCATGGATAAGTAAAAAATTTGTGTTATTTTTTTATATGAGTTCCATTGTGGAACCAATGCTGCACAGACAGCTCAAAATATCAGTGAAGTGTTTGGGAAGGATGTGGCTAATGAATGCACAGTACATAGATGGTTCCAGAAGTTCCATTCTGGTGATTTTAATCTTGAAAATGAGCCACGTGAGCGACCTGAGACCAAGGTGGATAATAATGAGCAGAAAGCTGTAGTGGAAGTGAATCCATCTCAACCTATGCATGAAATAGCAGCAAGGTTTTATGTTAGTATTCCAACAATATTGGACCATTTGAAACAAATCAGCAAGGTAAAAATCTGGATAGATGAGTACCTCATGACCATCAGAAGAGAAATCATCTCAAAGCTTGCCTTTCTTTGCTGTCATGACATAAAGGCGTACCATTTCTACCCTGTACTGTTACCTGTAATGAAAAATGGATTCTTTTTGACAATTGCAAGTGTTCAGTACAATGGTTGGATAAAGATGAAGTGTGGAAACACATTCCAAAATCAAATATTCTTCAAAAAAAGCTAATGGTGTCTGTTTGGTGGTCAGCACTCATATTCTCCACTACAGCTTCATGAAACCTGGTCAATCAATTATAGCAGATGTCTACTGCAACCAATTGGATGAAATGATGAGGATGCTTGTGATTAAGCAGTGAGGTTGGTCAGTAGAGACAGGCCAATCCTCTTGCAAGACCACATGTTGCAACAAACAAAGCTGCTCAAACTACAGAGGCTGGCCTTGGAAACTCTGTCATCCACTGTATTCACCAGACCTTGCACCAACTGACTACCACTTCTTCCAGGCTTTGGACCACTTCCTGCAAGGAAAAATATTCAATTCTTAACAGGCTGTGGAAAACGTTTTTTTTTTTTTTTATTTCATCACCACTTGCTCTTCGGGCTTCTTCGCCACTGGCATAAACAGACTACCATTAAGATAGAAAAACTGTGTTGATAGTTTAGGCTCATACTTTGATTAATTTTACTGCTTCTTGCTTGAAATACAATAAACTAAACTTTTGATTCAAAATAGGACATTTCATATTTAATGACCTAATGCAACAAGGGCAACTAGCCTGTTAAAGTGGAAATGGCAAATGTGTGTCACCAATATCATTCAGTCTACCTAATCTGTCTTAATACTTTATCACTGAACTTAGATTGGCCCATGACTCCTTCTTGTCACATGAGGATGAAATCTAATTTTTTGGTCATGTTTACATCAGTTTATAATAATCTAAGCATTCAGGATTTCAGTGTCCAGAATTTAAGATCTTCCGATTCCACTGGAGTGAAAGCAAAATGGTGGACAAGTTGAGAGAAATTAATCTGTCATTTCCCTCATTCATGGCAATTTGTGAACACGGATTGGTTTTTCTGTTTTGTGAATCTTATTACTTTGTTTCATTGCTCCCAGTAAGTATTCTACTAGGACATTTAAATTAGGACAGCAATAAACATTTTGTCTTCCCCCTGTATTTTCTACAAATGTCTTCATTGAGGTAAAATGAATGTGCAATAAATTGTACATATTTAGAATGTGCAATTTGGTAAATTTGACATATGTGTATATCTGTGAAAACATCACCACAATCATCACAGTGAATATATCAACCCAAGAAGTTTCTCCTCACTGCTTTATAATGCCTTTTGCCTCCACTACACACCTACTCCATTACAAGGCAATCACTAATCTGATTTCTGATATTATAGATTAGTTTACATTTTCTAGAGACTTATGGACATGGAAACATACAATATAGAGACCTTTTGTCTGGCCTCTTAAACTCAGAATAATTATTTTGATATTTATGTTGTTGTGTGTATTAATAGTTCATTCCTTGGTATGTCCAAGTAGTATTCCACTATACAATGTACCAGACTTTGCATTTGTTTACCTGTTGATGGCCTTTTGAGTTGTTTATAACTTTTGTCTGTTGCAAAAAAAGCTGCTATGAGCATTTGTGTACAAATCTTTGTATGGACATGTGATTTGATTTGTTATTGGTAAATATTGAGAGGTGGAATAGTAAGGTCATATGGTAAATAAACATATAACTTTATAAGGCATAGAGGTCTAATTAGCTCTAGAGCCAACATTGCTCTCAACCCACCTAACAAGGTTTAATAGCAAGATCCAAATGGATGAAACTATTGCCAAATAATTTAACTACATACTAAATTAAAGTTTTATACACACAACTCAAACAGTTCAGCTTATGAGTTTTTTGACTTTATGATGGTTCAAAAGCAATTCATAGTAGAAACTGTACTTCAAGTACCCATATAACCATTCTGTTTTTCACTTTCAGTACAGTTCTCAATAAATTACATGAGATATTCTACATTTTATTATAAAATGGGCTTTGTGTTAGATAATTTTTCCCAATTGTTTAAAATAGGCTAGTCTAAGCTATGATGTTCAGTAGATTAGGTGTATTAAATCCGTTTTTGACTTAAACAATATTTTCAACTTACAGTGGGTTTATCAGGACATAACCCCATAGTAAGTCGAGGAACATCTGTGTGTGTGTATGAATACCTTTTTGAGTATTCTACTCAATGCCCATGAATTATGAGGTTTTCCATTCTGGCTGTTGGGAACAGGAATTATTTCCTGCCCTGTTTCAGATTCAGAAGTTGTTTCCTTTATTCCTTTTAGGTTGTTCTTTCTCCAGTCTCAACTGATTGTCTTGCATGCATGCAGTGTTTAGAATGCAGGTGAATATCCAGGGATACCCTCTGCAGATCTATGGCGTTCTCTTTTTCTGCGGGACTCCCCTCTCTGGTACTCTGTTCTGCAAATTCTAGCTGTCTTGACCTCCCTAGGCTACCACTCAGTCTTCTCAAATCAGACAGACTACCAGGCTCTGCCTATGTTCCCCCTCCTTGTGCTGAGGCCTAGAAACTCTTTGCAGGCAGTAAGCTGGAACAATCACAGTGCTTAACTCATTTGTTTTCCATATCTCAGGGATCACTGTCATTCATTCTCTGTCACTCAATGTCTTAAAACTGTCGTTTTATACATTTTGTGTAGTTTTTGTTGTTGCCATTTCAGGTAGGAGAATAAATTTGGTTCCTGTCACCCTATTTTTGTCTGGAAGTCTTCCCCAGAATTTAATGTTTTCTTGTAAATAGAATTCAAATTTACAAGTTCCTGAGGAGTGTCTAAAGAGTTATTTCCTCAACCTTTGCCCACTTGGAGAGTTTTCTTTTTCCATCTCTAAAAAATGTTTTGAGTAATATTCTCTGAGTTCCTGAAAATGGAGATGGTCAGAAGAGCTACATACCCACTCCAGGGCACTCTACAAACTTACTTAGATGGTAATTCCTATCTGGTATATGGCATGAAATTGATTGATGAGGACAAAAGAAGTTTCTATTCAAGCCAGCTTAA
Organism: Cheirogaleus medius; assembly: GCA_008086735.1. NCBI lineage: Eukaryota > Metazoa > Chordata > Mammalia > Primates > Cheirogaleidae > Cheirogaleus > Cheirogaleus medius. Next base: position 3,862,198 of record VBSM01000656.1, on the reverse strand, counting down.
AGATTGTCTTTTACCAAGGCTTTGTGACTAGTTTAAATAAAAGTTTCCAGAAATCTTCCTTTGCAAGTCTATTTCATCAGAAGATGATATAGAGAACTTATTCTCCATTAGTCTAATATTGTTATAAATTGTTTTTTCATGAATCCACAGCTAGTGGGCTGCTGCTGTCTTTCTCTTCTTGCCAAATGTGTGAAGCGTCTATTATTTGGAATACACAGCTAATTTACCAAAATAACAATTTTTCAATTTGCATTAGTAGGCATTGTTTTATGTTAAGCAAAACCATCTCATATGTGTCAGAATTGTATTCAAGATGTTAACCCTTTCAAGAGTGGTTTCATATTAACTATTGACTTTAAATCTTTGGTATTTAATGATCATTCATTGCCTAGATTTATTCTAGGGCCTGAGGGGATGGCAACACTACCTTGTATTTATATTAACCTTCATAGATCACACAATACTTTGCATTTGATTTTTTTCTATTTTTTTGTATATGTTTAAGGTATAAAACATATTTTGATATTCTTATCTTGACATGCATATACATAGTGAAGTGATTAGTTTAATCAAGCAAAGTAACATATCCTTCATCCCATATAGTCACCTTTTTATGTGTGGTAAGCGTACCTAAAGTCTACTCTCTTAACAAATTACCAGTACACTGCATTTGATTTTGAGAGATACCAAAAATTTAGGAAATACTATATGAGGTCAGAGGATAATACAGGGGCTAATGCAAATATAGAGAAAAAAGAAACATACAATCAGATATAAAATTATATAGTAAAGATTAAAAGCGCTATAGGGAAGGATAAGATTATTGGGAGGGAGGAAAGGAAAGTTGGAGAATACTTTGTGAGGATACTGAAACAAGCTGGATATTATCAATTAGTGAAAAATCAGAGGGAGGTATTCTAGGTGATTGGCACAAAGTGTCCGAAGATAAAGAGGCAAAAATAAATAGTGTTCTTTGAAAAGTGGTAAAAAGAATCCCCTAATGTAGTAGAATGTAGTTTATTCAGTTGTTCCTAATAGACACTGACTCTGGTGCACTGTTCTATCTTGGCATTTTTACTCATTCATCACAAAGTAAATGCTTACAGAGAAGTATAGAATGTTGCCAAAGTCACATCGTTTGCCTTTATGTGTTTGAAGCACTCGCAAGTGTTTTTAATGGTTATTTAACTCTTTAGTTCATTGATCTCACTCCTCTAGAGGGAACTGTGCAGCAGATTAATGTAGTTTAAAATTTCAGACACACACACACATACTGAGCAAACAGCTTCACATGCTTAGTGAGCATAATGGAAATACACAAGTGTTCCTGGAAGACTACACTGGGCAATAAGGATTCAGGTACCAAAGTGTTATGAACAGCCAGAAAATTGTATCAACACAGGTAAGAAATGAGAAATTTTTAGGGCCATTGAGCACCATGCATTTGCAGTGTTCAGTAGCCCTGAAAATTTCTCATTTAGGCCAGGAAGTCTCTGTCTTGTTCAAAATGTTGAAATAAAGGGAACACGCACAGGTTCTCATTGTTCTAAATTTCTGTTGAAGTACTGGACTTCCCACCATCTTTTCTAGCTCCTGATTCTTTTTCCATACTCTTGTTACAAAGACTATAGAGCAAGCATCTACAGTTTTTTCATTGTAGTGGTAACTGCCGTCTGAGTTAGCTTCAAAACAAATTCTCAGATCTTACATGAATACAGTCTAAATGGAGCCATTCACTAAGGTGAAAATTAATTTAAGGATATAGCAGTTGCTTATTCCCACATCAGATTTCCTTCCCCTTCTTAGATTGCTGAAGGATATTTTAATCTCTGTAAATATGATTGGAGTTTGTTTTGATTTCTTGCCTTTTCCTACCTCATCTCCCTTCCATTTGACTTTGTGCTATAATTCTGTGTCCTCCGGTTTGAGCCATTTTTACAGATTTGCAATTCACTCTACTTCTGAAAGCATCCTTTTGGACATTAACATAGTCTTTTTAGCTGTGTTCTGGGATGTCTCCAGTTAGCCAATATTGGTCACAAAGCATGAATGTGTCTACTTCAGGCTTTTAACTCTGCCCAGATTTGTTGCCGTGCTTTTCAGTGTACTGACAGATGGAGAAATCTTGAAAATTAAATAAGGCATAATTAGTAGGTCCTGAGTGCTGAGATAATGGGTGCATTTGGAACTGTGAATGGGAGATTAGACTTCAGGAAGCTTAGTTATTTTATTTAAGTCCTCCGATAACCATAGGCCCCAGTCTTGCATTCCATCTCTTACTCCTGTGCCCCAGAAAAGGCTGATGAACCCTCAGCAGAAAAATAAAAGTCAGGTTTGGGCGGTGTACATTTATTACTTTGTTATCATCAGGGTCTTTAAAAAGGCTCTCTGTGGAATTTCCCAAAGGACATGACATGTTCCTGTTAATTCACTCTGCTCACTGCCTAGTACAGCACTTTGCATGTGATAAAGCTTTTTCATGAAGAGAGGAGGATATTAGTTGGACTAATTTTCTAAGATGAAGAAAAATCAGAGAAGACTATTTTGTTTTGTTTTCTTGACTTGAAATTGAGGGGGCGTTCAGCAAAGCTGTGTTTAAGTAAACTTACATGAACTGATTTGTTTGACAATTTGATATCATTTTCTTTTCAAAGCCCCCAAACTGAGAAATACAAAATGGTACCCAGTAGTGAAAATTATGTGTCTCCTATTTGGTGTTACTCACTTTTTTCTTTCTTTGTATTTCTCGCTTAAGACTGTAATAATCCATTGCACTTTTCCCTGGAGCCAGTAACGAATTATTAGTGGGTCAATAATATTTTTTAATTGTGTGAATTTTAGTAATTATGCCCTAGAGTCTGTTTGCAATAGCCATGTTTGTAAACTGATAATTTTATGTTTGATGAGTAACCATTTACTCAGTTGTAGTTTTACATTTTACATTTAAGTTACTTTATCTATTAATAACAATAATCTTGCAATTCACAGTGCATACCTAGGCTGCATTAATACTTTAATATAGCAAGACTTGTAATCATGACACGGAATCTTATTTAACTAACATGTGTGATTATCCTTCACAACAGAAGTATGAATAGCACCTTGATTCATAAGACCATTCTTTTGTCATTTGAAATTATTGCCACATTCCACATTTTGCCATAAAAGCTTCAGGTTATAATTATAGAATTTTAGAACAAGGCAGTTACTTAGAGATTTACTTCTAATTGAACTCATACATTTTACAAATGTGTAAACTGAGGCCCCAATATGTTAAGTGACTTATCCAAAAATCGCATGACTAATTAATAACATTTGCTTTTGCATATAATTCACAAGGGTTGTTATGAGTCACAGTAATTAAAGTTAATAATTTTATCCCCTACGCCTCCTTTATTTTGAAAATGGACTACACTCTTTAAAAGTTTTATCCCAAATTTCCCAGGTATTGTCTAAAGTTAATCACACGTCTTGATTTCCAATTATTTAGAGCATGGTGTCTTAGAGCACCCTTTTAAGAGGAAACATGGATGCGTAGAATTTTAAGAAAAATTAAGTCTTGAGCTTATCAGAAACACAGAAATGGAATTTCTTGATAAATACTGATATAGCTATTACTTTCCCTTTCAGGTTTGGATAAATAGTGTCCCCAGGCTGAACACCTAAAGATCAATCCCTAGATTCAGAGAGAAAGTACAGTAGTTCATTTTATTTAGCACTTCATAGCATTTTCAAAAATTATTAATTTATTGACATTAATAGATGCTGAAGGCGATCCTATGTGCTAGAATCACTCAGCTTAGTCTCATGATCCCCAACTATATATAAGATGTTTCCTTAGCCGCTGAAAGCTTAGCAGTGATCAGTTTCATCCTTAGTTCTTCGCCCCCCATATTTGCCTTTCAATTGTATGTCCCTGGGACAAAAGTGCTCCCTAGAAGATCACTGAGAAATCATGCATCGGTTAGCCTTGATGGCCTCTTGTCTTAGGTATAAGCAAGATAACATTTTGACTATATTTTTGTTCATGTTACATGTACTTTATTCCACCAGGGAGAAAAGAGCAGAACCTCCTTCTAGCTCTGAGACCCTTGGTTCCACCTATGAAAATTGATTGATTCTAAGTCTCCTCGTTGTTTTAATATCTAGTGGTGTACCATTCACTAAACTTTATAGAGGTATAATTGAAGTACAATAAACTACACATACTTCAAATGTATGATATGATAAACTTTGTTATGTATATACCTATGAAACTATCACCACAATCAATATAACAGACATTTAGACCACTCCCAAAGTTTCTTCGTGTCACTTTGTTATTCATCTCTTTCTCCAACCTCTTCCCCAGACAACCACTTATCTTTTTTCTGTCACTAAAGATTAGTTTGCATTTTCTAGAATTTTATAAAAATGAAAGTATACAGTATGTAGCTGTTTTGTCTATTCTTTTACTCAGCATAGTTATTTTGAAGTACATCATGTTGTTATGCTCAATAGTTCATTCCTTTTTAGGACTGAGTAATATTCCATTGTGTGGTTTTTTTCTTTTCACCTATTCTTGGACATTTGGGTCTTTCTACGTTTTAGCTATTGGCTACTGCTATAAAAAACTTGTACAGAAGCCAGGCGTGGTGGCTCATGCCTGTAATCCTAGCACTCTGGGAGGCCGAGGCAGTAGGATTTCTTGAACTCAGGAGTTCAAGACCAGCCTGACCCAGAGCGAGACCCTATCTCTACTGAAAACAGAAAAATTAATCGGGCATCATTGTGGCCCATGCCTGTAGTCCCAGCTACTCAAGAGGCTGAGGCAGGAGGATCCCTTGAGCCCAGGAGTTTGAGGTTGCAGTGAGCTATGACACCACTGCACCACTGCCCTCTACCCAGGGTGACAGAATGAGATTCTCTGTCAAAAAACAAAACAAAACAAAACAAAACAAAACAAAAAAACTTGTACAGGTTTTTTGTGTAGACAGAAATTTTCATTTTGGGAGGAGAAATGTCCAGATGTGCAATTGCTCTCCTGGTAAGTATAGTTTTACCTTTTAGGAAACTGTTTTCCAAAGTAGTTGTACCATTTTGCTTTCTCACACCAGTGTATGACAATTGTAGTTTTCCCCACCCTTGTCATCATAACATTTGATATGGTTAGAATTTCATTTTAGCCATTCTAGTAGGTGTGTAATAGTATCTCATTAGGGTTTTAATTTGCATTTTTCCTGGTAACAATGATGTTCAACATCTTTTCATTTGCTTATTAGCTATTCCTACATCTTTCTTGTGAAGTGTCTCTCTAAACCTTTTGCCCATTTAAAAAATTGGATTTCAACTCTATTAATCTACTCAGTTTTTCTTTTACAAGGCTGCAAAATATATTTCCCTTAGAATAAAAATTAAATATATGTTTATAAGATTGCAAATACATCATTCACTTGGCCACATCTATAACTGTTTACTCTTAAAATGTAGTTTCTCATGGTACTAGTACTTAAATTTCTCTCATGACTAGTTTTTTGGGAAGAATAGGTCTATAATAAATCCAGTTGAACTTTTTATTCTCTAGGGAATATGTAGTATTTTAGGTAACAGGGTGATATGTGCAAGGCTAGAAAACAACCACTTAAGGTGCATTGTAAGTGCTTTATAGATAATGCATCCTATGGGAATTTTGAGCACCACCAACACTTTTGTGTATTTAAGGAAATATTTTACAATGGTAGCACTGATTTCAAGAAAGGGAAGTAAAGCAGTTCAATGAACATCACTTACTATAAATAAGTGAATCTTTTTCTTTTCTTTTTTTTCTTTTTCTTTTTTTTAAATTTTTTTCTCTCTCTCTCTTTCTCTCCCTCTCTTTCTTTTTTGTTTTACCACTTTAAAAAAAAGAGTAAGTGATAGCTTACTTGGATTGTTAGTTTTTAAATTATAGACTGACAAGGAAGTGTACTTTTATCTGACTGTATTTAATTAGAGAATTTTTTATTCAGTCTTTGTATTCAAATCAAGGTTTAGTTTCAATAGAAAATAAATTGTTCATCCTATGCAATTTTTGATCATATTGCACAACGTTTCCTTAGAAGGGAACAAATCCATGTTCAAATTTCCTTTTGAATGGGAAAAAAATCTCTTTAATAAAAATAGAATCTGCTTATATCTGTCTCTTTTTTTAAAAAAAAACTTATTTAGTGTTTTATTAACCTAGGATGACAAACTGGTCATGTATTTATTTTTATTTGCTTATTGTTTTTGAATGAACATCATGACTTAGATGCTTATATTAATTAAAATCTTTGGAAAACTACATTTCATATGCCATTGTATAACTAAATGCAAGTCTGTGCTTTGGGAAGTAAATTTTCTAATTAGTGCCCTGAATCCATGGAAAATAAATGGAGGCACTTCACAGCAATTCAGAGCAGAAGATTTCTTTATTGTGTCTTTAAATAGAATTAGAGGTGGTGCAGCAAAATATGTGGTAATGCCATGATAAGATTGTACCCTCACTACTCCCCTTTTCCTGGCTCCCATCGACTCCAGAAAAATCTCTAGGGCAGTAGTTTTCAAATTGTGATCCCTGAAACAGAACCATGGTCCTCACCAGGGAATTTATTTGGAATGCAAATTCGCTGGCCCTACTCCATACTTTCTGAAACAGGAACTGAAACTAGGGGGTATAGGTGGGAGTAGGGTGCAGCAATCTATGTTTTGACAAGCCTTCTAGGCAATTCTGAAGTAGACAAGTTTGAGAACCCATGGTCTAGGAGAATGAAGGAAGTTGTGAATGCAGGCCTATATAAAATTCATTTCTTACAACTTCAAGCTGACAGGTTCATTTCCAGGTTGCTGTAGCAACAACTGCACAGTAGGATTGGATAATGAAACATTGTGAAATTAAGAGGCATGAATATTAGCCTATCCCAATATTCTAGATCACTAAGATTTATATTGGGCAAAATGGATATTTGCTTTTAGCCTTATGGCAAGAAGTATGGTTTGATAAGCTTTTATATTTGATAAGTGCAAACCATGACTGTTTTTTAAACATCACTACTTTGGAATTTAGACAAGTTTTTGTAAAAAAACAGAATTACTCTTAAAGACATTCATCACAAGAGTCATAAAGTAACATACTCAGCAATGACTTATAACCCTGAATGAGTTCATTTTAATAGAATTCTCCTAATACATTTTAGTAGTTTTATTTGCCTACAATATCTGTTTCACAAAGCACAGTGCTAGGCACCTAATGGCTATTAAATAAACATTAAGACTTGATTTGTTAAACCCTTATTTGGCAATTATATGTCACAAAAATAGTTATTTTTAAAAATATATTCACATTCTGCACTCTTTTCTTTAATATATTGTCTAAGTTCCAGGACTTTCTGTATTCAAAGAATTAAATTCATGTTAGGGTTTGCATTTTATTGATATGTGCTAGGGATTAGATGCACTCAGTTAAGCTTCTTCCTGGCCAAACGACATACCCTGTCTCTGATGTCAGTCTGAGAAAATCCTATATAGTGTACTACATCTTCGGATTACCTTATCTAAGTATTACATGGACATTTCAGGTGATGTGTCTTGGCATGTGGTCATTTTTCATTAACTTATTAGGGATTGTTAAAGCATCTTTTCACCTTTTTGACACCTTGCCATAATCGAATGTAAAATTGACTGTAAGACTGAATGCCTGATATTCATGTAGTAAGTTGATGGGACTTCATTGGTGTCTAGCAGAAACCATGCCCAGATGGGCGTTATAAGAAAAACGACTCTGTTGCTATCTGATGGGTGCTATGGACAAATAATATCTATTGTCTGAAGTTTATTTTCCTCAACTGTAAAAAGAGGGGATTTGTTACATCATCTTTAAGAGTCTAAACATTTTATAATTCTAAGATCTGGGAAGAGGGAAGGGAAAATCCAAACCATGAAGTACTGCCAAGATATGATATATGACTGAATATTTTTATATATTAATTGAAAGAATGAATTAAACAGAATAATTAGTATAAAGTAGACCTTAAACTCCTTTGGAAACAATGAGAAATTATAACATTCAGTACTCATAATTTTAGAGTTTAAATTAATGTGTTTTAGGAAAAATGCTTTGGAAAGGTGTATTTGAGCTTAATCTTATTTTTCTCAGTTTTCACATTGAATTATTTATTCTCAACTGCAATGTGTATGAGATACTTAGAAAAGCAAATAATTTTAATATTTTAAGCATAGATGTGCTCTACAGATCATATATATTCTACCTAGAAGAGAAATATCTTTTAAAGGACAGCTCTCTACACTTTATACTCTTCTGCACTCACTTATTTCATTACATTTTGTGCAACCTAAAATTGTAGCTATAAAGCTATTTTGGGCATGCTTTTTCCAGAACCTTGTAAGAATCAACAGGAGCATAATTTTAAGCTACAGAAGTGCAAAATAAGCACAGAATCCTAGCTCCCATAAATAAAAGGCCAGAATTCTAACTTTGCAAAAACACATAATTACTAGCAATGGGGGAGGGGGAGATGAGAACAAAAAGTAGAATTTTATCGAGTATTTCTTCACATTGCTAAACTTTTTTTGAACTTTGTTCCTTCTCAGAGATGGAATTCTGTGAAACCGCTCATACTCTGTGCTCTGGCTACCAGACAGACATGCACAGTGTTTCCCGGCATGGCTACCAGCTAGAGATGGGATCTGATGTGGACACAGAGACAGAGGGTGCTGCCTCACCGGACCACGCACTAAGAATGTGGATAAGGGGAATGAAATCAGAGCATAGTTCCTGTTTGTCCAGCCGGGCCAACTCTGCATTGTCCTTGACTGACACTGACCATGAAAGGAAGTCTGATGGGGAAAATGGTAATAAAACTACCCATACTGTTTAAGTAAAACACAAAGAGAAAGCAGTTTTAGCCTCTCCTTTGTTTTCCTTCCTTATATCTGCTCCTTCATTTAATATGTAGAATGGAAATACAAGTTAGCAGGGACTCATGGAGAAGGCATGTACTTAACTATCTGGCAAATAGACATTTATTTACAATGATAGGCCAAATGCTTCCATTTTTGGTGAACCCCCAAGGAAAATAATCTCATGTAATCAGCAATATTATGCATGTCTTTTTTATGACTCACTTTTTATTTTTTTCTTTATTTTCCAGTGCAATATTAGTGGGATTTATTATAGAAAGTACTCATTTCATGTAATTTGGCTTTATATTAATATATGAACAATGAGATGAACAATTGTGTAGAAAGCACATACAGAGTATATGCTTTCTATTTTGATTCAGATTACCCTGTTGAATGTACAGACGGATTCAAATTAAACAGATTGGACTGAAAAGATTTAAAAACAGAAAGTGGATTAACATCAGGCGTTTGCTAGATAATAAGTACTAACAGCAGTATCATTATATTGTAATTATATATTATTTTCTTATAATTTTTAGAAAAGGAAAAGTTTTGATTTTTTTATTTGTTGGAAAGGAGTCAACTTATTTTATTTCTGCTCTTCTGTCCCTACCAAAGAACAAAATCCTTTCATGAAAAGCACATTAATGCTGATTAAACACATTAATCTAGTCTCCTCATCATTGTATTTGTCTAAATTTTATAGGTCCTCATCACCATGACCACAAGGCTTAGTCTATTAGCAGTGGCTAATTTGTATTTTCTCAAGTGACAGAGAGGTAGCCAACTACCCTGTACCTGTAGTTTTTTTGTCTATTCTGTCGTCTTCTGTCTCCTTTAGTTCAAAGGGGATGTTGGACACAAGGATATAACCAGGAATCAGTGGTTGCCTGCTACTTGGAATATCATTTCCTAAATAATAGGCCATAATACTTTGCAGTATCACCGGGTATCCTTGGGGTCTTGATTTTTTTAGGTTATTTTCATATATGTATGCATGTATTGCTGACTTTGGCCTGAAGTGTAGGAGGTAAAGTATGGTAATGAGAAAGGAACATATTTGGTATATGCGTGCATGTTCATGTAAGTGAAAGAGCATTAGGATAGAAGTTAGGAGACCTTGGACTAGTCATTACAGTTTACTGAGAGTCATCTATCAATCAGGAAAAACAATGACCAAAATTATACTAAATGGAGTGGTAGGTAATCACCTGTATTGCCAAAACATCTTATTCTACCTCTTCTCACTTCTGACATAGACATTTATAGCAAATTTACTGGGTTGAAATATTAATATACAATACACACATTTTCCCACCAGGCTCTACCATTCTTCAGTAGAGGTAACAAGTGTCTCCATATGAGGTTTCTTTTGGGGTGATGGAAATATTCTAGAATTAGATAGTGGTGATAGTTGTGCAACTGTAAAAATACTAAAAACCACTGAATCATATGCTTTAAAGGGGTGAATATTATGGTATGTGACTCATATTTCAATAAAGTTGTTATTTAAAATAAAACACTAGATGAAGGGTAATGGTTGAAGTTTGAGGAATCCCAGATGACTTGGACAAGGATTAATTAGTAAAATGTTTGCTATTATAGGTTTCAAATTCTCTCCTGGTCGTTGTGACATGGAGACTCAAGCTGGATCTACTCAAGGTAAGTGTTTTCAAATATTTGACCAGAAATTATTTTGACTTCACACCATCCCTGACACCTATTCCACAAAGTGGAACCCTGCTCCTCTGACAAACAACACAGAGGCCTGGACAGTGGACGTGTCAGAGATTAGTTCGGTGGCAGCTTATTGGTTTGCTTTCCTGCAGAAAACTTCATGTGTGTATGTTGGTGGTGGAGAGGAGGTGAAGGGGAAGCTGGGGAAAAGGATAAGACAGAATTTCAGGTAGGATGGGAAAATATTAATTTAGCATGGAGGCAGATATTGAAATCAGGGTGGGTTGGGTTTGGCTTTCATGATTTTGTACATATGTATGATTTTTTGCATGACTCTAACCATTAACTCAGTGTAGTTCAGATATTGTCATAACTTTCAGATGTCACCTAGCAGATGGCCTTTGTCTTTTCATCCAGATGCTCCTGCTTGGCTTTAGAATCATACTTTATCCATATCATCATTATAAGCAACATCTTCAAATGAAAAAAAAATGTTGTTCACTCTTTTTTCTGTAAAACTATATTTACACTATGTCAATCCTCAGTAAGGGGGCATTGTTGTTCTTTTCCTTTTGCATTCATTATTCTCATTAGAGTTTGCCCCTTTGCAGAGGGCTACTGAAAGCAACATTTATAAATGATTTTCACAACTCAGTCTGTGCTGGGCCTTTCTCAAACACCTTATGAGAGGGTCCTCACATCTGACCACAGGACAGGGACTCAAAATTTGGAGGGGACTGGTATATAAAGTTTTAGAACAGTATTTGTAAAAGAAGAACAATATACATATTCACTATTATTATTAGATCTGCATTTCAAAATTTCCAAACACAAGTTTCATTTCTTTATCCCATTTCATCCTCGTTACCACGCTGTGAAACAGGTTCTATTATTAGCCCCATTTTACATATGAGGAAGTGCTAAAACAACAATTCAGAAACCAGCTAGCTAAATGCAATAAACTGTTTCCCAAATAGCCATTGTTTCTTCCCTTGGATTATGTATGTACGCAAGATGTGAACTTGAACAACTTTTCTCTGCTCAGCTTAGAGTCCTGTAGGTCTTACTCTGACTGCTACTACTACTTTCAATGAGAAGAATATAATTTGGGATCTTACTTATGACCTATGGTAAGATTTCACCAATGTGGATTCCACAGATTTTAACTGATGACAACCAAGCCTGGCCTGCCTTCAGTATTTCCATAGATTCTTGCAGAAGAGGTTTGAGTTGAGATGAGAATATAAATGGCTTTTCTAAAAGCATATTAATTAGAGGAAACAAGTTATTTTCAATGAATTGAATTTGGTGTTTGTGTGCAAATGTTGCTATTTATTCCCTGTTGATCTCATCCATTCATGAAAGCATGCCTAGCAGGGTATCTATTTCATTGATTTGAGTTTGAATATATTATATTTGAAAAGAGTAAAACTGCTTAAATATTTTTGATTTATTTATTTCACTACCTCAGACTCCATACCACCCCATCCCTATACCTCAATTAATGTTAATGACATTTTGTTTTCTTTCTGTCTTCTTATACTTTCTGGTTTTTAGATTATTGATGAGAAAATGGGCACATTATCATGAACCATCTTAGGATGATTTAGCCTCGTGGTGTGAATGTGAGGTAAAAGCGAGATAGGAGAAATTGTTAATTTGCATGAGTTGTCTAACTGAGAAAGATTCTGAGAAGTGGTATCAAACATGCTTACAATTCTATCTGTCCTAGGAGAATATGAGTTAGGTTTTCTACTTACATTTCCAAAATCATGTCTATAAGGACTTGTTTCTTTCATTTCATTAATTAGCCAAGCCTTTCAGAATATTTATTTTTTTCACATTTCATCAACTCTATTTGATTGCCCTTAATTGAATTTGTCTATGACATTTTATAACCCATAAAGAATTATAATAAATAACCCTTAATTTCAGTACTGAAACACATGGACTAAAAGACCTGACGTAAAGGGAAGGGAGACCATGAGGTAATAAAAAGGGATCTGGATGTCTAGGTTTTCACAGGGGTGTCAGAACACTAATGCATTGTGTTTCCATTCCCTCAAATTGTCCTAAGTAAACTCTTCATCTCATCTATTGATGCTTAATTGTCTATTGGGAAAAATGCTGAGTCACTCAGCTTCATCCTGGGACCTGTGAGCAGTCAACACTGGGATGATACTTTGGTATCAGCCCTCATGCTTTATTCATTCTACCCTTTTCCCATTCTCATTTCACCTTACTGACAACATTACTACTCTTGATAGGCTAATGCTGTCCTCACAGTGGTTGTTAATAAGCACTAGACTGGAAGCTACTAGAAGACAGGGCCTGGTTTATTCACTGTTGTAACTTTAATACTTAGCAGTGCTGATCCATGTGTAACACTGTTTTAACTGATCAACACTTAAATGCACATATAGTAATAACATTCATCGGGCGTCAGGCAGATGGGAGGGGGAAGGAGGGGATGGGTATATTCACACCTAATGGGTGTGGTATGCACCATCTGGGAGATGGACACGATTGAAGCTCTGAATTGGGTGGGGCAGGGGCAATATATGTAACCTAAACATTTGTACCCCCATAATATGCTGAAATAAAAAAGAAAAAAATACTTAGCAGTGGGACCTAGAGTAGTGGGCAGTAAATAAATGAAAAATGTGCATTGCTTTGAGGGAAAAAAATAAACTGAGAGATAATAAATTTTTTGTGGATCTTCTCTGATCTTGTATGACTCTTATAAAGACAGAAATGCTACAGTGGGTCAGACCTCTGGTCATCTAGCCTCTAGTAGGTGATCTAGTCTCTGCCTCTGATAGGTGACCCAGTGGAATTTCTTAGAAGGTTTGACAGCCTACTTGAGGATAAACCTCAGTGATTAGGGTATCCCTCAATAATTATTACATTTGACTAAACATTGGGCTGGTGGAAAAAACTATAACAGCAGCTAAATTTGAATAATCAATTTCCAAGTATGTGTTTTTCACATATAGCCTGAATGGAACAATTAGGTTATAAAACATGAAAATGAAATTATTTATCCAGAAGCTAAATAAATGGGGAGAAATAGGTAGAGAAAAAGCATTTGTATCCTGTAACTAATGCAGTATAAATCCCCCCAAAATTATTTATACTTGTAGTCTTGATGATAGTGATATTTCTGTTCAAGCAATATTTATTGAGAACCTTCTCTTTGCCAAGCTCTGTATTGGAGACTAGGGATATATGAAAGATGAATAATATGCAATCCCCAAGCTCAAGGAATTTACAGTCTAGTGGGGGAGATTGATGCCCTGTTAGTTAGGATTGGTCATTGCAGGTAACAGAAACCAACTTGAGCTAGTTTAAACAAAAAACAATGCAGTGGCATCATCATAGCTCACTGCAGCCTCAAACATCTGGGCTCAAGTAATCCTACTGCCTCGGTTTCCTGAGTATGTGGGACTACAGGCATGCATCACCATGCCTGGCTTTTTTTTTTTTTGTAGAGATGGGGATCTCACTCCAGACTGATCTCCAACTCCTAGGCCCAAGCAATCCTCCCACCTTGGCCTCCCAAAGTGCTGGGATTACAGGCATGAGCTACCACACCCGGCCAACAAACTTATTAAAAGGATATAAAAATGCTTCACAGGACTCAGGGCATAAATGTGGCTAGACCACAAGAAGGGACTAAATCAGAAGAATTACCAGGCCTTTGCCTTTGCTTCTGAACCTATTTTCTTCAGCACTGTCTCTGAAGATTGATTTTCTCTAAATCTCTATCCTCAAGACAAGCATAAAACCCCATCCCCCATAAAACCCCAGTTTATATTTTTTTCTGTTCAGGAAGGAAGGTAAGATTAACTGAATGTTTTTGGTGCACTTTCTAAATTCCAAGGAGATAGAATAATTTTCCCAACTTGAGTCAGATGTCTACCACTTGTCCCATCAGCTACAACCAGAGGGTAAGATCAATAATATAAATGTTCCTTTCTGGGAGCTCACCCATTTGATTCTTTAAACAGTTTCCGATTCAGGGCAGTGAGTGTCACGTGGGCACATATACCCAAAGAGGTCTACTAGAGAAGATAAAAAGTTAATTTTAATACACTTTAGTTAGTACCATGATAAAATATGTGCAGTTTTCTCTGAGAGCACAAGGGATATAAAGCCATTTATTAAAGTAAAAATGCAATCTAAATAAAGAAAGTTCTCTGTATAGTGAATGGTTAAAAACAGCTATGGTATAAAATAGATCTAGATTTGTCCCCTAGTTCTGCTAGTTATCTGCTGTGTATTTTTGGACAGGTAACTAAAGCTCTTCAAGCCTCAGTTTCCTCGTCTGTCAAATGGAAACATTACCTGTTTCAAAGTTTTGAGAAATATCTTGGTGAGGATTAAATGAGAGAATGGATATATGGCACATCACAGTGTTTCTGTTATAATTAAATGCTCAATAAATGTCAATGGTGGTTGTCATTTATCACTATTCACTTATTATGCACAGATTAAGGGATAGGTGCTATCAGATGAGGTCTCTGTTGTCTAATACTAGACAGAGATACATTTTGGCTTCTGAAGCATCTGGTACCTAGAAAACCCTCTAGCTTAACAGAGTCCAGCCTACTTTCTGCTCATTTCAAACTAGGTAAAAATCCTTGCACTTGTCTTGTTGTAAATAATACAACATTGTAATAGCCAAGAACCTTGTTCTGCTAAACGTAGAAGACTGTGAGAGGAAATTCACTGAGGCACTTCAGACCTGGCTGAGGGTTAACTTATGCTATTTTATTTCTTAATGTCATTGGAGTAGCCCTTTAAGGTAGAACTGGGATTTCAACTACTACTCAGTAGCCCTGTCAATTTCCATGATTGTTGGGCAGCCGAGCTCCCTACATGTTGCTCAGGAGCTTTACAGGTAACAGAATATCTGATACAATCCCAAGAAATCCATTAGTATGTCTCCCTATTGATTTTGTACTGCATACTACAGAACTCTGGTAATATAACATGTGCTACCAATAAACATCATACCATCATAGCCATGTATATGCCATCTTCAGACCCTGAATTGCTTCAAGGGAACAGCTGGAGGTATGAAAAAATGTCTAGCCTAAAACCTGGGTTTCTTGAAAGATGTGTAATAGTTATACCCAAATGTGGAGTTATTCCTTCTGATATTTGACCATGTGGGGCCATTCATGTACATTTAATGGAGGGAATTTGTTTGTTTGTTTTACATTTCTTTCCTTTGCTTTTTCATCTTCCCCTGGCAGTGTAAGTTATACAGGACCCTTCCATTGCAGTGATAACAGTTCCTCAGGAACCATCTGAATGTCAAAGGAAGTGTGTGAAACAATGCAATGACTTGGTAATGGCTTCAGTAGGAGCCCTGCCATATAACTGACATTCTAATGGCTCTGTTGGAACCATTAGCCACGTATGAGACAGTACACTTGACTTTGTAACAGCTCCTTTGGAGATGTTACACCATCAGAGGAAGTGTGTAAGTCATTGGGATTACTGCGTGTGGGTGAGACACTTCTGTGGTGACTGCGATACTCTTATAATTAAAATACATTTTGATGATATTGAACTTTAAGCCATTATCAAGGTAGATATAACAGAATCATATTTTCTTTTTCAGTGGGTAATTTTTAACTAGTATTTTTTAGAATTAAAGTAATATCAGCCAATGATTTGAAAAGTAAAATAGTCAAAATAGGTTTAAAGTAAAAAAGTGAAATACCCTCTTCCATTTTCATCCTTCAGGTGTCACTCTTGAGAGATAGTCAGTGGCTATTTTTTTGTTTTGTTTTTTATTTCAGCATATTATGGGGGTACAAATATTACGGTTAC